>JABUIW010000086.1:708313-733425 GCA_013363375.1 Menidia beryllina
AGAAGCGAGGGGGGGTTTGGGTATAGATCTGCTAGTGAGCGCTGTTTCCTGCAGGTGGGATGCAGGCTGAAGCGGGCGGGGGGGGGGGCTTTGCAGTACAGTAACGGCTTCAGAGCCCCTTGTCGGCCGCGTCCCACGACTCTCGGAGCCCCCCCGGGCCTTCGTCCGCACGGCGACGGGGTCGCAGACCCGAGGGCACTCCGAAAAATCTGAAGGGGGGGGGGGGGGGGGCCACTGTGGGGCTTCGGGGCCAACGGGGGACCGGGACCGGAACCAACCGAGCCCCTGGTTTCTCCTTTTTCTCGGGGGAAAAACCCCCGCCCCCCCCCCTGGCCAGTTGGGCTCGAACGGGCAGCGTTTTCTGCCTCGGTGAAACCAACGGAGAGTCAGTGTGTGAGGTCCATCTGTGGGCGTGATCCACCGCTGACCACAGCGCAAAATGGTTAAAAAAAAACAAAAAAAAAACACTATTGGTGATTTGATGCTTACATTATGACTTCTGTTTGTGTGTGTTGCTACAACGGAGGCGTTGGGACAGAGCATCTGTGCGGCCGGGGGGGGCTCCTGAGACCTTACTTCGGTCCGAAAACAAATCCTGCTCGCCTTTCTTTCTTAATCCCGGCCAATCGTCCCACTCCACTTTCGTCCGTCCATTCTTTGCCTTTTAAATCATGTTCCTTCTGTGACTCCGGGTCCGAGGCCACGCCTCCTCTAAACGCCTGCTTCCACTTCCTGTCTTTACCATCCCACACCCCACCGCACATCCATTTAGTTGCAATTCCACCCGTGTCTGGGAGCGGCTTCCAAAAAACAAAGAAAAACCAAAATCAAGAGCGTCCGCCTTTGCTATCCTTCGGTTCCGATGATCCTGCCTGGGCGTCGGACCCGGGGGTCCGGTCGGTGTCGGGAGTCAGAAGGCGGGAAGGGAGGAGGTGGAGGACTGCAGGGAGCCGGAGGAGTTGGAGCGCCTCATGTGGGGGAGGAGGTAGGAGTCCGAGCACAGCTGGTGGACGTCGAAGCGGTCCTCCTTGCGGTAGGCCAGGCAGCGCCGGATGAAGGCCTGCGGGACGAGAGGAAGAGGAGGGGGGGGGTGGTTAGGGTTAGTCTGTTCCAGGGACTCATCACACATACACCGTTCTGACCATCTGTGACTGAGTAAGTACATCTACCTGCTGATGGTTCCAGCCATTCCTTATTTAGTCATTTTTCTGATCTCGTGGTCTTAAACAATCAGAGACCCGTGAATCTTATCCTGCTAACTCAACGACCCACGCAGACAGCGATGTTCCCCCTAAAGGGGAAGGACCCCACCACCCGTCGGTCCTCAAATTGAGGAGCAACTAGGAAACGTGACCTTCTGGGGAGCCTGAGCTGCTTTTGTGTACCCAGTTAGAGACACCTTTAAACTCCCACCGGCTCCTCTCACAGAGGGCTTATCCGGTGCCGGGACACTTTAGATTATGACCAGTGCTACTGCCCCTTTGCTGCTCGTGGTTGTGGTGTGCAATAGGAAGGCTATGTTTTCCCCAGGCTGGAAACCCGTCCGGTGGAATTCTCTTTCACTGCATCCCCAGAATATTCCCATTAAAACGCATTGTGGTCGTCCTACTGGTTGTGTTGGGGGCGGCTGGGGACCCCGGTTACCTTGGCCTCAGTGCTGGCCTGCGGCTTTGCTGGAAACTGGACCTCTGTGGCTTTGAGGATGGTGTTTTCCTGGAGGATGTCCTGCTGGGACTGATTGTGACCGAACGGCTGCAGAAAAAAAAAGGAAACAGTCACCCGGGGTCCCTTGGTTTAGACACGGTGAGCAGCCCGGTTGCCGTACCTTGCGCCCGTAGAGGCATTGGAAAAAGATCACCCCCACGGACCAGACGTCCACCTTGTTGGAGATCTTGGGCGGCTCCTTCCCGACCACGAAGCACTCCGGGGGCAGGTACCTGAGCGGAAGACAGGAGCGGGGATTTCCTGTGCTGCTGCGCCTTTCTAGAGGACCAGAGCGGCGCCGCATGACGGGGCGGTGGGAGGACTCACCAGTAGGTTCCCGCCCCCTGCGAGGTCAGGTCCATCCCGTCCACGCCGTAGTTGTCGTCGTCCATTATCTTGGACAGGCCGAAGTCTGTGATCTTGATCTCTCCGCAGGCGGTGCCGTCCACCAGCAGGATGTTGCCTGGGCCACAGGGGGGGGGTCAGATTTAGCGACTTCGATTCGTAGCGCGGCTGGGCGGCATTCTGCCGGGACGGGGTTGGGGGGCCCCACCTGGTTTGAGGTCGTAGTGGATGATGGGAGGCTTGATCTCGTTGAGGTAGCGCAGCGCGCTGACGATCTGCATGACGATGGAGCGGGCCTCCTTCTCCGACATCAGCTTGTTCTGCTTCAGGTAGAAGTCCAGGTCGTTTCCCTCGCAGAACTCCAAGACCGTGCAGAACCTGGTGAGAGATCACCAGGCGAGTTAGGGTGGGGGGGGGGGGGGGGGGGGGCTGATCCATCTACATATCAACAAACATGGTCTTTTAGCAGCATGGAGGTGTGGTGGTCAGCACCATCGCCTCACAGCCAGAGGGTTCTGGGTTTGAGTCCCGGAACCAGGATCTTTCTGTGTGGAGTCTGTCTGCATGTTCTCCCTGTGTCTATGGGTTCTCTGGCTTCCTCCCATTGTCCAAAAACCTGCACGTTAGGTTGATTGGTCATTCCAAGTTGCCCTTAGGAGTGACTGCGAGTGTGCGTGGTTGTTGGTCCTTGTGTGTCTCTGTGTGGCCCTGTGATGGACTGGTGGACCGTCCAGGATGACCCCGCCTCTCCCCTGGGATATGCTCCAGTCCCCTCGCGATCCCATTAGGGAATAAGCAGTTACAATAATGGATGGATGGTCTTTTTGAAATAGGTGGGTAGAAGGGTCCTTTATTTTCTTTCGTCTGACTTTCTAAACCTAAAGAAGACACACAGTGCGACCACCCCGCCTCCAACCCAGAGGTTAAACACAGGAACCCCCCCACTATCTCCGGGATGTCCAGCAGAGGCTGCAGCTGGCAGGGGCTGGGAGGAGACTCACGTGTCGGTGTCCAGGGAGAAGTAGTCGTAGAGTTTGACTATTCTGGGATGGTCCAGCTGCTTGTGTATCCGGTACTCTCGGCACGCGTGCCTGGAAAGGAAGAGACGTCATGGCAGGGCGTGTTCAGGGGGCCGCCGTCCCGTTTAGACCTGACCGGCGCAAAAGACCTACTTGTGGTAGTTCTCCTTTTTCTCCTCTCTCCAGTTCTTGTTGAGCTGGTGGATTTTAACGGCTGCGTAGCGCTGCTCAAACAGGTCAAAAGCCTACGAGCCAAAGGAAACACACACATGCTCACTTTGTCTTTAAATGTACGTCACACAGAAAGGAAAAGCAGGTAAAATAAGTACGAAAAGAAAGCTGCAGGTGGTACCTTATAGACTTCACTGAAGCCGCCCCTGCCCAGCAAGTGCAGCAGCAGGTACCTCTCATTCAGAGTAGGGTGGTCTTTGAAACTGTGAAGAGGACGTTGCATATATTCAACACAGACGAAACAAAATGTAAAATGAATAACCTCGCTCGTGCCGAGTAAAATTAGGGATGGCCCTGAAACTAAAGCTGAAGCAAAAAGATGTTAGGCTCACATGAAGTTACAGCCAGTTGCGGTTAACTTCCTGTAAAGAAAATCTGTTGTAATTGTGTAATTACATGAAGCGGAAGGGTTTTTAATAGCACAGGAGACACTTCAGGTGTGGGGAAAAAAAATAATAATGAAACCCATTCCAACATCTAAATGTAAAAAAAAATACCAGCTCCTAGTTGAAAGAATTAAAAGGACAGCGAACGGTGGCTTTTGACAGAGAGGGCTCCTTTATGGGTGTGCTTACGCTGAGCTGTCCTCGTTGTTGATCCTCTTCAGCTCTCGGATGTGGAGGTTCCTCACCCGCTCCAACCGCTCCAGCTCTGCCTGGATCTCCGCCTCCTCCTAGAACCGTCAGAGTCCCGGTGAATCCGGAGAAACTTTCACGTCGTGCCTTGACCGGCTACTAGTCGGTCTACTAGTCACTGACCTTTTTCAAGTGGCCGAGGCGCAGCTTGAAGATTTCTTCCTGCTCGTGATACTCAGCGAGGGTCAGTCTGTTGAAAAGTGGTGAATCAAAGTCTAAGTAAAACAAAACCGAGGGGCCTGAGGAAGAGGGCTGATAACTACAATTTCAACTAAAAAGGACTGAATGTCATTGGCAGATTAGCACCTTAAAGTGGGGACACGCTTATAAAAGGGATTTCCAGACATGACCACACGTTGCCACCCCCCTCCCCTCCGACATTTACTCACAGCTGAGGCAGGGACGGCTTCAGGAAGGGGTCGGAATCGTTGCCGTTGACCACCTTAGTTTTTCGCTGCTTGGGCTCGGAGGTGGAGGCCACGGAGAGGGAGGGGGACGCAGGGTTGGGGGGCTTCCTCTTGGCCAGCAGCTTCCTCTGCCGCTCTATGTCCTCCCTCTGCTGGTTGATGCTCTCCTGCTGCCTGCCAGGCGGAGATCGCATGGAAGGGGGGCCCCCCAAAAAGGTCAGCGTGCAATTTACTTGGTCAGACCCCGAGTTTGTTTTTTTTCACACAAACGCTGCTGAGGCGTCCTCACTTGATCAGGTTCTGGAATGCATATCCGTCCGTCCACTGCTCGGTGTAGGACGCGCCATGTCTGACGGTGGTGAAGTGCCCCAGACGGAGGCGATCCTGCATGCTCTTCTCGCGACACGACTGCTTCTCCTGTGTGCTCTGAGGATGAAACCCAGCAGTCCAGAGAAAGAAGGATGAGAAAGGGGAAGAATGTTCTCTTACAACATATTCCCGTAACAAGCCCAAACCCGCAACCTCAGAGGGGATAAAAAGGCATCATGAGCTAGAATGAAAAAACAAATACACTATGTGCCCGATAATTCTGAAGTTGCACCATCCTGCCAACGCACCTCACTTCAACCCAAGTTGAAGCCCCCACAAGGCTCAAAGCTAAACCCAAAACGTGTGTGCTCACTACTGGAAAGAGATGCCTGCCAATCCTTCATTTTGCCTTGAAAAATTGACAAAAAAAAAAAGTTATGGCTGCCCATTGCTCCTGTATAGTCTGACCAAGATTAACCTGACCATTTAACAAAAACTTGTAACTTATTAAACCATTAAAGGAGAGAACCCATGCTGTGTCTTAGCACACCAGCAAATTAAAAAATAATTGATTTTAAATCATATTCTGAGCAACTTTGTTACCATCAGACTGATGCAAAAATGTGAGTGCACTTATTGCCACTTTTTTTGTGGTGTCTAAAAAATAACCCGCCAATAAACCAAACCAAAGACAAGAAAGTTTCTAAACATTCCAAAGAGCCTGGAGAACTACTGAAGACAAGAAAACTCATGAGAGGACTCAAACTGTGTAAAAGTACAAGAGGTGCCTAAACCAAATGTTGACTTTAGGGCTGTAAAAACCTGTGTGTTTGCGTATGCCTCAACAAATCGGAGCAAATATTTTCAGTTTTTGTTCTAGCAAACGTGTAAAGCAGGAAGTGTCAGGTTGGGATTATCGCTGTCGGATTCTTTCATAATAAATAAACCACTGGGGTGCAGAACAACACCTTCTCTATGAGCAGTTTCTTGCTCATGGTGATGCATTTGTTCAGTCTCTCTTTGTATTTCTCCAGAAGTTTCTGCTGTTCGTCAATCTGCCGCCGCAGGTCACAGTTCGCCTAGTAAAAAAAAGAAACAAATTATACATATACACACATTTTGCTTGATGACCTGTAGAGCACCTTAAAGCTGTCAGACTCACCCTGAGGAGGTCGTCTATTCGTCCTTCCTTCTTTTCCAGGTCCAAGCTCTTGTTGCTCTCCAGGGCAGCGAGTTTAAGGCCCGTCAGCTCCGTCTGGGAGAGCGAGACAGAGGTGTGCTGCTAAATGATGCTCTCATCACTGAGTACAAGTTTTTTCCCCCTATGGGACACCGTACCTGGGCAAATTTGCTTAGTGAGGATTTGAGGTTGTGCTCCCCGAAACACAGACTGGTGGGGGAGGAGCTATTCTGCCGGACCTGCAGACGCAAGTTGCTTATTCAAAGAGAACACGAACCCTTCTGGAACGTTCAGAGGCTCTTATCCAGTCTGATCCCCGGGCAGAGCGGAGTACTCACGATTAAGCCTGGAGCGGAGTGCGAGCTCTGAGGAGAGCGGCGGGCCGACGGGAGGCCTCTGACCGGACTGGAACCGTTCCCGCCCTGAAACTTTGCAGAAAGGAACGACTTTAGCATCCCAGTCACACAGCGTCTGACGGGCGACGGAGGGCGGGGGCAGCCGTACTCACGTCGAAATAGTCACTGATTTTGGGCCCACGCGTGGAGGTCTTCCCTGCAGGAGGAAAAGGCAACACGTCAGCTTTAAAGAGCTCGCTGCTGGGGACTGACTTCTACCTGAAATGGGACGGTTTACACCCAGCGCACCTTGACTGCTCTCAGAGTAGGTGTCGGCTTTCCTTTTCCTCCCCCTGGAAGACTCGGAGTGCTTCTTCTCTGGGGTCTTGATATCCATACGAAATAAGGGGATGGGGGGGGTTAAAAGAAGAAGAAGAAGGAAAAACAGGCATGATTCCCCGGTGTTTTATGTAACAGAGCAGAAAGAAGAGCTGGTGTTCTGCAGGAAGAAACAGTACATACTGAGTAGGCAGGGGAGCTCCCTCTTTTCAAATCAGAGTTCTAGGATGAGAGGAAGAGAAGAGGGAGAGGTGGAGGCAGAAAGAAGAGTGGGCAGTGCGAGGAAGAAGCCCAGACAACACTCTCAAAGTGCCTAAGAATACTGAAACTGTTACAGAGCGTTCTGTATTTGTGTTTTACCTCAGACTCCTTGTCGCTGGACGAGCCCAGGCTTCCATAGCTGTGGTTAGAGGACTCGTTAGCCAGGCCCTGCACACAGAATTGAAACACACACACACACACAGGTGAGGTGTGCAGGTTCAGTGACCTTACAGAACTCAGGTAAACCCACGCTGTGCGGAACAAAAAAAAAGAAAAGAAAAGAAAGGCTGCAACCCTGCCAGCGCCGTCAGGAATGCAATCCTTAGTTCTTAGGTGTGTCATTTGGCTTTTTGACAAAATATTTCCAGGAACAGAATCCTTTTTTGGAAAACAGGAACTCTGACCTGCATGTTCAATCATGGGAAGCAGGGCTAATTTAACTCATTGACTGCCAGCCATTTTCAGAACAGAGAGTCGGTCACTGCCAGAGTTTTTTGAGAATTTTGACTGATTTTTCAAGAGCCACAGAATAGTTTGTGCTATGACTATGTAAACACCGAACACACCAAAAGAAAGAGTAGACTCTCTTCTATCATCAGGAAAAAAGATTTTGTTTCTACCTTATTCCGTTCTTCTTCGACGTGCGTCTCACCGGCGCCATTTCTCTCATAGCGAACCATTGCGTTTGTTTTTATTTGCTTACAATCTATGCTAATCTCCCATCAAAAGTGGCACAGCTACCTAGAGGGTAAATTTGTTACTACATACTCTGTCTAGAAGCCGATATTTACGGAAAAACCTTCGCCGATCGTTCCCCAAGCCACTCGCATTGAAAAACATAAAAGACGTCTATAAACGTCTTTGGCAGCGAATGAGTTAAAAAAAAAAAAAAAAAAAACTTGCCTTAAAGGTTCTCTTGAAAAGCAGCTTCTTTTCTGATTACTCATAGACACGAGCTCCAAGGCTGGAATCGGAGCCCATGGAGCCTGACATTCACAGACCTCTGAATCTTTAAGATTCTACCTTTCTAAGAATAATCTTTTTTTTTAAATTCCTTTGTGATTAAGACGCTGAATACATGATCTCAAGATGCTGTTTGAGGGTGTGTGCGCGTTGTTTAAGAGGGAGGCTTTTGTTTTTCTGGCCCGCCGTTACCTTGGCACCTCCGCTGGTGCTCCCAGTGCTGCCCACGGTGTTGCCGCTGACAGCTCCTGTAAAGCGGGCCTCCAGCAGCTCCTGTCTCCTGGGGTCCAGGCTGTGCAGCTCGTCCATGGGGCCTGACGTGAGGACAGGAGTGTTGTAAGACAATACGCACAACTCATCATCGCCGCCAGCCAGATAAGTGCAAAGGGTCAGAGCCGAATAGATACCCGTCTTAAAATCACCGGAAAAGAATGAGAGCGCAAACAAATATCAGGACTATTTAATAGGGAATACATCAGCTCTTCTACAGATGATATGAGCCTGGTGGTTTGTCCACACAAAAAAAATCTCCACTGCCATATCACAAGGCCTTTTTGCAAGGATGGGAAAAAGAAACGGGTTTAAAAGTACCATTAGAATTTTTACCCCAGCTAGAAAATGTCCTACAAAAGATTTTGGCCTCGCGAGTGACTATCTGATCTGGATACCAGGGCGTGCATCTGCCAGCCTCAGATGTGAACAACATCTGTGCGTCTCGCCCGACTCTGTGGCAAAAAAAAACAACCTTTGAGCTGAAAACGAGGCCAGCAACACCCATGACTCCAGGTCTTAAGAGTCTAAGACGTGAGAGAGGAAGATTACTCATACGTGCCGTCTGACCGGGTCGTGTTCTAAAGCAACCGGTTTCCCACAGAGCCAACGCAGGTCTCCTCCTGCTCCCTGCTGACTGGTGCCAGTGTTTTTGTCCTTATTGGACATTTCCTGGCTGTCATCTTCACATGGCCACTGCACGGTGGGCCGGTCTTAAAAGGCATAATAGGCATTATGAAACCCTGGAGCTAAATAAATAAATATAAATAAAGGCAAAACGTCTAGGTTATCCCATTACAAAGAACAGATTGATTTGGGTTCATCTGCAAAGCCAAAGCCTTATAACGCTATAACAGCAGAACAATCGGGCGAGTTGGGAGTCGTGTTGCTAAAAGAAGATGTCCGTTGTTGTACTTGTCAGGCGGATTTTACTTGCAGCCACCCTGCCATCTCCATCGGGACCAGATTATTCCAACATATCATGTCCCGGTACTAATGAATGCCAACCGGCCGCTGCTACTGTTAAGCCCCACCGCATCCGTCAACTCACTACCAGTTACTTTGGGTCAACATGGCGACTGCAAGATGCACCCAAACTCGTAACAAAAAAAAAGAAAAAGTACAAATCGACGGCCTATGTGCAAGTTAATAAAAGCAGGAGTTAGGGGAGGAGGTGCATTGCTATGCGCTAATGGATGCGGACAGAGCTACGTTGTTTATCTGTTAGATGTCAGAAGGCGAATGTTACAAACTGCTAGATAAACAGTGTTATCGCACCAGCGGTTGCTGGTAACTAGGAACGGAGTAACCCGACAGCCACACAAACACAACACCGAGCTAGCATAGCCTTTGTGCAAAACCTGGTAGCTTTCTGCTACTTGGAGTGGCCGTTGAACTGAACTGACAGCTGACGTTGGGCTTCCAATTCACGGCATCAGTGAACTTAACATCCATTTTTACTCGGACAAACGTCAGCCCGACAAGGTCAAAATAGCCCCTTTGCTCCCCCCCTACACACTAAAAAAGGACACACTTTGAGGCGAACGGGAGTAGGTCGCGCACTTGGTGGACTGGCGTACCTTCCTTGCTCTTTGCGGTCGCCGTTATATGTTGTTGAGAAATCGTCGGGGACGAGGAGAGCTGCGACCAAGATGGCGTCGCCTCCAAACTTCCACCACCACTTCCACTGTTACTTTGGACACTCATGAAGCCACTTTACCGCCGAGAGGAGCCAGCGTACACACAGTCTGTCGCGGAAATCCCAAACTCACGTCCATCGCTCGACACCTGCTGTAGTCAAACAGGCCTTGAAACGTTAGTCCGTTTTCTGGTCTGTGTGTGTGTGGGTGCGTGCGTGTCGCTAGACGTCTCGCATTTTGTGACCCGTGCGACGCCTGCGGAGGAGCGGCTTCTTGAAACGGATCCAATATAACCTTTGCATGATGACCGCACCGCGCGCCTGTCAGCATCCAGCTCGCGAGCGGGGCTTTGATTCTAGTTGTAGGCGAGGCTATCGCGAGGCTATCGTGAGGCTATCGCGAGACTGGCGCTCACCTAGCCGCGCGGAAGGGGAGGGGCGGTGGGCGGTGTCGGCACCGACGCGGACCAATCAGAAACGCTGATCTGGGATCGTTTCGCCCTCCTCCAAAGTAGCTTTAGGTTCACCGGAAGGCTCCGATCGCCGTCGACCCGAGAGCAGCCAGAAAACAGAAAACAACAAACATCCCGAGAAAAAAAAATGGCCGAAAGTTCTTGTCTGCACGAGGAGAGTGAAGGGATAAGAAGGCATTAATGTTTAATCAGACCAGCCCTGGCACGCATTTCTAAACATGCATATATATTAATGGGCTGCAAGCAGACATGCCCTGTATCCAAGGTACAGATCAGATAAGATCTAACGTTTAATTTCAGTTCGATAGAAAATAGTTTGCACGTGCTTGTGAGTGTGCGCGCGCGACCTGCATGGGATGGAGTGCTAGGTTGGGTCGTGGTCTAGTCTGCAGCTTTTTTTTCCTTCTTAAAATACAAGTTGCAGGGAGGGGGTGCAGGTGGGAGGATAGTGATGTGGTCTGGGCTATAGGGTCTTTTGTTCCAAATTTGGTGCAGTGCATCAAAATGTCTTTGTCATTTTGTGGGGCAGAACACAGTCAAAAAGCTTTCCCTAACTCGGAACGTTTATCTTGGCCTACATCTTACTTGCATCTCTTGCTTTTGCTTTAAAAGAAATCCTTTGTGACCTAGAATCTCTATGAAATAAGAATTTTTTTATATTTTTTCATTATCCAGAGGGAATGTTTTTTTGCGTATTTTTTCCTATTTAAAAACTTAATTCTGTAAATCTGACAGGTTTGGATAAACATCCAACAGACGGTGAAAAGCAGTTTTGTCTGTCAAACCTGTACTTGGTTTGCAGTGAAATTGCATCAGGGGAACAGATTGAGGTGCAAATGATCACACTGCACCTCATGTGCACCTGCCCATGGTAACCTGATTTTTTTTTTTTGTGGCAGGGTTTCCATGGTAACAGGGCAATAGTCTTGACAGGCTAAAAGAAAGATTGTATAAGCAGTCTACCACATTACACTGCCATACAACACACTTTGCCCACACACACACACACATATTCTCATCACAGGAAAACCATTTTTTTAAACGTAACGCACGCATGGAACTTGATTTGGGTTGTGAGGAAAAGGGGATGTTGGGTGAGTGATATTTCAGAGGCAGTCGGGACATTCCGGTTGACGCCTGATGGAAAAGTGGAAGTGTTGGCTGACATTTTGAAAACTGCCTCCGGCCCAGAAAGACAACTGCAGTCAGGCACCATAACGGGACTTTAATATAATAATAAAAGTTTTATGCAGACGCACTGCTGCAAGAGTGTGCAGCGGTTCACGACACATACATTTCAGAGTGGCAGAGGAGAACACTGCTTTCTCAGAAATATCTTTAAAGATGTTAATTTATCTTTTGAATATAGTCTTTTTTTTCAATTGGCGTCACATTTGAATTTTGAATAAGGAAAGTGCTTATTCAGTGGTAATTTTACAATATACATATTGCTTTGCGACATTTCTGACAAATCTTTTCTTCTATTATACAATTTATTATTACATTTTATGGGTCGGGAAAAAGCGACACACTACACACCACCTTTTTCTCTTGATTCCTTGAGTCGGAATGTGACACTTGGAGGTGAATCTGCGATGGTTTTTGTCGGTTTTTGGTGACTAGCTCCAAAAGTGTTGCTTCAGGAAGACATTTCTATTAAAAATATTACTGAAAAATATCAACTGCCAATATTAGTTTGGACCTTTAGATGTAGGATATATCAGTGTAGGTGTGGATTATTTCTATTTTATTTATTGTCATTTTAATTGCATAATATTTAATAATCGAGTATCAGCAGGAGTTTTCTTTTTTTTTTCGTGAATATTGGTATTTCATATATTTTAGCACACATTCGTATGATTTTTCAGGTAGTTTGTGTCCAGTGCAAAGAAAACAGCAGGAATAGGATAGTTTCTGGTAATCACTTTTAAATACCTGACGAAACATTACTTTGAGCAAGACACAGTCAAGTTTAATAATTCCAATATACAGCGCATGGATGTCATGGTGGGTTCTTACAGGGGTTAAAGGTAATAACGATAATCAAGACACAAATAAAACAAAACAAAATATTACACTTAAAACTATAGATACCATTATTATGTTAACAGGAGTAACTTGTAGACAGTTCTGCAATTCAATCCTCCCAAACGCATTAATGCAAAGTTACTGAGCAAAGAGTGGACAGAAATCAGAATGGTCCAGGCTGTATTTTGCTGAAACCTCTGGAGAACATGGGGTTCTTTGGCCGAAAGGCCTGCTTCTGCCCCTCATACATCCGGACGTACGACCTAACAAGGTCCTCCATTGTGTAAGCCTGGGAGAAAGAAAATAGTTAAAAGTCACATTTGCATGTGTGAAGAGGGAGTGAATTGTTGAAACACTGGCCAACACAGCCAACGGTGAGGATGCCACCCACCTGTGGGCTCTCACAGACGAAGGTAATGCCCCTCACGAGGGTGCGGACGGTCATCTGGAAAAGGTTCCCTTTGCTAAAGTACTCCGTGATGCGGTTGAATTCATGCAACACCAACAGCTCCTGTTAAGTACAACCCAGTCACGTTCCATTCATGTCAAAATAAAACTTTTACTACGAGAGACTATAGATAGAAGTGCACATAGTCATGTGAACAAGAAAGTAATCCCACTTCCAGTCCTAAGGTTTAGCATAATATGAGGAAAAAAGAAAAAAAAAACAGGTAAAAAAGAGCTAAATTCAACCTGAGAACAACATAAAGTCAATAAGGATCTGATTTATTTTTTTCATTTGCGTGCAAAAGATTCAGCTGGATGGGAGATGGAAACTCCCCAAGCTGTGAAAAGTAGATAACAAAGGGTCAATTCTTGGGCTTACCTTACTTTTCGGATCTATTAGACTGACACCTTTTTTGCTGATGGCAATAGAAACAATACTTGGGTAGCTGGATTCACACGTTTGCTGCAAATGAAAGGAGAAATGAAAGAAATTAGGGCGAAGGCTAAAGAAGCTTGCTTGTGTTATTTGTTTGTTTGTTGCCGTCGTGTCAGCCTGGTCGCTCACTTTAACTTCGAAGAAGGCACAGCCGAAGGTCGGCCAGAAGGAAATGGCTCTCAGAAAGGCTATCTTAGCCTCCTGCACCGTGATGCCACTCTGCTTGTTGTATGAGGAGATGATGTGCTGCCAGGAGAAGGTGGACATGTGGGAAAGTGCTCTCTGGGGCTACCTACCGCTCATTTCAGTTTTCTTGAATCGGCTCTAAAATGCCTCTTTTGCCTTCAAGTTTTTACGTTTACCTTCTTCCAGTCTTCGGGAGACATGATTTTGAGCTGGTCTGCAGGGACCAGATCGCTCAGCATTCTGGGGATCATGACGAACTGCGACCTGTCGGAGTCCACGGCGACTCTGAAGAGCAGCCCCCCCAGTTTGATCATGTCCTCTTTGGTGCAGTTGTGGAATCCCCGCAGGTACTTGGGCAGCTCCTACGTGGAACCGAATCAAAGCAGTCGAGACCATTCAGCTTCTCAAACATCAAAGCGGGACAAAAAAAAAAAAAAAAAGTGAGTCGCTGGAGATACCTGTGGGAAATGGAAAGTGAGATCTGCGACCAGGTCTTTTCCTGGAGTCACGTTGAACCAGAGCTTTCTTTTGAAGATCACCAGGCTCGGCAAGTTGGCCTGAATGGCTGAAAGCACAGATCTGAATTAGAAATACAGTCAGGGAATAAAACATCTAAAAAAAATAACAAGGGTTCCAGTGTAATGCACTACCTTCCTTCATTTTCTTTGCTTTTTTAGGAACTTCTAAGGGTTGCCTTAGGTTGTCAAAGAAATACTGCTGTTCATCCAGGCTCATAACCTAGAACAAACACAAAAATTTAGAGGACGTTTATTTTGTTTTGCGCACGGCTTTGAGGAGCACGTCCCCTCTCCCCTCTCCCGTCTCCCGTCTACCCCCCAACTCGAGGTCAAAGAAATGTGTCGGACGCACCTTCTGTGGCGTTTTCACATACAGGCCGTATCCGTCGGGAGAGGTCAGCCTGAGCTGAGAGGCGATGCTGCAGCGCAGGTCTTTGACCGTGGTGGTGGAGGTCACCTCGAACAACTGCAAGGTATAAGGTCCCAAGACCATGTGTCAAAATGTCCACCTCAGACCGACATGCTGCTAATCGCTGCCATTCACGAATAAAGCTCTGAGCAGATGGTTAAATAAGAAGATGGACTCTACTGTCTGTGTGGTTAATATATATACAAAATCAGCCCCTCTGTTAAGATGTATTGCACATTCTATTTTCACTGGGCTTAGCTTCATGTTCAATTTATGACCACATACAGTCATGTGAGAAGGAGAGTGTGCCCTCTTTCAGTTCTAAGGCTTCAACCATAAGGATATGGGGGGAAAAGAGATTTGATGTGAAGTAAAGAAAGAACACTTTGATTAAAATTTGATTAAGGGAAAACTCACTTATCAGGATAATAATAAGGAGAATCATTCAGGAGAATAATAATCTAAAACGCTATGCCTTACGTCATCCGTTTCGTTTGGAAAGTGGACTTTAAAGAAGATCTGAGTGCTGTTCTGTTGGATGGCGTCCACCTCTGTTTGATAAGGGGGAAGCTTCCTAGGTTCCCGACTGAGGAGGCAAAACGCTCAGGTTAAAATGGACACACACAAGAATGACATGACCCTGAGGTAAAACTTTTTAGACACTGATTCAGACATTTTTCCAGAGAAAAACCTGGTACGTTTCATGTTTTGTTTTGTAAACATAATACGATGCGTTACACTGAATAGTAGCTTATAAATGAGGTCAGCAACAAATCCTAGAAAGAAGGGACAATAAATCTTTCACATTATTGAAATACTGCCATGTCATCTCAGAATCTTCCATCCTTTTATAATGTGTGAAATATGTCCATTTACTTCAACATCCTCCATGACATATAGTCTTTTTAGTGAGGGATTTTTTTCAGAAATAATCAGCCTATGGACCAAGTCATTTTCTTTTTTGTAATGAAGCCTCCATCTTCTGCAGGCCAAGGAAAGCCCAACAAATGCTGAGGATTCTCTCAGACGTGACTCGACAGTTTGCACATAGAATGTGGAAATACAGTGTATTAGGTCACTTATTGCCTGCTAATTGGTCTCAATTTGACCCATAAATTAAGAAATGGTCCCTAAGCTCATTCACTTAATTTTTGTCTCCGTCCTTACCTGCAAATCTCCTGGATCCTCTGCACGCATTCAGCTGACAGCGAGTCTCTGGGCCGTGACTCCAGAAAGCGCTGAGCGTGTTTTCTCAAAATTGGACTGGGCGGGAACAAACCCGTGCACAGCCACATCAGCTGCCACCCACGTTCTAAACTTAGCCTGAAGGTCAGGGCGAAAAAGCAAAAAAGAAATAAGGTTAGATGTGACAGCCGCTGATTTTTTAAATTCTTTTAATAACAGTAAAGCTCTTTAGGCTCCAAAGAGCACCTGCTGCCGTTGCTGGTCATCTGTTTCATAATCTGACAGTAGATTTCATCTTGCAGCTCTTCGTGTTTGGTGGGGGGACCAAAGATCTGGTTGGTTAAACCTACGGGGCTGCGAGCGTGTTTGATGGGGTAGTCGCCCATGTACTTCAGGATAGGTGGCAGCCACAGTCAAGGACACACAATGGTTGTGTTAAAAATTAGTCTTTAACCTTAACCCTTACAGCAAAACAGATTAACTGGAGAGCAATGCGGTGTCTCTTGAGATGAGATTAGACCCTTTGTCACATATATTCCAGGCAAAAAAATGCAGAGTGGCTCATATCTGCATGCGAAAATACACCCAAGTATGCAAATATTTGTCTTTTTAAGGATATCGGTGAAGGCATTGCAGGCCAGGTAGCTGAGCTCTGAGTTGTCCACCAGAGTCTTCAGGAGCGGCTGTTTGAGAGGCTCCACAGAAGCAGCCCACAGTTTCTCCCTGCTGACCCCTTTCGATGGACCGTGTCGGCTGCTATCTTTTCCAACAGCTCTAAGGCAGGAAGGCATTCATTCAGCAAATCAGCTCTGATCACTGTCGGGTTAGTTTCGTCTATGCATTATTCAAAAGATGTATGCGTGTTACCTGAAGTGCTCATTCGCAAAGTCTTTTAAAGAAACGGGAGCCACTGTCTCCTCTGCAGGGAAATTACTTGTGGATGAGGCTTTCTTCTGTCCCGGACTGAGGAGTTCCTGAGGTTGGGGGGGGGCGTAATGAGTGCGTCAGTTACACCACAAGGGGGAGCTCATGTAAACCAATAGACACACAAGAGATCTCAGAGTAGAAAATTTGTGCCACAACCTGCCCACTGTGCTAAGTGCTTGGTGCTTTTGTGGTTATATTCTGTGTTTGGCGTTTAAAAGGCCTTCCAGAGAATAAACTTACTCTCATAGATCATTGCTGATTTCTTTCCCCCTTGACATCTGATGTGAATCCATGAACTAAGTGTGATTTATTAGCTCCAGGCTGCTGCTTGAACTCTTAATTTGTATGAAAGGAGTAAGGCTGGACTTTTTTTTCTCACACATTCTATCATGCTTTTTAAAATGTCCCGATTTGCTTTTCTTTTTCTGTTGACTGTTTTATCTCTAGAGGAAATAAAAAGGGAGACAGGCAAATGTAACGCTACCAGCATTTCCTCCGTGGGCTTGCTGAGGGATGGCACAAACTGCACGATGTTCTTGTCCACCGCGCCGCTGCCCGTGGTCCGGCAGTTGGTCGCTCTGATCCACCTCTCATCGGGCGAGTAATCCTCCCCTTTGGCCACCTTCAGCAAGTCACCTCGTTTGCAAACCAGGAAACTGGGGTCGTCTGCCGGAGGGAAGAGGCAGGAGGGGCTTCAGTTAGCGGGGGCTCGTTAGACTTCAGCTTGGCTCTGGGAGTGTCCGGCTCTCACCTGGCTTGCTGAAGTCGTGCTGAGCCACTGCGTAAACCGAGCGCTGCAAGAGCCCCTCCAGATTGCTCTCCATCAGATCTGCCATGTCCTCTGCCCCCGTGCACTTGAGGACAAACGCTTCTCTGAGCGTGGTCAAAGTCACCGACTGCGTGCTGAAGTGGCTGTCACTGTGGAGACGGCAAAAAAGCGATTGACTCGGGTCTGAGGCTCCAACCGACCGGGGGAAAAAAGGCACAATAAAAAGGAAAAATGGACCCATACCTCACAACTCGGACGCTCTTTACCTCCAGGTAAGGAATCTCAAGGAGGGACCTGTCTTTTCTTTCCATGAAGACAATGCCACACCAGTTTACAGCCACAACAAACCTGCTTTTGGGCAGAGGCGGTCCTGTGGACAAATGGGAGAAGGCAGTCGTTTTCATTCATTGCTTCTCTGCAACCAGGTCTCAGGGGACAACAATCTGGATGCAGATAAACAGAACTCCTTCTTTCCAGACAGTTCTTGTGAGGGATCACTGAGGCTTTCCCCAAGCAACCGAGAGGTATATAACTTCCCATGTGCCCTGAAGCATTCTCAGACCCTGAAAGTCCATCCCAAGTGACCAGGCTCCTCACATTATCCCTACAGGAGTGTGGAAGGCCAAAGCCAGTAACCATCCCACAGGAAAACAGAGGCAAAGGACTTATCCAAGATATCTACATATCTGGAAATCCATTTAAAAAAGGAGAATCACCGAGTCTAGCAGAATGTACGGTGATTACTACATAAATAAAAGCTAAATGTGACGTAAGGGCCACGTGTCCACTGACCCGACATCATCGTGACTTCGTAAAACTTCGAAAACTCGAGCGGCCACTTCTGCCGGGCGATGTCCACCAGTTCTCCTTTCACCCTTTCTGGGCTCTGCCTCCCGTTCACATACAGACCCTGCGGGAGCAAAAGAGTCCGGGTTACCCAAGGATACCTCACCTTACGCTGAAATGACACACAACAAAGTGTGTCGACTGGAACCGAAGAGAGTCGGAGGCTCAATCTATATTACCCCCAAACGAATGGAGGCTTCTTTTTCCTTTACCTCCGAGAGCCCGGCGGCGATGAGTTGGATCCATCTTGTCATTGATTTATTCTCAATGAGTCTGGTGGCGATACAGTCCTCCACCACCCTCTGGACGCTGTCTGTGCTGTGCCCCGAGCCAAACCGGATGTAGTGGTGCATCATTGCCAGCTGGACGTATTCATCCTCCTGAGAGACGCACAGCAGATCTTCCAGATTTAGCAAATGCATTCATTGCATTATTATTTTTTCTTTTTTAAGGCTTCCACTAATCAATCGCTTTTTGCTGAAAAAGAATGATCAGGAACTTTTCGAATCAGGGTGATGACGAGAACGGGGTGGTTCGCTCCTTCCGGCTGCTTACACAAAGCCTTTTGGATCCACAATTTGCCACAACATGTTATTTCAGTTCAAAGGAAACCGGTGCAACACCTCTGTAACAATCTTGGCACGGCTCACAAAAGTCCCGCTGAGTTATGCAACACTATGGAAGCAGTTAACTTTTAACTAATCAAACAATGGCGTGTCTCTCCTCACCTTCTCACTGGTGTACTCTCCGGATTTGATGCCTTTGATAACCTGCCTGTAGATAAGATCTGTGCTGACCGAGTCCTCGGAGCAGTTGTGCCAGGGCGCAAACAGCTCTTTGCGGATGGAGAGTTTCCAGGGGGTGTCCTTCTCGTCGCTCCCCTGCCTCCGCATCTCCTGCTCGCACTGAGACACTGCGTCCAGCACGTGTTTCCCGCAGCTGCCCAGAGACCACATCTGGACACAGAGCAGCAGCTGGATTTGACAGCCTCTCGATGCTGAACCACCAGCGTTCGGATCAACGAGCAGAATTCGAGGGGAAATGGGAGGCCTTTACTCGCCTTTTCGAAGAGGCTTATGTACAGGGAGAACCCGTAGGTGTCTCTGAGCCCAATCTGGTTGGCCACAGCCTGGCAGACTTCGGCGGAGGTGGAGGCCGAATCTAGGCGTAGACTGACCGTGCTGTCGTCCATTAGTGTCACACTCACATCTATGGGCTGCCTTTTATTGGCTGCCTGTCAGTATTAATGACACAAGAGTTTTGGTTAATGGTGATTACCAAAGGGACCACCAGCATCGGAACCGGTGTCGGAGCCGGAGTGAGTCTCTTTTACCTGCAGCTCTATCCAACAGGGCAGCTCTTTCCTCTCCCCGTTGGCTCTGATCCTCCGAAAGCGCTCGGTGCAGTATTCCCTGTAACCTCCCTGGGCTTTGCAAAGGAAATTCTCCAAATACTGTGGGGCAGACATGAGACGACAGAGGCAGAATGACGACTTTTCCTAAGGAGAAGAGGTGACTGCGTGGTGGCTGTCGTGGAATCGAGATGGAATCGACCCGCTCTCAGCATGAGAACGTACTAAATGTTTGATCATTTAGCCCCATGGCATTTGTGTTTGGAACTTTTGGATTTCTCAAATAGTGGTCCCTCCCTTTGGATTTTAAAAAGGATCTGTACTAAAACAACAGACGTGTAAATGTGTGTGATGCTACATCATTTCCGATCTATTTGGACCTTCTTGCCTGGGAAAGTTGCTAGTCAAAGGTACTTTGCACAGCTACACTTAAAAGAAAAACCTAGCACGGAGAGAGAAATCTTCCAAATTCTACCCCGTATCTCTTGAATCTACACTGAACAACATTCAGCCAGTGTGCTCGTTCTCATCTTTATCTTCTATCAGTCAAGCAGAGAGGGCAGGACTACAGGGAGGATCAGTGTTTATCAGGTCTCAGCAATCACCTGTCATAAAAGCAGCTTTATATATACATATGATAGAGACTGACCTTCATGAAGAGGTCTGTTGGGGGGAAGATCCCCAGGCAGATGGAGAGCAGAGTCCAGCCCTGCATGCGACTCTTCCTGTTCTTGTTGTTCACCAGCTGCTTGCAGATTTGGCAGTAAATCTCATCCCTGTGCGTGTTAGGTGAAAGAGGGGAAAAAAACAAAACAAACCTTGTGTGTTTTTACTGCAAACAGGATGTTCATCCTGCTTCTGTTAGAGGACCCGGCGTTTTTTTTTTTACCGTATGCCTTGTCTGGACAGAGCGTATCCGATGATGACGTGGAGTTTCTCCAGGGTCGTGAGCGGCCTGTCCAGCGTCGGGCCCTCTCCAACCAGCACATCTTCGTCCTCTGTCAAATTTTCTGGCTGTTTGGGACGACACCGACGGAAAAACAAAAAGCTGAAAACTCACACTCTCGTTACGATTGAACAAAGACGTAAAAGCAGTGATGAATACTGTAGTCACCTCTTCGGGAATAGCCGAGGCTCTCCGGAGTCCACTGTGCTTTTTCTTATTCTTCCTCAGTATTTTCTGTTCAGAATTGACATGGCGATTAGAAGCCGAGCAAACACGTTTCAAAATCTGTATTTTTCAGTAGTTTACCTGGTCCAGTCCCACCAGGTGGCTGAGCCGTCTCCCCCGCCTGCTAGGTGGGGGGCGGGAGATGGTGCTAGATTGCTGTGATATGGAGTCTGGCGACTTTGGATCCGGCAAGTCCCCCATGAATCGCAAGATAATCCAAAATATGGTCAGACTTGCCTGGAGGAGGGGAGAGGAGATTGAGAAAAAAAAGAAGTGAGAAACAAGTTTTTGGCATGGACAGCCTAAAAGCCGCCTCGCGCCCCCTCACCAGGGCGTCGCCCTCGTCGTCGTGGTGCAGGAGGGGCTGCTTGAGTCTCTGGGTGGTGTGCTGGTGGCTCTGCTTGTCCTGGAAGTACTTGATGCTGAAGTTGTAGAATGAAAACTCGTCACTCTCGTCATCAAACTCGTCTTCATCCTCATCCACTGAAGGGGTTGGCGTGGTGGACATAGACGTTGGAGTAGCGACGGTCAGCCTCTCCTTTGAGATGATCTCCTCAGGCTCTGGAATGTCCTTGAGGGCGAAAACAGAATCAAAGTTATGAGTTATGAGGAAATGTGAGGGTTGAAACAAACAAAACAATCGCCCTACCTCCGGTTCTGATGTTCTTTCTTCAACCACCACCATGCGGGGCGTTGATGCTTTGGACTCGTCCGCCGAATCCAGGTAAGTTAGGGGCTCTGGCTCTTTCTCACTTTGCTGGGAAGCAACCTCTTCCAGTCGCCTCTGGAGTTCCAATGCAATCTGATCGTCATCATCACCATCATCATCACTTCTTATCTCCATTTGATAAGGAGAGGCCTGCCGTGGGGTTCAAAACAGAGAAATTGCAAGTAAATCAGCCACCTGTTGCAGGCAGTGCGGATGATAAGAAGAAAACCATTACCACATGTTTTGGCCATGCCCTTTAATCCTACCATTCTGGAATGAAATCCACAAATAAAAAATAAAAAAGGTTTTCCGAATGGATTTGAGCTTTTCAGTTGAACTCAATCTATCTGGGTTTGCTTCTTGGTGATAATGTGACATAAAATTAGATATTTGTTTCAAATCATGAGTAAAGAAAGAGAGTAAGAGAAAAATAAGATTTAATATTAGATTCCAAAGGGACAAATTGAGCAGGTTATCGCAAGTGCAACGCAAGATTTAATCTAAAACTGATGTAAATGATGATTGTATTGTATTGTATTTTATTTTATGTATATATACAATTGTGTACGTCAATGGCACCCCCGATGGTTTAATCAGAAGCAGAATCAGAAATACTTTAATAAGCCCAGAGGGAAATTATCTAATAATCCCAGAGGGAAATTATCTATTTTGTTTATATGTCATGTTTAGCTACTTTACTTACACAGTGCTTTTCTGTTCCCTGAAAAAAAGGAAAGAAAAGGAGACTCACAGCCCTCATCTCTGTCTGTGCCGCGGCGCTGGTCGGGGGTCCTCTGGTTTCAGCCCGGAGTCGCGCAGCAATCTCCCGCTTTTGCTGCCAGGACTTTCTCGCCAAGTAGCCTCGAACCTGCAGCGAGACAATCAGTAGGATTTATTCATTTTTTGGACATGTGGTTGTACGTTATGGAGAAAACAAAGAAGGGCGTGATAACGAGGGCGGCTGAGGAACGTGCCTGGGTCTGGATGGTGAGCGCCGCAACGCGCTGTTTCTGGTAATGCGACTGAGTCTCCCGAGCTCGAACCTTTGACGCCAGCCGCTCAAAACCCTGCCGAGCCTGGTTGGAGAAGGAGGGGAGAAGATTGGAAAGTGGGATAGGTGCGCTCTAAACATCCGCGTGTCCGATCCAGGCCCTGAATTCTACAGATGAGGAAAGCAGCCCACCTTTGCTTGGTCTCTCCTCTCTCTGTAAGCCCTCCAATTCCTCTGCAACACCACAGCTGCCCGCCTCTTATTCAGGAAAGACTTCCTAGAAAAGAAATCAGTTCAGTTCAGATCAGTTCATTATCACCATCAAACTTCTACAGACTATCTCATATTTTTATCTGCACGCAAGGCAATAAAACAACTATCTGTGGTTGTGGTAGAGAGATATCGGTATCAGTTATTGCAGGCCGTGATAAGGTTGTAAGACTTTATGTCAAAACTTGTATTTCAGTCTGTCTACCTGTCTTTGTGTGAGAGCATGACCCTCTGGATCACCACGGCAACCCTGCTCAGTTCTTCTTCTCTCAGCTGCTCCAGTGCAGCATCATGGGCGTCCTGAGTAACACAAAAAGCAACCATTCTTTTTAAGTTTATTAATATATTCTCCACAATCAGACACCATAAAGTTCCAAGACTGGTGCCGTCTGAATCAAATAAACTACACAAGAGCGGAATAACAGTTGTAAATTGCGTAAACTAACAGAGGGAAGAGAACGACTGCTTCCTTATACACACATCTGCATGTATATTCAACATTTCGGGCCTGGGGAAGAGAGCAAGAGGAGTTTTAAAAAATATGTAGGTTTTTATTCGCACCCTCAGGAATATTTGGGTCCGGCCTATTTTCCACTCGTCCTTTCCTTTGATCACAGCTTGGCAGATGGCTTCACAACAGGCCGAGGCTTTTTTCTGTAGAGGGAGGGAAGTCATAAATATATATGTATAAATATATTTATTTTTTTGCTGTCAGAGAATGGTGTAGAAAATGAAAAAGCCACATGCCCTCAGTAACAATATTAAAATCAAAGCAAGAGGCAAATCAGGACTTAACGGTTTTGGGGTTGCAGACGGTTGTCTTTAGGAGCACCCTGTACCGCTTCAGGAAGTCCCCAAAGTTGTGTCGGACAGGATACCCGAGCTTCCTGATGCGGATGGTGTCCATCATGCCCGAGTATCTCAGCTGGCGCGTGCACAGCTCCCTGTCAAACACCTGGAGGAAAACAGCTCGGTGAGGCCGGGAGCCTTCTCCAAATAAAGACCCTCCCGTGCAGCGTCGGCCGGCCTGTTCACCTCAGACTGTTTTTCGTTGTTAGGTTTGAAGCAGCGGATGAAGAAGGGCTGGCAGGCAGACAGCGCCTTCATGAGGGAATCCAGAGACGTGCGGAACTGGCCGCTCAGCGTCGGCAGCTGCTTTTGCTGCTCGTTCACCTGAGGAGGCGACAGCAGGAGAAGCTCGTCATGCCAAATTTAACAGTTTGTTTTAATGTCAACAAGTAAAGAAAAACAACATGCTCGAGGGGATCAAAACAGCTGCTGGATTGGAAAACTAAATCAGACTTTTAAGACATACATTTGTTTAATCCCAATTCACTGTCATACGGATAACTACAAAGTTTTGGAATGTGCCTTAAAACACTTAATGAAGACTAATTCAAGAGATGCGACTGAAAGGGTTCAGACTGCTGCAGAATTTAGGTGCTGTGGTCAAATATCAACTCCAGCTCTTACATTATATCCTGTGAAATAAAAAATAATAATAAAAAAAAAGTAAAAATAATGAATTCTGTAAAGTATAACTGGAGGATTTATCTTTTAAAAATACACACAATTAGCTCTTTAAGGATGTGTATCTGATTAACATTTTTTTTTAAAGACTGGAGGGTCTAACGGTCAAAGAGGATATTCTTCCATACCCGTATTGAGCTCTTGGGAGTCATGATGACCCTGGTGTTCTTGGGGATATTCAGTCCGTTGGTCAAGACGTTTGGCTCAAATATCTGGCGCAGCAGGCCGTTGGTGGACGTGTCGATCATCTTCACGATGTCAAAGCTGACGGCGTCTCTGTTCTTCTCGAGGAATCCTTAGCAGAGCGGAGGAACCAGGTCAGAGCCAGCGTTACATCGTCAGAAGCGTAACAGGAGGAGGTTTGTGTGTGTGCGCACCATTGATGTTGTAATAAACGACTCCCGCAAAGTGGCGGATTCCGAAGTCTGTGTCGTGCTGACTCTTCCTGGTGATGAAGATCTTGTCTCGGTGGTGTTGCTGGTTCATTTTGGTCAGCAGAGTCAGGTCTGAGCCCTTCCAACCAAAGAAAAGTCCAACACTTATCGACAAGAAAATGGAGAAAGGCACTCAAACGAGGGGGAAAAGTGGACAGCACACCTTTGGAAAATGGCTCTCCTCGTCAATCAGAGAGAGCAGGTTGCAGGGTTTCCCGGCCAGGAGGTCGAGGATGCTCTGGTTGTCGCTGAACTTGATGTTTTTCCACACGATGTCCTCTTTCAGGTACTCCTCCTGCTCCAGCTTGAAGACGTGGCTGACGAAGAACTGCTGCAGCTTCTCGTTGGCGAAGTTGATGCACAGCTGCTCGAAACTGCGGAGACGGAGAGTGGGGGACACTGGGGAATCACTAGGGCCGCTTGGCTGCGAGGCGGCCAACCACACGGGCCTGAGGAACGTCCCTCTGACCTGTTTGTGCGGAAGTTCTCAAAGCCAAAGATGTCGAGCAGGCCGATGGACAGGAAGGACGACCTGCGGCCGCCGACCACCTTCTTGTAGATGACGCCGTTGATTCTTTCAACAATCCACATGAAAATCTTATTGTAGATTGCCTGGAAATTATTAGAAAATAATACAAATTATTTTAAGAAAAGCTGTGCAATGTAAAAGGAAAAAGGAAAACTACTGGACGATAGCTTAAAACAGCTAATCAGGGGAAAAACAGTGACCTCAGACGTGTTGAAACCCTTCATTAGACATGCTAACGTGGTTTTACCATGAGCCCCACTCCAATA
>JABUIW010000086.1:733435-752193 GCA_013363375.1 Menidia beryllina
GAGCGCATGTCTTGAAACAGTTTCACACGTTGGGTATGAATGGCTGAAAATCTAGCTGAGTAAACAAAGCTACTTTAAGATTTATGGAATGACATAAAATGTATGCAATCATAACCTGAGAACTTTTTTTTTTCTGTCTATACTCCTGTTTTACACTTAATTTGCATGGGATGTGTCCTTTTTTTTTGCTCAGTCTTTTACTGATTTTATTCTTATGTTTCCTTTTACTGTCTTGTATTCTCTTATCACTGGTGTGAAGTGATAAAAAAGAATCAACTTTCTCGTCCAGTGGAAAGTGTGAGAAAAGTCCAATAACTATTTAAAAAAGACATGATAACGCTGCCTTTTCCTGTCGGCAGGCCTTTCAAATGTACATTTCAAATGAACAAAAACATGGAGATATAATTCCTAACTTAATGATGTGTGAAAAAAGCTGTTAAAAAAAAAGAAAAAATGCTGCCCTTCACTGTCAGCTAAAGCAGTTATGCTTCCTGTTTTAAAGCTTTTGATCTATAAAACCTGTTGGCCACATAAAAAAAGTAGAAAGGCAGTTTTTAAAATAACCAAGTTCAATTTAATTATTGAAACCACACTTCTTATTTTATAGACACTTAAAACCTATATTTGTCACCATAAAACATAAAAACTTCCCATAAAACTCTTGAACAGCAGGCAGCTCAACTTTGCTCTCAGACTCTGACTGAGGATCTATCCTGTGATTATTTGGGATGAATGCAGTTTCTTAACATCCAGCTGAGGAGCAAGGTGTTTTCTTTTGAGGTACAAAATTATGTTTTTTACTGTTTTTTTTCCATGTTACTGAAATCCATTCTCATCCAAACCCACTCACCCTCAAAGCTGACGTTCCCCAGGTGTAAAATAGCGGCGAGCAGCTTGAGGACGTCCTGAAACTGGATTTCTGAAAAAGCCAAGATTTTCATCGCTGAACGAATCCGGCTGAAGTCCTGAGCATCGTTCCTCCCCTCACACTCGATGCAGTCACCCTTTAGCAAGACGACAGACTCACAACTTTGATACTTTGTAACAGGTGAAGAACAATGAACGTGTTTTTTAACCTCCTGAGACCCTGCCTCCTCATATGAGGACGTTCTTGCCTCTCTTTACCATGACCCTTCTTTATTTCTTTGACCCTTGACCTCATAACAGATGCTATCAGACACCACTGTTTGAAATCTAAAGTAAAATGGTTTAATATATTTTCAACCAATCAGGTTCGTATTGTGTAATTAAAATGTTGTCTATAAGTCATCTGGACCCTCAGAACCAAATTGCAAAAACATTGAATTAAATATATAAACAAACATTTTAAATATAAAGATTAACCCACTGAGCCTATATAAAGAAAAACTACCTATACCATGAAAAAGTCTAGTTATTAAACTTATCATGTCCTACTAATCCCATGTATCTTGAAAAAAGCAAAACTGCACTCCAAATAAAAGCTTGGTTCTCAGGAGGTTAAATGGGCCAAAAACGACCTATTAATGGCTGCTCCTCATACCTTAGTCAGGAAGTTGTACTCCTCAGCCTCCCCAACCTTCAGCATCTTTCTCTCCTCGTGCGTGATCCCTGCCAGCATGCAGTAAAAAATGTGGTAGCTCCGCTCCTCTGGGGACTGGCACCGTGGGGGGAGAAAATGAGTGGTGATGAAAAGATAACCCAGAGAAGTCTGAACCTTTGTGTAAACCAACACGGGGCCTCTTGTATATTTTTTTCTGTTCGCATTTATTGCGTTGACACATCCTACCAGAACAATGACTGCACACTGCTTTAAGTAAACCTCCGGCAGCTGCTGCGTGACTTTTATGGGTTTAGGGCACAGACTCATCCATAGCGTAGATAAGAGCTGGGTTATGTTTGGACCTCACCTGATGGCAGACGCGGGACTTCTCCAGTAGGTACTGCTCCACGCGGGCGCCCACGATCACCCCCTCCCTGTTGAAGAAGATCTCCAGATACTTCCCGAAGCGGCTGGAGTTGTCGTTGCGCACGGTTTTCGCGTTCCCGAAAGCTGTGAAATAAAGGGGGTGAGACGAGTTCGGCAAGTCCCCCCCCCCCCCATCGTGAGGCGGAATAATTTGCACAGCTCGTCCGTACCCTCCAGGACGGGGTTGGACTCCAGGATCTGCTTTTCGATCTGCTGCTGGGAGATCTCCCCGCTGATTGCTGCCAAGTACTGCAGGATCAGTTTGGTGCTCTCTGTCTTCCCCGCTCCGGACTCCCCACTGAGAGAGAACGGGGGGGGGAGTCAGATGACTGACCGATGGCACTTTATGGACCGATAGGATGGCTCATTACCAAACAAACACAATCCCGACCTGATGATGCAGCACTGGTTTATCTGATTGCGCGTCATGTTAAAGTAGCAGGACTCTGCGATGGCAAAGATGTGCGGGGGGAGCTCCCCCAGCTTTCGGCCTCGGTACATCTTCATCTGTGGAAAAGCAAGGATTGAAGGCCGGAAGCGGACAGCTGGAGTCAGGGAGTCGGCCTCAGACGGATGCTGGAACCTACCTGTTGGCCTGAATATATCGGAAAGTCCTGGTATGGATTCATCGCCACCAGCACGGAGCCTATGTAGGTCTGCAGAAGCAGGAATGTTATGCCATTAGCTTCTGTCTGTTTTGAATAGTTCAATCTAATCTGGCATTTCACCAATAATAATAATAAAACACGCTTAATATGATAGGATAGACAAAGTATTAGAGCAAAGAAAGTTACAATAAAAGCTGAATATTTTGTGTTTTCGGAGAGCAGACGGTTCCAAACATCCCATTTAAATTAACCTCCTGAGACCCTGCCTCCTCATATGAGGACATTACATTTTTGCCTCTCTCAACCATGATCATTTTGACCTTTGACCTCATAGTAGACACTATCAGACACTACTGTTTGAAATCAGAAGTAAAATGGCTTCATACATTTTCCACCAATCGTGTTCTTATTTTGTAAGTAAATAAGTCATTTGGGCTGTCAGAACCAAGTTGCAAAAACATTTATTTAAATATATAAACAAACATTTTAAATATAAAGATAAACCCAGAGAGCCTTTACAAAGAAAAGCTACCTGTACCATGACAAAGTCTAGTTATTAAACATAGGTTAAACGCACACCAAATAAAAGCTCGGCTCAGGAGGTTAAGATCTGCTTTTTAAAAGAGCGGCAGCCTGTTGTGTTCAAATGAAAGTCACCAGCCTTTTCCTCTGAGAGAGAGAGAAACTCACGTAGATGCTCCCCTGTCTGTACCGGAGCCGCAGGTTTCTCAGGAGGCCAGCCTCCGTCATGTCCCCAAGTTTGATCATGTCCTCCACCCCCTCCACCGAGGTGGGGTGCATGATCCTGAGGGAGGCCTCCTCCTCCGGGAGCAGGGTCCGCTCCTGGGTAAAGCGGAGAGCGGAAAGGCGCTGTGCTACAAGGCCAACACCAACTGTCTGTACTTTTCTTAGTGATGAGTAAATTTTTAAAAAAAAAGGGGGTTTACATTTCCCTCATCGTCCACCAGCAGCCGCTGACCCGTTGGGGTTTCTTTGACCTTTGCTCCGATGGCTACACCGATGTCTGAGTCCACCCAGACCCACTCCCCCTGAGAACCCACATCACACATCACAGACACCTTTAAGCTATCTTTTCATTTGAAATGCTTCTCAGAATCCACAAGTTATAATGGGACTGACTCAGAATCATTTATCACCATAGTG
This sequence comes from Menidia beryllina, assembly GCA_013363375.1. Taxonomy (NCBI): domain Eukaryota; kingdom Metazoa; phylum Chordata; class Actinopteri; order Atheriniformes; family Atherinopsidae; genus Menidia; species Menidia beryllina. The sequence goes on from JABUIW010000086.1 coordinate 737,156, forward strand.
TCAGCAAGAAGAGTAATCTTCTTATCGATAAAAAAACAAAAGTCACCATTACGGGACCTCTGTCTTACCTTTCTCAGCATCTCCAATTATTTTCTTTCCGTCTCTCTAAAATGAAAATCCGAATGAGCTGTGGTAATTTGAAAGAAAAACAAAACAAAAAGCAAAAAAAGAGCTGCTTCACTGAAGAAGGTTTGCAGTTGACATCCACCACTGTTGTCATTCATGGAACCTCGTTAAGAAAAAAGTAAGTTTAACATAAGGAAAAAAATAGAATAAATAGGAGAATTATCCAACTAGATTTGTGTCCGTGATCCTCATTTAGTCCCCTGACTTGTCCCCTGGCCTTGTCTTGACTCCGATCTGACTCCGTATGAGGAAGGAGAAACCCCTGACTGCTCTATTCGTCAGATGTTTATGGCGCTTTGACTTTGGACCTGCCATGACAGAGAGGAAATCACATACATTCAGATGCGTGCGAGCATTTTTTCTTCCTGTAAGGAGTTGTCCTCCTGTAAACATTCATCCCATTGTGGCCTTTTGGACATTTGCCAGCCTGAAACGGACTCTTACAGAATTGGTATAAATCGTCCTGGTTCTTCACCGGACTGATGAGCAGATGTAGAGCAGATGTTTGATGTGTGTGTGTGTGTGGGGGGGGGTTAAATGTTTCCAAAAAAAAGATCAGATCACAAGCATACCACAGTGAATATCAATGTTGGATAATGCTTTACGTAATAACCTTGAGGCAGACTTTCCAGGGGTCATTGAGCGCTGTAATGAATTTATGTGGAGACTTTGGACTCTGCTTGTGTAATTCTGAAGAAACGCAGCAGAGCGTCTCACTGTCTCTGCAATAAAGATGGAAGCATGAGATTAAATTACAGAAATGAGGGAGAAAGGACATTTACCCCCCCCCCCCCAAAAAAGAAAGCCACCAATCCACATCCCTGGTAGTTGGGGATGAAGCGAGTTGGTCTTTTTGCTGCCTTAGACTCTCAGGAGACAGCTGAAGGGTTCCAGTAACTGCGTGGGTTTAAAGTCCTGACTCGTCACTGCTGATAACTCATTTACGTCAGGGCGTGAAGCCGATAAGGACCACGGCGATGTCAGGGGGTTAAAGGGGAGAGTGGAAAAGCTCCTAAACAAACACATCCCCGCCTCGGCCGCACGTGCCGCCGGGTGGTCCAGAGGCAGGGCGCGTCCCGACTTTACGCCTCCCCCCCCCTTACAAATGGAGACACGGATTTGGGAGCAACGCGGAAATGATGTGACCGTTGTTTCTGATTGCGTGGATCACTATGATGCTTTTAAAATTAGGCGAGACGTGGGAAAGCCCATGTCTGTAAAACAAAAATATAAATAAAACGACATACCTTTTCTAAACTATGAGCCTGAGGTGCAATCAGCTGACAGGATGGTGAGTGGGTGAGTTTATTAGTGGGTTTACCACTAATCAATGGAGGGCACTCCTTGGCAACAAAAGCAGCTTATCTGTTTATTCACCATATAAAGTAAACAAAAAGGGCAGGAGGAGGGTCAGGATGGGTGAGTTCCTTCCCCCTCCCCCCTGACTCCACTAAGATGGTTGCAGTGTAATAAAAGACAGATAAAAGAGGTGTTTGGGTTACTGTGTGTATTTTCTATTAACACTGACAGTTCACATTACAGCCGACATTAACACCCCCCCCCCCCCCCCCCAAAGAAAAAAAGCAATTCACATTAAGTTTTTTTTTCTTATAATTCTACTTTTTACCCCAACAACATATAACACACACTCCTGTAGGTCACTACAGGTTCGTGCAGTAGGTGGTTTAAAACTAATTTAAACATTTTGCTGCATCATTTCAGAAAAAAACAAACACTTGTTTATTTAATAGTAGCTGTGGTTTGTATGGTCAGTATGGCACAAACAAATCGGAATCAGACGGGTGACAAACAGGCACACAGATCTCCAAAATGTGCAGCTCAGGTTCAATCCCGATTCAATAAATCGAGTCTTAAATTAAGGCTAATGTTCACTTTTGATACAGATGAGGTACATAAAAGTCTTTGTGCACAAATCAAACCTGAAATTCAAGTTTTAAAAAAAAGAAGAAGAAGCAAACACTGGAATCCCTCTGAAGCAAATCCAAAACATAAAATTCATTCCCACCTCGTGGTTGCGGACCCTTTTCAAGCAGCAGTTCACCTTTAAGTCGTTCCCCAGGTTTCTATTAAAAACTTGAGTTGACAAGTGCTCAAACTTTGGCTTGACACATACAATAAATACTCAAAAGATAAGGCTTTGCTTAAATTGAGAGATTCCACTAGACCCTTGAGGCCTTCTCTTAAGGGTGCAAATGACAGAGGACAGCTGGGAGCTGCTTTCTGTCGTGTGCCTTCACAGGCAGCAGCAGATTCGGACTCAAAGGTCAGGAAGCCCCTGCTGCTTCTTTATCAGTGTGGATGTACCTGCTGGGAGTCACGCTCAAAGCTCCAGCCGGACTTCCTGGTCGCACCTTGGCTTTCTTGTAAACTGGCGCTGAGGAAGAGCTGAGATCTTAAAGAGTCCGGGCCCTTTCCGCCCACTCTGTTCGGCTTGCGCTGATAATAAAGAAACTCCAAACGCGCGACTTGCAAAAGGAAACAGGCGGCGACAGCTTTCACATTTTCACCTGCAGCGAGTTAATGTTAAAGCAACTAAAGTCCGTCAAATTAGGCGGACTGAGAAAACCTCAGCAGCAAGCTGTATTAGACGGTTTCCGAAAGCATAGGTCTTCTCTTAGTGTATCGGTAGGAAAAATCTAATTAAATTACCATCTTAAAAACAATAAACAGACATAGCGCTTACGTCTTATCACGGCCGACCTCATTAGGTCAATAAATCAGCAGCAAATTCCAAATTTATTGCTGCTTTCATTCTGTTCACCTGCAGAATGGAGCCAAACTTGCTCGCTCTCAGCTCCACGCCCTTTGTAAACTGATAAAAAATAAGATTCTAAGGGGTGTTTGGGGCTGTTTGCTGTTAAAACCACACAGAAGTGAACCTTTAACGGGCCTACGCTGAGGACATCAACTCAGGGAGACCCGAGCAGGGCCGCTTCCACGCTACAAATCAATTAAAATGTCATTTTCATTCATCAAATGAGGAATACTCTGTCGAGGGTGGGTGTGTGTGGGGGGAGTGGTTTCCTTAGGATCTGCCGTCCTCAGGCCTCTTGAGAGCTGCGCTGTATTTCATGGGAGCGTCGTCGGCTCTGAGCTGGACCTCCACCAGAGAAAAGATGGTGATCAACTGGAAACGGAACAGAGAAACTGATGATTTGGGTTTTTGGACTTATAAGTCATTTTTCGGAAATCACTGAAATTCCAAAGCTAATTGTAGCGTTACGCTAAAACTTTTGGTGTTCCCACCTGTTCCACTGGGGCACTTTCCGGGTCCTCCGGTAACCAGACCAGAGTCAGCTCAGACATCTTCCCCACTTTACGATGATGGAAAGAGGCCAGCTCTGATATGGACTGAGAGCGGAGACATCGACTCATTACACACTCAGGAGAACATAACTTATCTTTTGAAACCGATGAATCAGTTTTGTTTTCACTGCTTGTTGTGAAACTGCGGCTGACCTTGCAGTAGATCCGTTTCTGGACTCCGTATCGGAGGACCAGCACGTCGAAGGACTGATCCAGCACCCCCATCACCATGGCCTCCGAGTCCAGCGGGCCGCTCTCCTGTGGAGCACGCCACAGTAATCAGCACACGCTTTTCTTAAAAGCCTTTCATGACCCATGTCGAGTGGTAGTGAGGTCAGAAAGGAGGTGGCCCGCCACGCCCATTTTTCTCAGCAGAGCTGATCCTGACTCGCCATGGCGACCGTATAGAAAGTTAGACCAGTAGATAAAATTTTTTATTTACAAAAGAGGGAGAAATCTGACCTTGAGCAGAAGGTTTCCTTCTTCCTGTGGCCATCAGACTGTTTAATTTAGCTAGCCAGGAACTGTCTAGATACTGTCTCCTGAATCAAAACACTTCTCACTTCATCATTTCTCTGTTTATTCAACTTTTAACTACTTTAGCTGTATTTAATTTCACTTTGTATCGCAAGTGTTGCAGAGCAATTTCTCTCGGCATAAATAAAGCTTTATGGATCTAAATAGGCACCGTAGCTAGTCTATAGATCCCTAGTCACTGTTCCGTGATTGGACTTGCTCACCTTTACGAACACTCCAAAGAAAAGATCTGAGCTGAGCTCCTGGACCCTCTTGGACAGGGTCTTCTTGTCGTTGCAGTGCGACGCCTGTTTCTCCACTTGCGCCATTGACAGGCCGATGTGGGGCCCGCATTCTGTGGGCAGAGGTTCAAACCGCAGTTAGTGCGGAGGCTTCCAAACTCAAGCTCGCCGCTCGTGGACGAGACAAAGTACAGAAAAACAAACCAGCCGGGTGGAAGGAACAAGGCGGCGACTGAGAGCTGGGGCTGCTCGGATCCTTTCTCCATTTGGAAAGGTCAACACAGACACATGAAGTGCAAAACAACAGAGGCAGTGTGTGAAACAACAGTAATGTGGCTAGAATTGAAAAGGAGTCTTAACATGTCTTTGTTCTATTTAATATTATCTACAATTATTTATTTCTCCTTTTTTAAATATATAATTAAGGTGATTTTATGCCTATTTATTCTTTTGTTGTCCTTTGCGGGATTGATGTACATGGTAAATATGTATGTGTAATGTAAATGTAAATGTGTTGGAGTATGTGAATAGAAACGCTGCCGTTAGGTTCGAAATGCACTCTGCTTTTCTGAGAGCTCTTTGTAGAAATGGAGGCACGTACTCAGAGAGGACGCCAGCAGCCGGTGCACTATGATGTCAGCGTAGCGTCTGATGGGCGAGGTGAAGTGTGTGTAGAGAGGAACGTTGAGGGCGTAGTGCTTAAAATGCTGTTGATCCTTCAACACACCCGAACAGAAGTACAACGCCATCTGGGAAAGGTCGGAGATGCACATGAAAAACGTTTGAACAGTATCCACACAGAAATGAAAAAAAAAAATCCTCCTGTATGTTTTTTTTTTCACCATTTAACAACAGTTAGATTGAATAATATGTGTAAGTACGCAGGCAGAAGAAGAGGACAGCCGAGGGCCTCACCTGCATGGGTCTGGAGCACATGTGAGTGAGGACCTCTTTTCTGGCACTGGAATACTCATCATTACCCAGAAGCGTGTGGAGACTCTTCTGCTCGTTGGATTAGAAAAGAGTAGACATTTTCTCATTAGTAACTGAGCTGCAGACGCATCCAGGAGACACATAACACAAGTTCAAATTCAAGTTTTTTAGCTTTACAAAAGAAATGTTTGGATGATTGAAGGGTTTTTGTGACGGATAAAAAAAAAAATGTGGGTCGCTTCTTCCTGCTGGAGTACTGACATTCAACGCTCCGGCAGAGGACAGGTCGACGTCGAGTCCCAGCTGGGTGCACAGCTCCTGCAGATCGTCCACCAACTTGGCTTTTGGCGGCGGGTGGCGCCGGAGCAGGGCCAGCTCGGGGAACTTGCGGTGTATGTGGTGGGCTGTGGCGATGTTAGCCAGCAACATGAACTCCTCCACCAATCTGTGGGGGGAGGGGGGTCACGGGTATGAGTATAAGTTTTTTTTAAAAAGAAAGAAAGACAATAACAGATTAAAGAGAAATAACTCACTTGTTGCTGTCTCTGTACTGGTAAACGTAGCAGCCTTGAGGCATCATTGTCTCTTTGTCCAGAGTGAAAGAAAGCTTTAGCTATTAAAAAACACAAAAACAAATGGATGAAACATTAATATTTAAATAATAAGTACTAACATTTATGTTCACACAGTCCTGTTAAGTCTTAGCTTTCATGGTAATTCTGGCCACTTTGAGTTAACCGGTGAGGTGATGGAAGTTAAAGCTCTTTCTCAATTATCACCTTTGCTTTCTCCAAAGCTTTGTTGAAGCCTCAAGGGAGCATTTCTTTCAGAATGTTATCTCCCTGCAACCTCCTATTGCGCGTACCTCATTCGTTTAAGCAGATAAAATCGTTAAACGAATAACCAATAGAAGCAGAAGCAAACCACATTTCCTCAAATCAACGGCGTAGCACTGTCATCTTTGAATCTAGAATTAGATTTTACGTGTGCAAACCCACAACCAGGGAAACAGTCTGTGATTGTACATTTTAGTCAAATTAGGAAGCAGCTCCTTAAATAAACCGACGGCTAATGGTTGTAATTATTGTAAGTAGATACTTAGCCTTTTAAGAGATGTTAAACACTAGAATTTTAGCTTATACTGAGTAGAACTCTAAACAGCATTGAAGAAAGTCTGGGACCTCCTTTCCTGCACACGTCTCACCTGGTCCAGTCTTAGAGCACCTCCTGAGAAGCGCTGAGCCCGGAGGTGCTTGGCTATGCTGTGCAGGTGGAGCACAGCTTGGTGGATCTCGTCGATGGGGTGCGCGGGGTCCACAGGGGGGAGCTCCTCGGGGGAGAATAACTTCTCGGGGGCCTCGATCAGGCTCTGGGCGTGGTCGTAGCTCAGCTTCACGCAGGAGCGGATGACGGAGCGGCCGAACCACTCGCTCTGGATCTGTGCGGTTCAAGCCACGGCGATCTGCTTTAGCCTGGACTGAATGCGCTGGGGCCGGCCGGCGGGCTTTTTCTGGATCCTACCTTTCCCTCGGGGGTGATTTTCCAGATGACGGAGAAGGTGAGTCTGTCAGTGAGCGGGTTGAGGCTGCATAGCTCCTCACACAGCAGCCGGGGCAGCATGGGGATCACCTGAAGGGTGAGCAAACAACAGCCTCAGAGCTAAGAAAAAAAAGACCTCCGGCCCAGAGCTTCGCCTGTTGCGAAACGAATGAGCTCACCTTCTGGACCATGTACACGCTGGTAGCTCTTTGGCTGGCGATGGCATCCAGAGAATTGCCTTCCTCCACGAAGTAAGTGACATCGGCGATGTGAACGCCGACCTCAAAGTTACCTGGGGTACAGATCCAGTCAGGGCGGGGTGCTATTCTGATCGAACATGCTCAAACGTTTAGAAAGAGAAGGACCCAAATGTCTTCTACTTCTCTTCCTTTTGGGGATATTACATCATTCACTTGAACCATGCGTTAATTATTAATATGGAGAGCACCACGTAGCAATTTACCGTCTGGGAGCTGTTTACAGGACAGGGCATCGTCCAGGTCTCTGGCGGTCGCCGGATCGATGGTGAAGATACATTCCTTCCTAAACATCAGGTGGAGAGTTTCAGCGAGCTGTGACGAGGGCTCGGACTGAAAAGCGACTCGGAGGGGTTCAGAGCCTGACCTGAGGTCTCGCCTCCTGCTCATCTCCTCTGGGGGAATGGTCCAGGGCAGGTTCTTCGGTAGGCAGTCCAGCACCTCGTCGGAGAACTCGGAGAAGTCCACGTCGTGCTCGATCAGGATGCCCTCCGTCTCCGGCTCGATTTCCCCGGCTTGGCCCAGCGTTTTAGCCAGGCGCCTGCGGGAGAAGGAGAGGATCAGCGCGGCCCACCAACGACTCCCCACCTCTCCCCAACGCCTGAGGCACCTCACCCCTCGGCGAAGTTGCTGTCGGCCGCCCAGTCCACGATGCGACAGATGAACAAGGTGGTGGCGTGGTCGCCGGGGCGGGAGCTGAAGTCCTGGGGGCAGTCGGCTAGCGGAACGTTAATGCGCGGCACCCGGTGGTCCACGGGGGAGAACAGGGCGAAGGGTTTGTCCGGGAGGAACTTCAGGAAGCCGGTGGCGGCCCGCGAGTGCTTCTTCTCCACAATGTAAACCACCTGGAGGAGCGAGTAGGTGGGGCTTTAGGATAAGTCTGACCTTTTCATCTGCTTTATGTGCCGGGAGCCTGCTTGCTGTGTGAGCTGTATTTATCTGGGCACATTCAAACAGCTTTGGCTTAACCCTCACCGGACTGGGATCATTTTTTCTTTTTTTTTTTTAGAAAAGAATGGCTTACTTTGTGTAAATCGGATCTTTCTTGTCTGCCAATGTTTATGTTTTTTGTCTTTGAGAAGAAAAAAATCAACTAAATTTGTGGTCATTTTATTGGAAATGCCTGATGGAGAAAGAGAAGTGGGTAAGAAAAACAGCTCACTTTGGCAGTCTTTTGGAGAATTCCTCCATTGGAACGTGGTGTTGAGGGGTCTTCCAGATGTCCCACTAATCCCACAAGATGATAAAAAACACATATAGATGTATTGACTGCGTTTCTGTTTACCTACATACCAACTCACGTAAAATCAAACACTTGGGAGGTTTTTTGGAATACAGCAGTACCAAAACTGCTGGATCTTTTGCGAGGTAGGGTAGAATTTGCAGATCTCTCCTAACCCCTTGCACAGCCCTGTCTCTGCCTCCCTCTCTGTATTTGTCTCCTACGACATGGGTCATAGGAGTAGCCACAGTTCTCCAAAAACTGTGTCTACTCTGTTTTGAAGGCCTCTGAGCTCAAACTACTGACATCCAAACACAGATTTTCTCTTAAGAACAATCAGTGGCTGCTGGTTAACAGGCAGCATTTGTGGTAACTTGGAAGTTTCTATTGCTTCTAATGCTAGTAAGGGAGGACAGGAAATATGAGTATGTGTTCAAAGGAAAATATGTGTTCAAGGAAATACATGAGAAAGAAGCAGAGAAACTAACTCCATAAATCTAAATTGTAAGTTAAATGCTTCCAGTTGATAAAATTATGAAATATGTGGCTGTAAATGTGAAAAACAATACAAATTCATACAGTAAAGGATATATCCAGGTGAAAATACTTGGGTTGCATATTATGACCATAATCTCCCAGTTCTAATTTGTGCTTATTGTGTTGCCTCAGCCCCTCCATCTTCACAGTACCTGTGTCAGCGAGCGCCGTATTCCGGGAATTAATGACGAGCTCGTCCTGGTCGCTGACCTGCTCCTCCACACCACCGGGATTTTTCTTCCTCTGAGCCATTTTCCCGGCGTGATCCGATTGGGTGTCCGACTCGCAGTCGGTGTCGGACCTCACCACCTGCACGCACAGACTCCTGTGATCACCGGTTGGAGGGCAAACGCGCACGGCTGGTGTTCGGATGCTGCGTTTACCTTCCACTGCTCCTGAGGGAGCACCTTCACCACCACTACGTCTCCATTCAGCGCTCTGTTGCGGGCCACAATGCCGTCCAGGAATATGTCCCGCGAGTCATCCTAAAAACCGCACAAACGGCTCGTTGGGCATAGGATACTACCTTTCATGTTCTGGAAAGAAAATCCCCAGATAAAGGGTGTTTTTCTTTTACTGTCAAAGTAACTTACAGGAGATGGGACAAAAGCTTCATGGTATTTCTTGGGATTGATTCTCAGTTGCCCCTGTAGAGAAAATACACAAAAATTACACTGGTTGAAGCGTGGGGTGTGAAAAAAAGAAAGTTGCATTTGTTTTTTGTTTTTTTAATACAAATGTTTAATTTGTAGATCTTTCATATTCGCTAAACATGATCACAGTTGTTTATTTAGACGGTAACTGCAAACTCATTTCAGCCCTAGTGCTTCCATGGAAATGAAGGGGGGGGTCAGGTTCATACCTGAAGGAGCTCTCCCCTCTTTAAGCCGTGGGAAACCTCCTCAAATGTCATGTAAGGTTCAAAGACTTGTTTCTTCGATCCTCTTCTGTCTTTGCTCTTACTTTTGTCAGCAGGAGAACTGGTAGTCGAAGCTGAAAAAGGCCAAAGTCATGGATTAACTTACTTCATAAAGAGTTTTTCTCTTTTCTTTTTTTTTTTTGAAACAGCAGCTTACCTCTGGGCTCTTTTTTATCTTTACCATGAGGAGATTTGGGCCTTGACGTTTGTGCATCAACCCCTAGGTTTAGATTCCCCTCTCTGTTCTTTTCCTCGTCTGGGTGCTTTGGGGGGCCTTTTCTCTTCGATTTAGTCGACTTGTCAGGCTCTTGCGCAGCCATGCTGGACTTCTTTGGAGATTGTGGAAACCCCTGAAATAATTCTGCCTCTTTGGAGGCGACATCTCTGTTGGAGTCCTTGTTTTTCTTTTGCTGCTTCTGGTGCTTCTTTGCGCTGTTGGGCTTTAAAGAAGCAAGCTCCTCTCCTGATTCGATGTCTCCATCCTGGCTGGTGGTGGTGTCCCTCCTCGGTCCACGCCGCTGCCGGTCAGACACACCTTGCTTCTTTTCGCACTCCTGCTGAGCACCGCGAGTGCTTAGTTTCTCCATGTACAATGACAGTGAACTCTCCTCTCCTTTGTTTTTCACAGGGGAGGGGAGGACGTCAGGCGGATCAGAGAAATCACGAGGCACTTGCTCTCTTATTTGTTGCTGTACATGAAGGCCGTAACTCTGGGCTTGGATAGAGGGACCGTTCCCGTCTTTTTCGAAGTCCTTTGCATACTGCTCTAGATACAAGCTGAACTTGCTGCTGTGATGCTGGCTAAGAAGCCTGGCATAGGCATCTTTTTGAGGAGGGGGGGCCGATTGGTTCTGGCTGCGCTTAGGCTCTCGATTCAAGCTAGGCTTCTTGGGCTGATGGGGGGAATCCATAAGGGAATCCTCAAAGGTGCTGTCTCTGGAAAAAACAAAAAAACAAAAAAAAACAAAGAATGAACACAAAGTGAGTATGTGTTAACAATAAAACAACAGTCAAAGAATACACATTGATAGTGAAACAAAAGGTTCCTGGTACCAAAAAACAAATGGCCCATTACTTTCTCCTGACCAGGATCAGAACAGGCCATTCCTTTTTGTTACGTGTCCCAGTTTGGTTAATGATGTTTATTTGGTCATTTTACACCACTTTCTGTTCATTTTCTGGTCCAGCTACAGTTGTTTCACAGCTGTGCATCTTTAAGGGTCAAACATCCCTTTTCATTGTTCTGTCTTCTTACGTCAAACGTGTGTGTTTTTAGCCTTTAGAGTTGGTTGAAACTGTTTAGGATACTTTGTATGACATCTGCTTTGTTGTTCATTTCGCGTCTCTTTGGATTTTTATTTCCCTTCCCCACTTATTCAAGAAAATCACATTTCTGCTCCCACCTGGATCCTTATAAAATGTATTACCTAACTAGAATTTCGGAGGAAAACGAAACTGAATCGCTTGTGTGTTTGCTTGTCATCTTTGACTTTAATTTTATTGATGCTTCAGCGACAAAACACATTCAAAGCCAAGGCATGTCTATATATTTCAGAAATTAACGATGGCCAAGTTCAGTATCACTTCACAGGAAAGCAAAAGTAACATGGTTACATCATGTGCAGTTTTAAGGTCTAAATACCCTTCTTTACATTCTCTTGTTAGCAGTTTAACTAACGTTTGCTAACAGTTATTAGCTGCTCGGCTAGCTTATTTGAAAGACAAGTGCAGGCTAAGCAACAACCAAAAAATTCGGCCATACGGACGACGACGCACAAAATAATAAACGGTTAAACAGATTGTAAGGACAGCCAAAGCGAATAATTAGGATATTACCTCTTTCGCCGCGACGTAAGTTGTGTAAGGGTAACTTATGTGTCATTCACAGAAAACTGCAGGCTATGCCTCCTTTGTCGTCATTGGCAGTTGGAGTTGTGCTACGTTTGGGGGCTGTCGGAATTTTTAACGTTCGTGGAAAACCCATAAACGTCGCAATTCCAGCGTAAATAAGAGCTGACAGAACTGAGCATTCAGGTGAAGGTTGCTGCTTTGAAACTTGTAAAATGAGTTGTGTTTCGATTACAAGGTAAATAGGCACGTGATCGTTTCTTCTGTCGTCATCTCAGATAAGATATCTCGGGTCCGATATTTTTGTTGAACCAGCTGATGCAGATGTACCCCCTAGATGGCATCAGAGACAATGATGTTTTATTTGATTACAAAGTGACATTGTGCCGTGGAGGTCGATTGTGTAAACGTGTCAACCTGCACTTCAGAGAGAGCAAACATAACTTATCACACATATATATACACATATACATATTCTGAATGAGGGATACCTTGGCATTTCACTCAACAGACATCTTCAAAAGAACAAGAGAACTTCAGATGGGTCTAAATATGGAAGTGTTATTTTTTTACACAAACCTGGAAAAGTCTATGTGTGCAGAGAGGTGTGACTTCACTGAGGGAGGCAGAATTTCTCACAACACTTTGTGCTCAAGGACTCCGAAACGTTCAGTTTCAGCATTGAGAACATTGACATGCTGAATAGGAACACAGCGTCTTTGTCACCATCTCACCATGCAAGAAAACCAACAGCACGTTTCTGTTTAGTTTCTCAGAAGTAATTTACATGCTGTTTTTTTTCCCTTTAGCATCACTTCCCTTGAAAACATCTGGTGTCTAATTTTCACCCGCATGTTCAGCGGTGACTGTGAAACCGAGCTGATGGGTCAGAAGTAATTATTAAGAATTGATTAACCCACACCTTCTGCTGAGCTTTGAACAGCTGGGTGTCAGTTGTCGTACATATTTTAATAAACTAGAAATGAAACACCCTGTCTGGGAGCCAGGCGAAGAACTGAGCTTTGATGGACTGATATATAGGGAAGATACATGTGCTCAAACAACATTTCTCCCTGATAGCCTGATAGGTGTGTTGTGCTGGTCTCTCTCTGTACCGTTCTATATCTAAAGGAAAACTATCAATATATTTCCATCTTTAGAGCTTCTTCGTGTACGTCGACAAAGATGGAGGTGTTAACATCAGGTGATGCTCTTCTAACTGTAAGCTGCATGTGTGAATATCGGAGAGAAACTCCATAATTCACACCTTTCCAGTCTCTGCACTCTGAAGGTGTGATATGGATGGAGGTGGATGGCTTGATTGATTTAAGAACATTTCACACATTGAAAATGAGCCTTTTTTCTGTAGCAGTCTCAAAGATAAAAGCTAACTTACAAATAACAGTAGCCTACTTCTGGTGGATTGCTCAGGGGCAATTTACTACAGACCGCCTTAAAACACGTGTGAAGTTGATCACCTCCCTATTGATAACACTTTTCCTCTCTCCTTGCCTCAGTGAATGGGCGCGGCAGTGAAGGCAAAGGCACCAGAGCGTGAAAAAAAAAAAAACACAGCTGGATATGTGCAATTCCTCCTCACCCTCTTTGCTCCCTCTTTCACTCTGATCTGAGAAAAACTGACGGGAGAAGGGGGACCGTGGGTGAGGGCTGCTGGTGCAGCAGCGTCTGTGCAGATGTGTGGACCCAAGTTGTAAACCATGCAGATGAAGCAGCAAACGCCTATCAAATATTCATCAGACCAGGGAAGGCCGTGCAGCTGGTAAGAGCAGATTAAAGAGGGAGCAGGAGCAGCCACTTTGTTCCCTCTTTTTTCTCCTTTGCTCTGATCCTCTGAACACAAGCATACACATCTATCCTCGGATGTGGTCTGTAGGCTGTTTGGTCATTTGAGCAAATCTGCAAAGCGACTGGGAGTACTGATAATGACTTGTGTGTTCAAATGTACTTTTAATTCATCACAATTTCTGGGGCCTTTAGCATTGCTTCTTTTTTTGCACAAACCTGAGTGCGTGAGCGGCGTGTTCTTTCATATGCTGTTGATCTACTTGTGGATCTGCAAGACCAGGCAAGCTGCAGCCCCTCTGAACCGACTGGAGCGCGCAGCGTGGGGAGGTTTCTGCGTCGTCACCTCCCAATGCCATGGCAACGGCCTGCGAGTCACCCCGGGCGAGCTGCACTCTTTAACGTCCATTTACAGTCAGGGGGTGTCTCCTCATCAGCCCCGTGTCATTTCAGAAGCACACGAATGGGCAGGATGGCACGCTTGGGTAGACGTGGTATTGTCATGGTTTTTGTGGTCAACAGCAGATGTTGTCATCATTTTAAATAGGGTTCTCTGACTGGGTTGCCAGCTATAATTTCTAATAAAAATGAATAATAATATCATTTAAATGGATTGTATAATTTTTCTGTGATCCTGTAACCCTTTCTTTATAAGTAACATGTACACTGTGCGGAAACAGTGCTCTTACTTTTGTATTTTTGATAAGAAATTAGAGGATTATTTAGAAGACATGTCCCTTGGACTCCTAAGAAGAGCGTTCCTATTAAATGCTTTACAGACAATGACTGCAAGGTGTCAAAGTGTGGCTTCGGATTCAACTCCAAAACATCGGCCTTTGGGCTGAATCTTACCATACACTTCCACATTGGTCGCATCTGTCCCAGTTTTGTGGTTTGCTTGGATGGAACTTTTGAAACCAAAGCCATATTTTCTAAAAGTAGGGCTCCAAGCGGTGAAGGGCCAGTCTGTGTCTATTGCCTCCTGAAATCCAAAGGTGTTTGTCAGACAAGGTAGCGGCAGCTGAAATAACCCGTGTTCACCACATGGTGCAGCACTTTAAATCACACAGGTCAGCAGCTTGCCTCAGTTACTATTCTACACTCAAAGGTTGAAATAAATAGCCTAATTGACTCAGCTTTTAGAAAATAGGAGTTAAGGAGTGCCGTCGGACTCTTGGTGGGAGTTTGGAAAGTTGCACCAGTATTTAATGCCTCATCTACACGAGAATTGTCTCTTAAATATGTTTGTTGTCTAAGTTAGACATGCTTAAACATGTGTGACTGATGATGGACCACTGACTTAAATATGTTCCACAGTGGAATAACATCTCCTACTGTAGATTGATGGACCCTAAGTTGTTTAGAAATAGCCTCTGAGCCCTCACCAGATTGATGGGCAGCAACAGTTAGTCATCTGTTGATGCACTTTATCCTTCAAACACAGTGAAATACAGCAGTTGTTGGTATTTTCAGGTTCAACTGAACCCATTTTATACCTCTGAAAAGACTGGTTGACTTTTCTGAAGAGAAATGATAAAGGAATATATAAATAGATGAACACTCCAACGTTATTTCAGACTAACATTTTGCTCGGACTTGTCCATTTAGGGAGTTTGAGCATCCTGTCCCTGAACGCACCATGAGGCCACCGTTTACCTGACCCCGCGTGGGCTGCGCAAAGAGGTTCCTGCTCCCACTGGAAATGTACTCGTTTGCGTAATTGCTTGTGCGTGATCAATGAACGACCCAAATATGCCCCCCACCCCCCC
>JABUIW010000086.1:801110-843734 GCA_013363375.1 Menidia beryllina
ATAGATAGATAGATAGATAGATAGATAGATAGATAGATAGATAGATATGTACATAAACACATGTGAGTGTATGTAATTAAACTGCAATCGAACAGAAGTAGTGGTATGAGCACATGGTACCTTATATGTACTATCCACTATATGCCATGCTACAAAAAATGGATAATGGAATAGATTCCACTTCTGCGGCTCCTGTGCAGTCTCAGTGTGTGGTGTCTACATCCATAGAACGCTTGTGTTTTCACTTCACACACCCATTAGCCCTTTCTGACATTTTGGATGAAAAATACATCTCGTATATCTACCTCAAAGAAGGCATAAAAGTCTTCAACACAGATACATTCATCATTAGTGGTGCAAAAAGCTCTGGGTTAGCGTCCTATCCCTGCCAATTTGGAACCCAGGCCTGCTTCTCGACACTTATGAATAGGAACGCTCTTTATGTGATACAATCCTAGCGTAGAATAACAAAGGAAACCCAGTAAAAGCTCTGTCCAAACACAACTCCAAGGGCACTGCTTAGAATTAAGGTGACTCTTCTAGACTTTTAAATGGAAAGAGGTTGTTTTTTTTATCCCACAAACCAGATGTTCCTCAGAAAAATGAAAATAAAGTGGCAATTTAACACATCTTGTAGATCAAAGTGGAGCATTGCAGACAGACACACCATATAGCGTCTGCTCGAAGCTGCTACCAAAGTTAAATTGGGTAAAAGTCATTCCCCTGCCGCCACCGTTTCAGTAGCTCATAGTATAGCCATCCATCAATTCCCCTGCCTGCCTCATTAAACGGTTAGCCGTCTGTGGCGCGTGAAGCACTGACTCCTGGGTACGTCACACAACCCTAATTCGGAAAGGAAATGAGAAGAAAACACGCTCCTTTGTTGTAAATCTGCTGAAGAACAGTTCTAAACATGTCCCTTTAAAGTAAACAGGATATCCCTTAAACTACTGGCTCATCACCACTTCTTGAAAGGCGCTCACGCTTGTTTATTTCTTGTATTCCTCCATTAGCTATCAGGCACTTCTGTGTCTTCTCGCTCCCTTGTTGGCGCTAACGTCTCTCTGATGAATCACACATCACCTCCACCAAAATACCCCCCATGCTAGAGATGTGGCTAGAGGCCTAGCAAATTACGTTTTTGACACGCATGCTCATATGAGCTGGATGTGTCGGAGGCTGATCTGGGTCTTTTATGACCTCAAAGCTTTTATGATTGATCTGCCGGTTGAAAACAAAGTAGCTTGTGTTGGACCTTGCATGGCAAAAGGCAGAATTAAGAATCAGATTGTAGCCAATAACCAAGTTCAAATTCAAAGTAAATACCGGTTGCTTGTCCTCAGCTACAGGGATACCGTTTCAAACCCTTGTCTTGGACAGAGGCGTGGCTCTTTTGGCTGGAGTGGTCCTCCCTCACAAAGCGCTTAAGCACAGACATCTCTGTAGCAGATTGTTGGGCTCGTGTCGGCACAGATATGACTCGCGGCGTCCTGCCCGAACAGAAAGAACAGAATTTAATTTAGCCGCATCAGAAGTGCGAATGAAAACCCTGATCTTTACAGATCTGCATGCAAGAGCAGAGCTGTCCCTTCAGCCTCTGGTTTACGGCTAGATAGGATTGAGGGAGAAGGACTTCACATCTGGAGGAAAATGATTTCAAAAGTGCAGTCATTTATGAACTATAACCAAATTCAGGCCCTTATTTCAAAGCCAGGGGCCAGGTTTTCTTTCTTGAGAGGGCCGGGTCAGTGCACAGGCTATTGAGCGGGGGTACAATGAAATTGGTCTATTTTTTTTATTGCCCTGTGGCTTCTTCTTCTGGCTCTCAGCGAGAAGCAGACCTTCTTCTGCCTGCTGTCTTTGTCCTGTTGTATCTAGGAACCTTTCGCTGCATTTTCCCCCTGAATCCTAAAAACTTAAACCATGGCTTTGGTCGGCCAGTCTCTAAACTCCATTGACGAGATCTCTCCTACCCAAAGAAAAGCTGCAGGGGGGCTGCATTTTGTCAAGCTGGGACTCACCCTGCTGGCTAAACAATGGATTCCTGAAATAAATCCAGGGTTTTAGGCCTTTCTGTTCTTTCTGTGGAGGACGTTGAAGACCTAGAGTCCAGAATGAGTCAGATCTGAGGACCAATAGGAGAAGATGGCATCGCCTTGTACATTTAATAATCAATCTTGGGGGATTTAGCTTGAGGGGGCACAACATTTTCTTTTTTTCACAACATTTACTTGAGGGGGCCAGGCCCCCTCTTGCCCCTGCCTAGACCCGGCCATGTTCAAACCTAGGATAAATAACCCGGTCCATGAAAACAAACCGCAGCCTCAGTTTTAGAATTACATAGCCAAAGTTAAAAACAAATATAGGAGCTAAGTCAGACTCACTCTGAACAGGGCCCTAACACATGAACAGCACACTGCGTGCGCTCGGTGGGAGCTGTGGAGGCGGGAGATGTCAGCGAGGCCAAACCTGCCTCCGAGCTCTGCTCCCCGCCCGCTGGAGACGCACCTTTAGTCCTATTACGGCAAACCCCACAGCCCCTGTGAGGCGAGAAAAAACAAAGGCGGGCGTGTGTTTGCGGCTAACCCCGCCGGATCTCTCTGCAGGTGATGATCCTGTACTTCAATCCCAGCGTGTTCCGGTGCATCCTGCTGCGGTGGGTGCGCCTCCTGGGCTTCTCCGTCGTCTACGGCACCATCATCCTCAAGCTGTACAGGTAATGCACCATTTTCCCCCCCGAATTAGCTCAAAAGCCACAAATAAGATATCCCCCTTTTTCCTTCTCCTCCCCTCCTCTTCTCACGAGTGAACCGCTCTCAGTTTCAGTAATTCAGCCCCCTCAGTTTGGCCCATAGGCACATTTGACCTCCACACAGGTCTGACATTTCTTTGTCTGCTTGCTAAATCACCTGTTCGCACACACACGCGGCTCAGAGCTTCCCCGCTCCGCAGCCCCGAGCAAAGTGTTTCCGAGATTGGGCGAGGAGGTCAAAGCGCCGGCCTGAGTGTGTTCTCTCGGCAAAATTACCAATTCGATTTTTTTTTTTTTTTTTCCTCTGGACTGGATGGATGGGGAAATGTGCCTCGGGGCCAGGCTCTCCATGCCTGGTCCCGCTGAATATAAGAGATGAGATAGATTTGTCACAGTCCAGAGAGATTGCAAGTGATGAGCACAGAAAACTGAAAAACTGAGCCGTGGCTGCTTTCCTACCGCATGTTCTAGATGCTGATTATCAAATATTTATAGGCTATTTTCGCTCCTCTGCACAACAGCAATACCGCAAACCTCTCCTATCGCATGTTACGTTTTAAAGTTGATTTGCTAATAAGGCAAGGAAACCACAAGATCCTCAGTTTAACAAAAATCTGGAAATGGCTTGGAGCTCATCGTCCGTAAAGATTTGCGCGCCGAGGAAAGCTTTTGCTGGACCCATTAAGACATGAATGTTTTTAGGACTGTAGCTACGCAATAGTCCTATTTTGTCTTTTTTTTTTAAGTACAATGTTTAGTTTATAAAAACTCTGGACAGCACGAAGGCCAGGCCCAGTAACGATTTTTCACTTTGGGTTCATCTGACCTCAGTTTTCCTTTTAAAATATGTAAGACTCTCTGTATATCGTACTTACATTGTGTTTGTGAAAGACCCGGGAGTGTTTCTGAGCCCACGCAGTGATTACACTCACAGAATCATGTCTGTATTTGATCCAGTACCACAGCTGTGTCAGAGGGTCACGACCATCCTGTGTTGATTTCTCCAACATTATATCCACATCTACTGTAGCTTCTGCTATATTAAAAATATTTGCAACTTCATATTTTAGAACGTTATTCTTTATGGCCGTGAAACATGCAAACATTTGCGTCTCACCAAGGCTCTGCCCCTTGTTACGTCTGAGACTCTGCCTCTTTAAGGTGCTCTTTTTTCTGAATACGTTTTCTTGAAAATCCGATAATTCGTGGCAGAATCTTTAAGTTTCAACATGTTCTTCCAGCCGTTTCTTTCTAGAACCACGTACCTTTCTAGCCTCTTTAAAAATGCTTTCATAGTTCATTTCCTCTATGTTTCATGAGATTTACAAATTCAGAACATTTGCAGAAGGTTTAACCTCCTCCCGCTCCTTCTCAGGGTGTTGAAAGTCTTCCTGTCCCGCACGGCCCAGAGGACGCCCTACATGACCAGCTGGCGCGTCCTGCGTCTGCTGGCGGTCATCCTGCTGGTGGTGCTGTGGTTTCTGGTGGCCTGGACCTCGGCCGTCTGTCAGAACCCGGAGCTGAACCGAGCCCTCATCGCCGCGGGCCTCACCCCGGAGGGACTGCAGTTCAGCATGTGTCTGCTTGACCGGTGGGACTACATGATGGCCGTCGGTGAGTGCGCGGGCTGCATTTTTCTGCAGGAAGGCCTTTAAAACAATCTGTCCGTGGATGTGATGCGGTATAATTTGTTTGGAATTTACAATGCTGTTGTTTTTTTAATACATTTTTTATGTGTTCGTTTTTATCTATTTTGAAAACAAAGCCTGGCACCACTTGTTACTCCCTCATCATCAGGATTGTAGTTAAAAGCAGTTATTTGAACCAAAGCCTGGCAAATTGTTCCAACAGTCACTGTCCACCATGGGGAATAATTCTTTTCCCCTTTTCTCATGTCCTCCACCCTATCTTCCATCAAGCCAACCGCCTAAAAGTTCAGCACAGCTATAAATCTTCTTTTTGGCCTTGTTATATTTTTAGTTTTTTCATTCGCCTCCCAATACACCCAATGTCTTTTCGGCACACATCGCTTTGTCAAACTTCAGTTTGACCCTTTTTTCTTGACACGTACAAGTAACTTTGGAATTTGAAAAAAAAAAGACGAAAAACAACTAATATACTAAGAAGAGCGGGGGAGTTTTTTTTCCTGGAATTGGGAAGGAATTAATAGAATATACAGTATATACATTTTATTTTTCACATGGCCACTTTTTGCTCCAATTCCTCAATTTTGACCTAAATGACATGACGAGTTGAAACACTTCCACATCTGTCAGAGTCATGTGACATAGGGAAATATGTACTGTATGTGCCTTTTTAAAAGGGCCGTAGATCCTCAGTACAACCTCAGATTAACAACAATACAAGACATTTGATAGAGTGTGATTATTCGTGGAACAAAACCTGAGTCAAAATGCAAAAGCAGTCCATAAAAGCGACCCCTTTGAGAGGATTCAGGCAGTTGTGGCTGGGCTCGACATTTGGATTTGTAGCGGCGATCAATGACATCACCACAAACAGGTTTACTCAGGCGATTTGATTGGCTGGCAGGTCTGCTGTTGCTTTTTCGCTGCTTTCCACCTCGAGCCACACCAGCAAAGGGAGGTAACACGCCCTGAATTGAATTTGGCACTGCGAGATGTCCCCGCCCTGCTCAAAGTGAATCAGAAATGAGGATGTTGACACCTGAAACGAGGACGTGCGAATAGCCCTCTGCTGCCGCCAAAGTGATGAATAACTAATCAAATGTGCTCGATTGGCTGATAATCATCCAGCGTGAGAACAGTTTGCTCACCTGGAGCTTTCAGTTTTGTGTGCTAACAGAACCCCAAGGAGGAAAGACATCAGCAAAGAACTGTTGCTGTCCATTTACGTTCACTTTTGTCAGATAGGGTTAGCAGGGTTAGCACAGTGTGTTTCATGTAAATTTTGGAAATTCTGCTTCCAGTTGAGAAAAGGAACAGCACAGTCTAGATTGCTTTTATGAGAATAGATGAGCCCGAAGCTGCCCTGTCACATCTGGTTACAAGCTTCTGTTCTTAAATAAAGAAAATAAATAACATCAGACGTCGAGGAATTAAGCTTCCGGTGACTTGTTGGCATTTTTGGTTGTGCCCAAACGGACCTGTCTGTCTTTGATGATCCTTTATAGGTGGAAAAGAAGTTCTTGAACTGGATCCTCAAATTTCCAATAAGTGTCAGAGTATTTGTCTTCATTTTTTTATTATTGCAGTAATTGTTACTGAAATCTTGGTTCTTAAATGATGAATATCCTGTTTGAGATGAATAGAGCTACTTCTAGAAACACACAAATGCTTCCAAATACACTGCTTTTTGTCTAAAGCTATTCCCATGCTGTAAAAGTTCTGTTCATTCAGAGCCCTGCCACTTTTTGGGAATATTTGTGGATCTTAAAGCTCACATTTGTTTGCATGAGTGTTTCTCCTCAACAGCAATTTGATAAATAGGCCTTCCTGTTAACAACTGGACAAAAAAAGATGGAGTCTCTAGGACACCCAGCTTTAAAGCAGTTTACTTGTACCAGAAATTTACCGAAAGCGTGCACGTAGGGACGTTTCACGGCCTTACAGGGAATAAAATAACTAATAAATGTTGTAATGTAGTGAAGGACAGCACCGATAATATGAAACTCACCGCTCGCTTAACAGTTTGTAAAAGTATTGATTTTTTTTATTAGCATTTGCTAAACTCGACTCAAATTTCAGTCTTTATACATTTTAAAGGGTGCAAAGTTGACTTTAGGAGGAGAACCTGCAGTTTCCACTTTCAAATCCAGATTTTTTGTTGCACCCTGAGAGGTAAAAAACTATTCTCTACCAAAAAGCCCCCCCATCTCCCATCAATGTAGTCTCTTTCTGACCTCAATGCATACCGTTCTCCTAATTACAGAAAAGCGCAACTGGAATGCTAAGAAGTTTCTGCCCCCCCCCCTGCTGTCCCTGAAGGCCCAGATGGCCTTGAATGTGTGTAACCGTACGGCTTTCAAATGACACACTCTCAAAGCGGGAGGCAGTGATGTGCACCTCACTGGAGCCTGTCTGACAGCATGGAGGGGGGGGGGGGGGGGGGTACCCCTTGGGGGGGGGGAGGGGGGAGGGGGGGGGGGGGGGGGGGGCGGTTAATCCTGTTTGGAGAGGAAAAGGACGGATCCCGGGGAGAGGCTCGGTCTGCCGCTGAAAACTAGATAGACAGCCAGATGAAGTGAACGGTGGTGGCAGACAGAAGAAAAAAAAACTAGAGGAAGGGAGCCTGTGAAGTATGAAGCTTACGGGGGATGTAGCCGACCATGCAGAGAGAGTTTTCCACCAACAGGACTTGAGAGGAGGAGAAAGAAGGCTGAGAAGGGGGACTGGGGGATGCTAAAGACACTCCAGAGATGGGACGGGGGGAGCATCACTTTCAGGATGTGAGTGCCAGTGTCTACGAACACACAACTCTGAAAGGGACCACAAACACAGCAGACTTCCCTCAGCGTGTGTGTGTGTTGATGAGATAGGGAATGTGGGAGTCCTGCTGGAGGCTTTGACAGCCTATGGAGGTGGGTGGGGGGGGGGTATTCGTCTGCATGACTCGATTGTTTGCCATCCCTGCTTGCAACGCATCCCAATTCATGGTTAAACACCCCGTAGTTGGTGGCAACTTATAAACTGAAGCTACCTGTGCACACACACATACAGTGGGGGAAATAAGTATTTGACCCCTTGCTGATTTTGCAGGTGTGCCCACTTACAAAGAATGCTTATTTTTCCTCATCAGATGGTTATCAATTTTTTATGAATTCATATGATGTGATTTTCTGGAATTTTCTTTGGGATTCTGTCTTTCACTGTTAGAATGTACATGTGATTAAAGTTATAGATCGTTGCATTCTTTGTAAGTGGGAAAACCTGCAAAATCAGCAAGGGGTCAAATACTTATTCCCCCCACTGTAGCTGTTTTTTGTTTAGGATACACTTTTGTCATGTAGTGTGACTTAAGTGAGATTAGACAATCGTGGAAAGCTGTCGGCACCCTGGAGAAGACGCACCTGCTCAGTAAGGGGGGGGGGGGGGGGGGGGACACACTGCACACAGGGCGACAGTCTTGCAAAATTAGACGGAAAGACAATTGAAACCACACGACCAACACTGTCAGCTGCAGGTGTGAAAGAGAGATGAGCATCACCCTCTTAATCCCTGTTTGTTTAGCACTGTATGGAAATCTGCCTACATATTTTAGTTAATTAAAAACAGCAGGGGCCATAATGTCTGCAGGTTACTGGTAAATTACCCTCCCACACATTCAATTTACCAATGTGCCCTGTGAGTTATCAAATAACAGGAGGAAACTGTAATTCATCAGTATAAATCAGGTTTTTTTCTCACATTCATGCACTACTTACTCCCCCTCGCTGGCACCAGGAGCGTAGCGAGCCCCTGGATCTATGATAAGCCCCCATCGTGCAATGCGGTGCATTCAAATTGGTATTCTTTTTCCCCCCGAGGAAGTTTGGGATTAAGAAACGGAAATTAGGAAACTTCGCCTGCCTCAAAACAACAGCGGGAGAACAGCTAATGATGCTTTAGTAGTGCGCAAAAAAGTTCTAATTACTTTGATGGTACAGAAATGGAAATGTACGAGATAGAACACAAGTATGGGGAGGATTGGTGGCATAGTGATATGTCTGCATTGTCTTTTTTTCTGCGTTTTTTTTATTTTTGCAAACAATGGTAACATATTGACAGAATCTGTCACTTCTGACAACCTGCAGTTACCTTATTGCCTATAGATGTCATCCATGGAATAATGCAGTGCAAGTAATATAATGATAGTACACGCATGGTAAATCACAATTATTTATTTGGTTGAGAGTACTTTACTGTCATTAGATAGATTAATTCAATGATAACATCACTGATTATGATTATAGTCCAGATATTTAAAAAAAAAAAGCCCAATTCAGCACTCTGACAAATGATTAAATATTAAGAAAAAAGCCTTTTTCTCTCTGGGGGTAGAAAATTAAACAAATACTTGTGCCGTCCTCTCATTCATTTTCGAGAAATTATTACCTATTTCATTCATTTTCCTCTTGGAAATAAAGCAAATGAGTCGATCCCTGAAAATGTCCAGTTATTACGTGTTAGCCAGTTGAACTGAGCAGTAAATGACAGTGGGAGTCGGATAAAAGAGGAAACATGACGACCTGCCGTTATTTGTGTTTCAGCTGAGTTCCTGTTCCTGCTGTGGGGCGTTTACTTGTCCTACGCCGTCCGCACCGTCCCCTCGGCCTTCCACGAGCCGCGCTACATCGCCGTGGCCATCTACAACGAGCTCCTCATATCGGCCATCTTCCACATCATCAGGTGGGTGGAGAAAAAAAACGACATGCGAGAGGGAACAAGGTGACACGTCCTGCAAGAGAGTGAGGCAGAAATTTGTGCAAATGTTCTAAGTATTTATACTAAAAAGAGGAGAAAACAAGCAGATGGGACTCCGGGAACACAATCTAAGTCATACTTGGTTAAATCTAAGTGGTAATTGTTAAAGAAAATAATAGAATCAAGGGCAAAGGCGTACTGGTTAGGATCTGTTGGTAAAACAAAAAGGATGTGTTGCGCGATCGCACAACAGGTCAGGAGAAAAAACAGAGAATTTACCCAGTCCCCCTCATCAGGGAAACGAACAGTGTCAGCAGAGCGCGTTGGGAAGCCTGTTAGAGGAGGTGGAGAAAAAAAAGAAAGTCTTCCTCAGGCAGACACACAGCCGAGACACACTGTGCCAAAGCCCAGAATAAATCCCCTCTGCCACACTGCGTTTTCGTCTGTCTCTGCTTGTCTGTGTCTCACAGAGGTGGAGAGCATCTATTTGATTTGATGCCCCTTTTTTAATTGAGTTAGAGTCAAGCCAGAAGTTTTGAAAGTTTAACGGCGAAAATGAATGGGGTCATTTGTTTAGTTCCAACACTGGGCCCTCCATCGTCGCTTCATTCGTGTAATTATTTCTAATGGGGTTGTGGTTAGTCAGCGGTGTGCCAGCTGGATAACCAGTCGATTACAACCGCCGTCTCAGAGGAAGAGTGTTTTGCAGTTCAAATTTCAGCCCGAGCATGTCTGTGTGGAGCTGGTATTGTTTTTGTGTGCACGCGTGGCTTCTTCCTGGCTGCTCCAGCTCTAGAGGGTTTCAAACTTGGAGAGATCCGTCTTTTCATTGGTTTTTGAGGGTATAAACAAACAAAACTTAGTTTCTTTTCCGAGAAATTTTCCATAGAAACCCGTCTATCACACCTTTGTAGAATTATTGACCAGGAATATGCAGGTAGGATCAACTGGTTGCAGATATTAGCTTGAGCCTGTGTGGTCGTTCACGTTTTCTGGCCATGCGATGGACTAATAACCTGTGAACGGTGTAGTCTGTTTCTCGCCATGGGCGGTGCTTCAGCTGACTAATGACCCTGAACTGACTGACGCAGGTAGAGAAATTGAAAAGATTCTTATGTTAGGTAAAACCCCAAATCCGTGACTCAATTAGGCTCTGACTCTAGAAACCTTAGCTTAAGGTCTCCCAGCCTTTTTCTCCTCTGCCTACTCTTTTTACAGACCGACAAAGCTACTGTCTTACTTTCAGACCAGGCAGAAAATAATATTTGAAAAAACATTCTTTTCACTTGGTTGCAGTTTTTTTTTAATGCCTGGGGCAGATTTTTTATATCAGTCCTCTGCATTGAGCTGAGTGATGGACTGGAAACAGAGTGGTATAAGGCGTGAATTGCTTTTTTTGGGGGGTATGCCGCGTGGACATTGTTTTGTAAATCCTACTGAAATAGAAATAAAGACAAATACCGTGAAAATGTCCCAGGGGGATCGTCTGCAGACGCATGGGTTTATATGCCTGTGGTTTTATATGAGGGTTTTACGACTAGCTTAAGTAAAAAGTAACGGCATTGATCGCAAAGTCCCAAAAGTTGTAATATGGGTGCTTTCTCAATCGTAATCAATGTCTCTGCGGTCCAGCAGCAGCTGGGATAAAACTAGGCCGGGGATTTGTAAAAGTGCCTGCAGTCGCTCTGGGCAGAGAAATTCATTAGTCTCACATTTTCCAATAAAACCGTTCCTGATTGAATATTCTCTGATTTAGGCATCAATCTATCGGGCTCAGTGGAACAACGAGAAAAGGTTAAATCCTTTTAGCCTTTTGAGCGATCCAAAAAAATCCTCCGACTGAGGTGTGACCATAATAAATGATCTTCATCTGCCGGGAAATTCGGTAACACAGTGTGAGCTTTGAGTATTTTACCTGGTTAGCCGACAAAGCCAATGCGCTGCTGCAGTCGGCAGATAAAACCGGATCACAGTGGCTGAAAACGTTTCGTTATTATGGATTACGACGTGAATTCTCAGGTTAATTAACAATGACATTTATGCCAAACGAGCCACATTAGTTGATCTTTAAACAATGGTCACCTTTCAAACACATCATTTCAATGTAGGAAGAATACAAAATATCCTAAAACAAGCATTACAGAGACTAAAGTGGCCCAAATGCTCACATCGATTCGTCTGTCCAGGTGTCTGGCTTTGATTTTTTGGGGTGAATTGGGGAATTTGGGGTGGGATTCAGCTACTTGTGAGATACCCTTGTTAGACTTCAGTCTTTCACATTCTCCTCAAAAAAGTGGATCTATGTAAAAATGATTTTTTAAAATTTTTTATTGATTGCTGCTCTCGCCACTGTCTGCTAGGAATATCATTAACCAAAGCATTTGGGTCATAGTTACAGAGAACTGTATGAGCAGTTTTGTGACAGCATAAACTGAGTCCCTCTTTTCAGGAAAAAAAGCTTTATCCCCCGAAAGAGCTCTGAGAAATGTTACTGGTAAAAAGACCCGACTTGTGAGTTGGATTCTGTGCATCCTGGTCCGACTGAGAAATTTAGATGAAAATGTACACGAGCTGTGTTTTCAAAAGAAAGGTTTTAATGGGACTAAAATAATGAGCAGATTGATTCTGTCTGGCCCTGCGATGGACCGGCGGACTGTCCAGGGTGGGCGCCCATTGACCACTGGGATGGGCTCCAGTTCTCCCCGCGACCCCATTAGGGAATAAGTGGTTACAATAATGGATGGATGGATGACTAAAGTCTCTCACACGAGCCTTTTAGTCCTGCTTTTGTTAGAGTCCCCACATGTCGGGACAAATGAGACGTTGGGTTTTGTCTGCAGCAGTCACATCTCAGACGTCTCTGTCTGTGCTCACATAAAAACAGGTTACTGTCCTCAAACTGTGTTTTTTTCTTCTTTTTCTCGCGCCACGACAACTGACCAAATTGAGCTCAAAAGAGAAATCAGAGCAGACAAAGATTAGCTACAGTGACCTGAATCACATAACTGCCGACGAGGATAATAGCGGCTCTGTCAGTGAATCATCATTTTTAATGGAAGCGAGGACTTTCTGCATCCTAGAAATCTCCCATAATCACTCTGACTGATACATCTAAGCCTGGCCAAACCCAGCCTCTCAAAACAAACCATGAAGACTACATTTAAATATATTTAGCTGTTTTTTTCAAGTTTTATTTTAGGGTTGCTTTCATTCAGACTGTGTCAGTCTCTTCTACTGAGTCCAGTAGGGAACATGCAGTCATTTAGATGACCGGAAGGGCGACCGAAACGTGTGGCCGGCAGGGAATCTTTTTCAGCAGTGTGACTGACATTTGACGTGGCACCAGCGTCCATTGCTGCAAAGCCGCTGGCGGCCGCATAAAGAAAGGTTCCATCAGAATCCGATGGATTTGACGGAGTGTTCAAAGGCCACTCACGCTATTTCTCGCGTTAAAATATATTTTAGTTCAGTGTTTTTCAACGTTTTTTGAGCCAAGGTACATTTTTTCATAGAAAAAATCACCAGGCACACCACCAACCAAAAATGTAAAACAAATCTGTACCCGCCTATAGTTACACTATAGTTATTCTTATCTTATTCTTATCTTAAGTGTCTTGAATAGGAAT
Organism: Menidia beryllina; assembly: GCA_013363375.1. Taxonomy (NCBI): domain Eukaryota; kingdom Metazoa; phylum Chordata; class Actinopteri; order Atheriniformes; family Atherinopsidae; genus Menidia; species Menidia beryllina. The sequence goes on from JABUIW010000086.1 coordinate 813,869, forward strand.
CAAATAAACACAAAAATGTATTTTTTTATCATATTTTATATTTCTTCTTTCAAATTGCACTTAACATGTTCACTTCAATATACAAAATTATATACAATTTATAATTATTACATGAATACGCCACCAGTCACTACTACAGCACAGACACTCAAAAATGGCAATGATATTTGCAGATAATTAATTCCTTATCAAAAAATCTTTTTAGACCAATTAGGTGAAATAGGATGATTTTCTACGGTACACCTGACCATCACTCGCGGCACACTAGTGTGCCGAGGCACAGTGGTTGAAAAACACTGTTTTAGTTCACTTAGCGTGCTCCCTTTTCTGTAGCCGTGTTCCAGTACTCTCTCCTTTGAGCTGATCCTGTCACAGAGATCCTCGGCCTGGAGCCCAGAAAAGTCCCCGAAGGCTTCTTTAACCATCTGCAATTGTCTTAGGCTGAGCACATCTCACAGATTTCTCCCTGCCTTTCTCGTCCTGATATCCTCCTGCAGGTTCTCTCTGGCGCCGGGACTGCACCCCGACTGGATGCTCATGTTGTTCTTTGCTCACACTCACCTGACGGTGACCGTGACTCTGGGCCTGCTGCTCATTCCAAAGGTAGAGTTGCAGTTTTATCTGTTACAGTAACTCTTAAAAAGTGAGTCCACTTGAGTCCACTTCTTGTGTTTTCCCCATTTCGTTTGGTCAAAAGTGGCTCACTTCCAGCCCCCTCTCCATACCTGAAGCCTCGGTGGACAGTAGATGGATCAAACGCAGGTGTATCTCTCAGTCTGTGGTCGTGGAGCTCAGGCCAAACCGATTTGAAAAAATTCCATGCTAACCTTAATCTGTACAATTAATTATGAGATTCAGGGCGAAGCAAAAGTCAAGAGAAATGGCGTTTCAGCTTCTCGCGTCATCTGAAGTGTAAATTCCGGACACACAGAGGAGAAAATAACTGGATGGACCTTAAAGAATGACTCACTTTAATTTGCGGATAAAAAACAACTCATTCTGTCATGTATGGGGCCAAAAACAGGGCTTGTGCTTTTTCGTTTTTCGAGCTAGCAGGGAAAATATGATCTTCTCTTCCGTAAATGAATTAAGTTGGATGCAGTGGCCGTGTAGGATGACTCATCAACATTGTGCGAGGAGTATTTTCAAAGCGGCATCCTTTTCACTCTACCGACTAACCTCTGTTTTTTATTGTGGGTCAGATAGGCCTCTTTAGCACAAGACGTACAGCGCAGTAGAAAAGCACTGAAATGCTTGTTATTTTTCCTCCTTTTTTTCTCTCTCCCATTCAGCAGAGCACCTTGAAAGTAAAACGTGCACGGACAGAGATGGGAGGTGCACATGCATGTCCGATATGCCAAAGGCTTAACTACAGAAAACAAACTAAGTGCAAAATGAATGTTATTGCCTAAAAGGAGCCGTTGGACCTCCCTCAAATTTCTATTCAATGAGACAGAGAAGAAGCCCATAGTGACTTCTATAGTTCAGTAACTTTTATGTAAACAACAGTTTATATTAATCATCTTGAGTTCATTGGATGTTCAGAGGATCATTAGCTATCGTCATAATGAGTTCGGTAAGGCTATAAGTAGTTATCATAGTTTAGTTAAGCATTCCGCAGCTGCGAGAGAAGTGTGATGAATCATCAACTCTCTGTTCTTTCATTCTTTCTTAATTTGGCTCCTTAGAAGTACAAGATACTCGAGCACACCGGGGTAATTAAGCACAACAGGAGGGTGTTTAATTCTTACAGCATCTGCTCCTCTGACAACTACCTCCGTTGTAGTTATCATCCAAGACTGAGTTCACCTGTTGCTCTTTGTTCTACGGAATCCAGTGAGGAGGGTGGAGCCTGCGAGCACTTAAATGCAAACATTTGAACTTGTTTAATGTAATATGCATGGCATGAAATGAAAGAGATAAAAAAAAAAATAAGGCCATCATCCTTATCAGAAACTCCCATTGCTAAAGTTATTTTAGTTTGGGAAAACTTTAACTTCTTGCTGTTTGTTTTGACCTCCAGCAGTCCAACAGATGGACATTGATATTTAAAAAAAAAGAGGAACAAAACAACTCGAATTTAAAATGGGAGTAAACTTAATGGAGTTGAGATTATTGATGGCAACAATCAATAACATATTAAGTGAACTGTATGAATCTGACTTGCAGCTTTCCCGCAAGAAAACTCACATTAGGCCAATATATTCCCCAAATAGAGTATACAAAAATATAGAGTGAAATCCATTTTGCGCTCTACTTCTGCTTCCATGTTCCTGTAGGCGATGTGACTGTTGCTCAAACATCTCCTCCTCCCATCTGTTCCAGTTCCTGTCCAAAGGCACCCAGGCCAGGGACGATATCGCCACCGAGGCCTACGAGGAGGAGCTGGACATGGGCAGATCTGGCTCCTACCTCAACAGCAGCATCACCTCGGCCTGGAGCGAGCACAGCTTGGACCCGGAGGATATTCGGGTGAGTCACACGGCCGCCAAAATATCCCTCCTCGCTTTTCTAACCTCGTTATATCCTAGCAGCAATCGGAGGTGTGACCGAGGGGACAGATTGCAATAAACCCCCCCGTCTATTTGGGGGGGGGGGGGTGGCGGCGTCTGTCGCTGTGACAGGGAAACTATTTGCGCGACGGTTTTAACCCTTTCATGCATGAACTGCGACCAAAGTGCTTTAAGGCCTTAAAAAAAAGAGATTTTTAAAGAATTTTCTGTCAAAAATTGTGTTTATTCTAGGATTCTTCCAGTTGCATGCAACTCTAATCCTATTCTAATATTTTTATTTTATTTATTTTATTTTTTTCCTATTCTAATATTAACAGCCGTTAATAATTTTTTTCACACAAACCCCACCTGAGCTGCTCTTTAAAGGGATATTATTTTGGACATTTCTTTTATTTTTATTGGAAGCTTGGTCCACTTAAGTGGCCATTTACAACACAAAGCCACATATATACACAGGAAAATGGCTTATTAATAGCTGTCCACTGTAATTTTGGACATTTTTCTATTTTTATTGGACGCTTGGTCCACTTGAGTAGCCATTTAAAACATAAAGCTACATATATACACAGGAAAATGTCTTATTAATAGCTGCCCACTGTAATTTTGGACTTTTTTTTTTTTTTGGACGCTTGGTCCACTTGAGTGGCCATTTAAAACATAAAGCCACATATATACACAGGAAAATGGCTTATTAATAGCTGTCCACTGTAATTTTGGACATTTTTTTATTTTTATTGGACGCTTGGTCCACTTGAGTGGCCATTTACAACATAAAGCCACATATATACACAGGAAAATGTCTTTTAAATAGCTGTCCACTGCAATTTTGGACATTTTTTTTATTTTTATTGGACGCTTGGTCCACTTGAGTGGCCATTTACAACATAAAGCCACATATATACACAAGAAAAATGGCTTTTTAATCGCTGTCCACTGTAATGGCCGCTATGCATGATAGGGTTAAAGAGAGATGGATCCGTCTCTGACTATCTGAGCAGGAAAAGTCGGCCAGAAGTAACAATTATTTCAACCACATAGGATTCAGCCTGAACTATTTCCTCCCGCAGGACGAGTTGAAAAAGCTCTACGCCCAGCTGGAAGTCTACAAACGAAAGAAGATGCTCGCCAACAACCCTCACCTCCAGAAGAAGCGCAACTCCAAGAAAGGCCTGGGACGCACCCTGATGAAGCGGATAACGGAGATCCCAGAGACCATGCACATCCACCGCCAGTGCAGCCGGGACGACGGCAGCGAGCACGGCAGCAACCGCAGCACGCTGAGGAGGAACCCGTTCGAGCCCTCTCATCACGGTAAGCGTGTCTTTTTCATCTGCCGGACGTCTTCCAACCTTCTTTTGCCGTTTTACCCCGTTAAACTCGTCTTGATTTGGGGTGTTTTTTCCGAGCGTTAGTCGGGGTTCCGGAAAGCTCTGATCTGCGCCAACAGGTTGACCACTTTCCTGTTGCCATGGCTATGCATCATGACAGATGATAAAGAAGATTTTTGCCAACAGAAGTCCTCCCAGCAGCTCGGGCATCCAAGCCAAAAGGAAGAATGATCAGGTCTTTGCTTTCAGAGGGGATTAAAAAAAAAGAAGAAGAAGGTCTTTAGAAAGTCTACGGGAGATGCCAAGAAAGGCATAGCATGCCCAGAGCTACGGCAGCAGGCGGCCTGTTTTTAGTCCTGGCACAAAATAAGTCTAAGCTTACTACTGATCTTTGTAATTATGCAAACACCGTGTATTTTATAGCTTAAGGATCCAACCGGGCACGCTGATTATACCCATAACCCGATAGTTTGAAATCTCAACCCCTTCACGGGGACGTCCCCTTCTTCCCCTTCAAAGTGTGAGAGACCAGTGAGAGGCCTAGATGTGCTGACTGGGCAGTTGTTTAAATACCGGCACCCCGATAAATATCACACGCTGCTGCTGTGTGAATCTTTTGTGTGCGCGCTCGGTATGCTGCTAAGTGCACGTTTCCTTTTTTTCTGTGGAGGAGGTGAACGGATACATAAGCCGTGATTTCTCGCATACTCACACCCCCTGAATCAAACCTCCGGCCAAAGAATCCCAAATTCTGGACCAGATTCTTTCCTGAGAACCTCCGGTGTGGGTTTTTTAAAATGGCCTAACAGACCGACACCACGGTGCACCCATGATCTTCTCCATCTAAAAATGAACAGACCTCGATTAAAATGTTTTTTGTCATGAAGGTGGATCTTGGAGGGAGGACTCAGTCGCGGAGCTTCGTGAAAACAGGGTTTATTGGAACAAAAAGGCACTCAAAGGAGTGGATGGCAGACACGGGTTCTAAAACAAGTTTGGCAAAACTATGAGCAAAGTAACAAAGCAAGGTTAACAAAACAGTGGCAAAGGATCAAAACAAGACTATGGCAAAAGTACAAACAAGGTTAACATGGCTGTGGCAAAAACGTGGCTATGGCAATAAAGTAAATAAGACTATGGCATGGCTGTGACAAAATCAAACCTGACGTGGCGAGGGGTGACGAGAACAAAAAGACGAAACAAGGACGAAAAGACGAAAACGCACTGGCACAGGACACGGGAAACGAGGACTATTTAAACACATGAGGGAGGGGGAACCCCAGGTGTACACAATTGGTAATCAAGACATGACGAGACACCAGACATTCCCCCAGACGTGACAGTTTTTAATCTCTAAATAAGAGGAAAATCGTCCCTGCTCTCACACCAGTTTTTCGATCGATCTCCTTTCAGGAAAAGCTCGAGAGGACTCCCTGAGGAACAAAGTGATGGGCCTGACCAAGTCGCTCAGCTACGACCACGTTTGCGAGCAGGACGCCGAGACCGGGAGCCAAACGGGCTCGGTCCCGGGGGACAAGACCACCCCGGTGGGAAACGGCGGCGAGGGCTCTATCCTGGGATCCCTCATCGGCCGCAGACCCGGCAAGAAGCAGCTGGAGCCGGCGGGGACTCCGCCCAGGCTGGAGCCGGCCGAGTCCACCGAGTCGGTTCCCCTCTTCTGGAAGTCGGCCAGCGCCCACAACCTCACCCACGAGAAGAGGCCCGTGCACCTGCGCACCTCCATCATGCAGAAGTCCCTGAGCGTGATCGCCAGCGCCAAGGAGAAGATGCCGGGCATCGCCAACAAGACCCAAAGCGTGGAGGACGCCAGCAAGAAGAGCCAGAAGGGGCAGGACGGGCGGATGCTGTCAGAGGTGGACGAGACGCCCGAGCATTTCCCCAAGATGATCATCAGCCAGTCGGTGGAGTACTCCAAAACCCCCATGAAGATGGGCATAATGAAGCAGCAGGTAGGGCAGTGGCCGGGGGAAGGGGAGCCGATTAGCTTCACAGGCAGGGAAATAATCCACATTTACTTTCACAAGAGATGACAATCGCTGAAAAGTAAAGAGAAAGGCAAAAGTTAACAGTCTGTTTTCTTGTTTTCTTTTTTCTACTTACACAAAACCTCTTAGTTTAAGTCTTAATCCAGATCCAAACGTGAGTTCAGGTTGCAGTTGAACGACAGGACAGGTTTGATTTCGAATCAGAATTTTGAACACGAGCAAAATTCATCTGGGGAATCATCAACATTATACTGGCATGTCATCACCGATTCCACTTCATCAGCAAGACAGCTCAAACGGAAACAATAACTGGGCTCAAACAGAAACACTTCATCTTATTGAATCTTTGTCAAAAACTATTCAAGCTTAATTGCACGCAATTAGATAAACATTCACTAAAAGCATGCATGTAATCATTCAGTATAGTGGTAAAAACTCTTCCTCTACAATCCCAGGAGAATTGATAAATACATTAATTTGCATTAAGAGAGTTCCTCGGGTTCCTTTTGATCTCCATATCAACCTCACTTGAGGCAGAAAGACACGATTACATCCTGTTAATCTGGATGGAGGATGAGTACATACTCATCCTTATACTATTTTTGACCACTAAGATTTCATTAAGCTATTCAGCACTGTCAAAATTCTGTTTCATAGAGGGATTTAAAAAAAAAAGATTCTGGAAGTCCAACGCTTAGGAGGTCCTAAAGAAGGAGAAGTTGAACGCTGTTGTACGGCTCCTTTGTGCTCTTCTCTGTATCCACCAGCTAGCTCCATTAAATGGATTTCAGCCATTTTTAAAGTCCTTGCACTAAGAATACGCACTTACAGTAGCTAAAAGCAACGTAGTCTAAGGCTATAAAATTCTAAACAGCTCACAATGTTGCTTGTTGTGGCTCCTCCTACTGGTCGATATCTATAAAACTGCTCAAAAGACTGTATCAAACGCGGCCATCACGCATCAGGTAGCTAACTCCCAAAATGAGTTTGCGGCATTGGCTCGCTTCTAAAGGCCAGCATAGAGAAATTTCGCATTTCCGAGAAATCCGACAGTTAGTGGACACCTGTCTTTGTCGTGACAATGACATGCTGTGTGTGGGCGGAGAAAATCAGGCAAAAAGAGGCCCTTTCTGAAGAGTGCGTGGTTGAATATCTCAGGAAAGCTGCTTGTTATCAATTCTGGACTGGTAAGGCATCAGGCTGCAGTATGATGCCAGTTTCCAGCCAGCAGCTCAAACTACAGTCATCTTCAGGCATCTGTTTAGAAAAGAAAGCATGGATTGCTCACTTGAGTCACTCTTTGAATGCTTCTGAGTGGGGGGGTAAACAAAAATTAAGAAAGCTTTCACAGGAACTCTAAATGAAGCACTTTCTCCTTATGGCTTTGGAACAGATTTTGAGGGGGGGAAAAGAGCGTTTCAGCTATAAGGAGCAGGAATAAGCAATACAATCTCTGCTGGAGCACAGAAATCCCATAAAGAGGGAAGTTTCAGAAGGATTTGGTTTGAGATGGAAAAACTGCAGGCAGGGGAAACAATTCCGAACCAGTCTCCACGCTCTCTGTAAAGAAAAGTAATCTTTCAGTTTGTTGGCTGACATGGTCATAGTTGACCGCTTTACTCTCCGATCTGGTCTCTTTCTGTGTCAGGTGAGCGGCAGCCAGCCGTCCATTTGCTCGGAGACGGGCAGGAACCTCTCCGACGTGTCCGAGGTCTGCCCCTGGGAGCTGGAGGAGGTCCAGACGCCCACCGAGGGAAAGGCCCAGAAGCACGTGTCCATCGCTCCCGGGGAAACCACCGCCGGCCGGAGGGGCAGCGGCAGCTCGGCCACCTCAAAGGTCAGTCGCTCCCAGCAGAGGCAGAAGACCGGTCAGTCCCCCTCCAACAAGCGCCGCTCCAAAGACAAAGGGGGGGAGCGGGAGGAGGGGAGGGAAGTGAGGAAATCTCATCCCCCGAGGTCCCCTTTACCCCTAAAGCCAGACGTGTGCCCGTGGGAGTTTGATGACCAGCCCATGCTGGGGGGGGAAACGGATTCCATCTCTCCTGACCGCATCCGGAGGAAGAAAAGCGTCACACCCACCGACGGGAAGCCGAAGGGTCTCCACTCGGACCACTCCCGCTCCACGGGCAGCCTGCTGCAGCCCCCGTCTCTGATGGTGGAAATCTGCCCGTGGGACTACAACAGCCCCCCCTCGCCCAAGCAGGAGAGGACCTGCAGCAGCCCCACCGCGCACAAGAAGAAGCGGAAGGGCTCCTCGTCGTCCGGCCACCGCTCCGAGAGGGAGAAAGGGAGGGAGAAGAGCCGGGAGAGGCGGAGCTCGTCCAGCAAGCCCCCCCCGGAGAGGCGGCGGGTCAGCCAGTCCTCGGAGTGCGGGGGGTCAGCCCCGGAGCGCCGGAGGAGCTCCACCAGAGACGCGGAGGGGACGGAGGGCAGGAGGTCAGAGGCCGAGCACGCGCACGGCTGCCCGGCTCAGACTAAAAAATCCCCCGAGAAGAAAAAAGATTCCTCGGCGCGCGGCGGTCACAAGCCCGCGGCGCCCGGCGGCACAAAAATGGCCGACGTGTGCCCCTGGGACTTTCCAGAGCAAGACTCGGCCGAGAGGGCGTGATGACCGCTGGGTCCATTTGATCTTTTTGAGCTCCCAGGCAGAGCGCAGAAGATAAGATGTTGTATTCAGTCAGAGGGCTTATCTAAGGGAAGATATGCAAGGAAAGAAACATTTATCCTACATGTGGACTCACACAACACCGGACATTTCCTTGTTAGATTGTAGTGAAATCGACCTTTCAAAGACTTTTTGTCTTCTTTTTTTTGTTGCATCTTTTCTTGCACATTTGTCAGACTTACATAGTTTGTATATTTTATCACATTTATTACAAGGACCTTTGTAAAGATTCAAATCTGTGTTGACCAGCAGAACAGACAATCTTTCGTCCAAAAACCCAGCGATTCTCTCGACCTGAGCTCACGGAACAGAATATATTTCCTGTTTTGCTGTTAATTCCACAACCTCAATTCCCAAAATTCCAAATGGCAGTTAGTCCAAATCTGAAACAACAATATTACAGCTACAATAGATAATCTAAAATTATCAAAATGAGACATTACTACTTTTCATTAAATGAGATTCATCATCTTGAATTTGATGGCAAAAGCAAATCTCACAGAAGTTAGAACAGGATGAGCTTTATCAGAGAGTAGCATTCTTACTTGTTTTAACTGAAATCTGTAATCATTTTGGAACTTAAAAAGAAAAAAGATTAGAGGTTAAATGTTTTCAGGATCCAAGAAAAAGTCCGGAGGCCTTTGGGAAATGTCTTTTAGGGTATGTTTGGATATCTGTTCCCATCTAGCATCCTGTTAGCATGTTGCAGCTTTAGCCTGTACTCATGGGTGGCTCCGTCAGCTCAGTAATATATCTAACTGCAGAGCACACATGGTGGCATGCTTGTTTTTTTGTTTGTGTTTTTTTTTTTTTACCCCCATGCTTCCAGAGCGCCTGAAAATCTTGGGCAGGCGGCCATCTTTTTTTCGATCGTGACCTTTCGCATGCCGAGAGGAAACGGACCTAAGAGCCGCTCGGTGTGTTTTCGCACCAGCTAATGTGTAACGTTGTGTTGCGACCATCAAAACCAAGTTCAGTTGATGTTTTTCACAGTGACCTAACATCTTCATTTCAACAGCTTCAGGTTCTGTTGTGAACCAAAGGTTTATGTGTAATGGAAATCCTTTAGCTCTTATTTACATCTGACACGCAGAGCAAACTTTTTGGAATTGCGCTTGGGCTTCAAGTCAGTTTCATCTTTGAGTCGGAGTTGTTAAAAGCAATCGGATGAGTAATGAACCCAGGAAAAATCGGGGATAACGTATGAGCTCTAAGGAGCCAGACCAAAGCCCCAGAAACAGGCTAAGTTGTTCATGGCATGAAAAGATTACAGAAGCACGCGATTGTATCACCGCTAAATGAGGCGAAATGATTCATAAAAGCTGTCAATACAAAGTTTGTTTTTCTTAAAAAGATTTGTAAAAATGATATATATATATATATATAAATGTGATTTTAAAAAAGCCATCGCATGTGGCAAACTAGCATCACGTGACTAAACGTCAACTCGTTCTCAAATATGACAGTGGAACTTTTGGTGTCGTGGCCTACAGTATTCGTCTCCTTGTATTACACGCGACGAGTTGGAAACGATGCGCGTTGTGTCCGGAAACGGACAAAGGCGTTTCAGCCTTCCCGAAAACGCCAACCAGGGTGACATTTATTGACTGGTTGCTCTGTCCCCCCCCCATCCCTTAGCAGAGGACAGTCTTTCATCGCTTGTTGGCGTATCTATGCGTGTATTGAAAACGTTGCCAAGTCTTTCAAGAGCCAAAAAAAAAATAAATAGAAAACACACACACACACAGACACACACACAAAAAACCCTGAGCCTGCCTATAGTGGATGATGTGAATAATACATTTCATCCCCTTCCTGCCCATTTTCTCTGCCTGAATGCACCCTCCTTGAAATCCTCACACACATTCTACGGCAAATAAAAAACAGAGAAACGGTTGCATGACCAAAGCCCCACTCTGTCTCCCTGACGGAACATGAGTCATTTATCATTTTCAGCATCATCTCCAAACGACGACAACGGCGTCCGGCCTCTCTGGGCTGTGATCGGCCGCCCACCTCACACACACACACACACACACACACGCACACACACTTGTCAGCTCGGCTTCATTCTGGTCGCGTGTGCATGACAGCAATAATTCGGGGACCACTTCAATTCACCGGAAGGCTTTAAAAAAAAACAAAAAAAACAACAACACATCATGGCATCTAGTATGAAACACTTCCAGCTCCGATTCTTCAGATATAGATGTATTTACCGTGCACTTGATGTGAAAGGTATGGTGAATAAACAAGAGCCTCGATCCTATAACGTTTGCAACTTTTCTTTCCGTCTGATGGTTTGGGGCTGTTTAAGGTGGAATATCATGATGTTCCCACCACATGTGTTTGTTTTTTTTTGCTTGTTTTATAGTAACGTTACAAACTGCAGTAGCATCCACATGGGATTATTTATACTACTATACCTTCATATTGTGTTGCATGTACATACGGTAAATAATGTTCTCAACGATTAAATGTTTGTATAAAACCCACCTGTGTCTGTTTTTCCTTGGTGCAACGCTGCCTCTTCGTGGAGAAAGTGGGTTGTTACAGTTTCTGTTCTGTATGAGTTTTACTGCTTGAATTTGATTTTTTAAAAGGCCTTTTGAACACCAGAATCATCAGGACCTCTAAGTAGCATATGACAGTTTTGGGACATACTCTATTTCTTTATGGATTCCCTTTATTTTATGGATTATATGGATATTTGCCTCCTTCTTGGGGGACATCTCTTTGAGATCAAGGCCCCGTGGGGCCTGATACTTCTGCTTTTGTCTTCCACATGTCCATTCTCCTTAAGGCAGATGCAGATCGGTGGCAGAGGGAGAGAGAAAGTTGATGGGAGTTGAGTTTAAGAGGCATAAACAGAGCAATGACGGAGGTTATTAGATTTATCGTCAGCTCAGGCAGAGTGGAGGACGCTGTGCTGCATCAGCTTTTGTGGAAAGCAGCCAAAAAAAAGCTGTTGTTTCCTCTGTGGGGGCAAAATAGCCTGATATAACTTTTTTTTTTAAAGAAAATATCAAAGCTTTGGGGGTGGAGGGGGGGCGCATTCTTCCTTCAGATGAGTCTGCTTGATGCTAACCAACCAGGATCCACTCAGTGAATATGAGACAGTGAAGCATAAATATAGCAGTGTGATGCTGTGAGCTGCAAGATGGACGTCCTAAGAGACCAAAACAAAAGTCAAAATCGGGATAATACATTTTTCACCACCAAAGAAGAAAGGCTGACACCATATGAAACAAACTAAAATGTTTTTGTGCAAGGATATTTGAATATCTTGAATCTTGAAACAACAAAATAAAACTCGATGGAAGTTTGCCTAAAGCTAAAATGCACATGATTCATTATTTTGTCTATCAATTTATCATATTATCATTATATTTGCCTTTCATATGTGTGGACAGTGTAAATAAAGGCATAAAAAGTGTACTCCATCTTCACGTTTTAAGATTTCACATAGTACAAGATGAAAAAGAGACAAGTCCAAGTCAGGACCTTAAGAGAGCTGTGAGCAAACATGTGCTGCCAACCTCAAAAACCTCCAAACTCAATAAGAGATGGAGCATAGCATTATGAAGAAAATGATAACTTCAGATTATTGTTGCTTAATCTCTTCTGCATTTTGATTTATGGAATCATTTTCTTTCTTCTTAGTTGTCTCTGAGGCATGTTTACCTTCATTTAAGGCCTAAGAATCAGCTTTTTTTGTTATTTGGTCTCTCTCTCCGTGACATGTGGGCTTAACCCTTAGAATAACAGATTTATTTTGTCACCTTTGCTGAGTTATAGACGGACAAAAAGTACGGAAATTTGCATAAAAAAAACGCCTCCCGGGTCACACCGAGACTGAAAGGCAAATATTTGGTGCCTCCACCTGCCAGCCTCCATCTGCGCTGACGTCATCGCTGCCGCAGCGCACGGGTGCTGCGTCCTCCCATCCTGCCTCCCATCCCAGCCAGCCCTCATCCGCCACTTCGCAGCAGGGATCACGGTGACCAACATGGGCAACGTCCAGGTAAGAAGATTTTTTGACCCAGGCTTCGGTTTCTGAACAGCCACCGAAAGTGCGCACTCCGCTCAAAAGCGCAGTTTTTAGAGCTGAAAAGTTATGTTAAAAGTAGTGGAAATCAGCTGGAGGAGACGCTCCCAGAGGCACCAGGAAGACGCGCAGGCGTCGTCCAAATGTGATTCATTGTAACGTTTTAAAACGGGATGAAAACGAGAGTTTTTTGAGCGAACCGGAGCGTTTGGAAAGTCCATGGCGCAGTGGACATGGACCCGGAGAGCGCGTCCCCGGGGGGAAACGGGGGGGCTGGGGGGTGGGGGGGGGGGGGGGGGGGGGGGGGCTTTCAGCAGTCTGGTCGATAAGGCCTCACTGTGTGGAGGCTGTGTTGTGCTGATCCGTGACTCAGCGGCCAGACACACGGGCGGCACCCCACCGGGGAGTATACAGGCCGGGATGCGTCACCGGATCAGAGCCCCACCCCCCCACCCCCCCCCCACACACACACACACAGCCTCGCCCCGTCCGACCTCAGCATGTCTGGGTATTAACATTTACAGATGATGACGCGAGAAGATTTTTATGTCTCTTCTGGTGACTTTTTCACTTTATTTTTTTATTTTCTATATATATATTTTATTTTTTCATTTTTACAAAAACAACAACCCCTCATTCCCTCCCTTCCCCAGCCCTCCCCAAACCTACAAGATTATGCTACAAATCAGTAATAATCCACATCCTTCCGTCTTACGGTACAAGAACATGTGAATAGTAAAATAAAAAAAGTATATAGACAATTAAAAAAGAGAGGGCAGCAAGTACAACACAAATAAATAAACAGAAAACACCACAAAACAAAACTGAGAAGTAAAATTTTCAATGGGCCGAGATGAAGCAGGGAGGAAAAGAAAATGTTGTACACTATGTACTTTTTAATGTTGTATGATGCGCACCTATGTTTTTCCATTATCTAGCCCACCTTAGTCCCATTTGAGGAATTCGACGTCACAGCCGATATAAAAGCTCTCCGAAAAGCATGCAAAGGCTTAGGTGAGTACATCCAGGGTTTATTTTTACTTTGATTTTTCACTTTAACTTCGCATTACGCTCTTTTTTTCCTCAGTTTGTGAGTGATCTTGTAAAAGGGCAGTTCCACTGAATTTCAGACTTTGAACACACAGAAAGTGAACAATTGAGGCTTTTTCATTTAAAAAAAAGGCCCTAACTCAAGTAATGAACCAGTATTTTCAAAATGTGATAGTAAACTTGGCAAAGATCCGGTTCTTAATTGTATATTTTGGCAATTTTTACAAGCAGCTCCGTTGATTCAGCCGCATCTAAACAAAAATCCCCCAAATGGGACAGTTTCACTGACTTTTATGAAGGACAAAACAGGAAGTAGTGAGGTGTGCCGTGCTTTTAGCTGCCTTTGAAAGACTCAAATCAAACCGTTATCTCTGAATTTGTTTTCTATTTTTCCAGGCACGGATGAAGAGACCATTATCCAAATCCTGGCCAATCGCTGCGCGGCTCAGCGTGTGGAAATCAAACAGGCCTACTTTGAAAAGTATGACGACGTGAGTGTCCGCCCACCTGCCTCTCTTTGTTTTTCTCCTCACACACACACACACACACACACACACCGTACTTATCCTCCACGTTTCTCTAAGGAGCTGGAGGAGGTGCTGAAAAAGGAGCTGACCGGTAGTTTTGAGAAAGCCATCGTCGCCATGCTGGATGCTCCTCCGGTCTTCTTCGCCAAGGAGCTGAGGAAGGCCATGAAAGGGGCGGGCACCGACGAGGCCGTGCTCATCGAGATCCTGTGCACCGCCACCAACGAGGTGCGCCCTACAACCCTCCGCCCGGGTCATCCTTTTAGAGCCGAGGCTCGAGTTACAGATGCAGAGTGGGAGATTTTTGTCTTTGTGGACTGTTTCAGGCTGGCCGAGCCCAGTCGGTCAGTTTGGGATTTGTTTTTTTCCCTGAACTCGATTCTATTTGGCTTTATTTATCCCCGGATTATTTTTTTAGAAGAACAAACGGTTTAACACATGAGTTTTATCTCCAGGTTTTAAATAAAAACACTGTCCACAAGATGTATTGGGCTTCCTCATCACCACAAGCTCCGCCTCCCATTCCACTTTTAACCCTTTACAGCTTGATCCTTTAACAAAATATGAAAAAAATGTATGTTAATAATTTATTTCCATGCGGTAATTCTAATAATTAGTGATTGTAGTGTAGCCTTCTGCACACTGGTATCAGACACTATATCAGATTGTCCTCAACGGGGTTTTCAAGCAAACATTTCACCATAAAGTGATACAAAAGCTGTCCTATGCAGAAGATTTCAGACACTATAGGTGTCAAATATGACAAATCCAGTACGTTAACCTTCAAACATCAAAGAATACATGTGTTTATTACTTATGACTCATCTTATTTTGGATTCCAGCTTAACATAAGGTTTAAAAAAACTCCCCCAGATGATCATCTTTGTCTCTCATACATAATTCTGAGAGGATTTGTGATATTTACTCTACTAAGCTCTATTTTTTTTTTTTCATTTTGCCCACAGGAAATCCTGAGATACAAGGAGGCATACGTCCAGGGTATGTTTCCCCCATGCAGCAGATAATATGATATTCCTTTCTCTGTATGGTGTTATTCCTGCTATGCTCGTTGGGGTCAGTCCATCTGACCGTGTCCACACGGAGGTCAAGTCTAACTCTCGTTTGTGAGTTTTTGGGAGGACTCTGACAGTCGCCAGACTGAGCTACCTGTGGATCTTCCCCCCTGTAGTGCACGAGCGGGACCTGGACGCGGATATCGAGGACGACACCAGCGGAGACGTGAGGAACCTGTTGATGTCACTGCTCCAGGTAAAAAAAACAAAAAAAACAACAAGGAGCACATAAGCGAGGAGGAATGGTTTAAAATTTGTAAAATGCAGTGCACAGCCACCTGCTCCCGTGTGTGGAGGGAATTTAATTGGAAAAACATGATTAAATTTTTTATAACACCAAAGATCAAGTCCGGGACGGTATCCAGTTCACAGCCATGCTGGAGACTCTGTGGCCAGACTGATGTAGGCCACACACACATATTCTGGTCTTGTCAAAAGCTAACCACATACTGGCATAATGTTAGCCTTACCTTGAAAAACATATTGGGATACGGAATACCCAGATCATGTAAAACACTCTACCTGGGATGCCTCACACACGATGTAATTCAAAAGGACGATGAATATCTGTTGAAAATATTACTTTCTGCATCAAGGAAAACCATCACAAAATTATGGTATAGACATGACCCTCCTGCAGTGGAGCAGTGGCTGAACAATGTGGAAGAGATTTTCGTAATGGAGAAAATCACACATAGACTAAGACTGCAGGAGGACAAGTTTGATGTTAAATGGGAAAAATGGAGCGACTACAGACGCAAGGAGAATGCCAATCTTATACCCAGCTAAATATGGACACGTTTGAATGTATTGATGACTCTCCACTGTATGTGTTCAGAAATGTTCAATAAAAAATAAGTATAAAAAAAAAAATTAAAACAAAATAAAAAAAAAAACAACAGTCGCCTCCAACCGTGCGTGCTCACGTCTGGGGGGGAGGCTTTTAAGGGGGGACCGACAGAAACGGGCTTTGTTTTCCTCCCACGGTGACTTTGCAGAATTGTGTTTGTGCTCGCCCACTGGGACATTTGTCAAATTGTTTTGCCTGTTTAGGGCCTTTATGTCTCGCTCCCTGCTGCCCCCGCCCTTTTTCTGCATCCCCTCTTGTTCCTTCCTCTGGAAATAGAGAGAGAAAAAGACAAATCCTGTGACTCATCCCACAGCAATGCCATTCCTATGAGCTGCCATGCTCCTCAGATATTATAATGTGGAACAGATGATAATTTATCCCTAATAAACTGATTATTTTGTTTTGTTTTTGTAATTCAAATCTCTTTGGGTTTTTTTTTTTCTCACTCTCTCTGTTCCCCTAAACCTCACACGTATCCCTCACACGGTCCTTTGTGTTTTCTGTCACAGGCGAGTCGGGACGAGGGCTACGAGGTGGATGAAGGTTTAGCTGAACAAGACGCCGCGTCTTTGTTTGAGGTGTGTTCTCAGACTGGTGGTTGTCCCGAGTGACATTATACAACATTATTCTACGTGTGACACAATATCCACACGTTCGAAAATGGCTAAATGATTTCTAATCACAGCTTTCATTACAGCTCTGTGCAATCGGGGGATTCACGCCTTATGTTGACATTTTGAAGATCTATTAAAGATACACACTATGCTCACCTATAACAGGATGTTAGCATTTAGCTCGGGACTGCACCTGCCTGTCATAAACAGACTGCATGTTGACTCCTGGTGTGTTAGCAACAAAAAAATGAAGTTTATGGATATGGTTAGCTACGGTAATTCATTCTGCCTGGTAACCTTTATGCTATGTATGCCCAGATAAAGATACTTTAGTGTGTTTGTGGACACGCTTCTTATTCCAGAGGATGAAGCTGAAAGCTTTCCACGTGCACTACCACATGCTGGGTGTTTGATTTAGGCTTAAACTTTGCAAACAAGGTTCCGGCCAGCAGCAGTTCACTTTAATTCTTATTAAGGGGGGTTATGGTTCTCACTTTTCAAATGTTCTCACCAGGCAGGAGAGGGCAGGTTTGGCACGGACGAGTCAACCTTCACCTACATCCTGACACACAGGAACTACATGCAGCTTCAGGCCACCTTTAAAGCCTACGAGTCGGTATGTATCGAAATAAACAGATTTTTAAACTTTTTGCGCACATTGCCGAAAGGAATTTTGTCATAGCCACGTCAGATGATGTTGCTATTAACTCATTGGCTGCCAAACACGTCTATAGACGTCAATTCAAATCCAACCGTTGACTGCCAAAGACGCCTATAGACGTCTTGTATGTTTTTCAACGCGAGTGACTTGGGGGACGATCCGCTGAAGATTGTCCGTTAATGTCGGCTTCTAGACAGAGTATGTAGTAACAAATTGACCCTCTAGGTGGCAGTGCCACTTTTGATGGGAGATGAGCATAGACTGTAGGCAAATAAAAAAAACGCAATGGTTCGCTATGCGAGAACATGTCGCCGGTGAGACGCAAGTCGAGGAAGAACGGAATAAAGTAGAAACACATTTTTTTTCCTGATGAAAGAAGAGAGTTTACTCTTTCTTTTGGTGTGTTCGGTGTTTACATAGTCATAGCACAAACTATTCTGTGGCTCTTGAAAAATCAGTCAAAATGCTCAAAAAACTCTGGCAGTATGGGACTCTCTGAGTTAAAGGTCCTTACAGTTGAGGGTTCCTTTTGTTTTCCTTCAGCTTTCAGGAACCGACATTTTGGACACCATAGACTCTGAGGCCACCGGAACTCTGAAGGACTGCTACATAACTCTGGGTAATAAGGACTCTGGGTCATCCAAAAAGTCAATCAAATCTCAAAATCTGGTCTTAAACACCCGCTTTCCCCATCCCCGCCTGCTTCTCAGTGAGGTGCGCAAAGAACCCCCAGCTGTATTTCGCCCGCCGCCTCAATGCTGCCATGAAGGGATTGGGCACGGACGAGGACACGCTGATCCGGATTATCGTGGGACGCTCCGAGGCGAGTGTGTTTTCCTTGTCTGGTGGAGCCACCCATCTGGTGAAATTGCAACATCTATGTATTTTTCAGGCTGTCGTGACAGCTTGTAGGTAAACATTGCACAATATACAGACCGAACCGTGCTATTAAAGCATTTTGGGACACAACCCGCTAAAGCTGTGGCCAAGATGAAAGCAGTAATCAACATTAAGAAACAGGAGAGCCGCGGCTGAAGCAGGAAGTGTGTTAGCCCGGTTCTTTAGTTGGAAGCCTGAGAATAAACCAGAGCAGATCAGTACAGAGCCTCTATTTCTGGGCGTGATGGAAAGTTTTCCTCTGGGCCTCCAACAGGAGGACGGCCAGACGCAAACGAGTGTTACTGGCCAGTTAGCTCTGACACAAACAGGCTAGGTCCTAATTCAAGCAGGTTTCGGTGGAATGTGATAAGAAAGTGTGTGTGTGAATGTTGACCT
Source organism: Menidia beryllina (assembly GCA_013363375.1). Classification (NCBI taxonomy): domain Eukaryota; kingdom Metazoa; phylum Chordata; class Actinopteri; order Atheriniformes; family Atherinopsidae; genus Menidia; species Menidia beryllina. The sequence goes on from JABUIW010000086.1 coordinate 832,479, forward strand.
TGAAGACGTGTATCTACTGCAGTGTTTTTCAACGTTTTTTGAGCCAAGGCACATTTTTTCATAGAAAAAATCACGAGCCACACCACCAACCAAAAATGTCAAACAAATCTGTACCCGCGTATAGTTACACTATAGTTATTTTTATCTTATTCTTATCTTAAGTGTCTTGAATAGGAATCAAATAAACACAAAAATATATATTTTTTTATCATATTTTATACTTCTTCTTTCAAATTGCACTTAACATGTTCACTTCAATATACAAAATGATATACAAATTATAATTATTACATGAATGCGCCACCAGTCACTACTACAGCACAGACACTCAAAAATGGTAATGATATTTGCAGATAATTAATTCCTTATCAAAAAATCTTTTTAGACCAATTAGGTGAAATAGGATGATTTTCTACGGCACACCTGACCATCACTAGTGTACCGAGGCACAGTGGTTGAAAAACACTGATCTACTGTAACAGAGAGAGGAGGAGGATCAGTAGGCACAGTCAGAGAGTTTAACCCAAAAGTAGAATTATAAAGGGAATTATATAAATCTAAAAAGGAATAAGACAATCAGTCATTTACATGGATTAGGTTATAACATACTATGCTAAAGTGAGTAATTAAAGCCCAATTCTAACAAGTGCATCGATAGTGAATTACATTTTCTCTAACGCCACAGGTTGACTTGGAGACGGTGAAGGACATGTATCTGGAGAAGTACGATACCACCCTCAAAGATGCTCTGGACTCGGAGTGCGGCGGAGACTTTAAGCGGCTTCTCATCGAGATCCTGCACTGAGTCGTTCCATGCTTTTCTCTCACCGGCCTTTATCTCCCCCGTCGTTCCTCTGTGCTATCTAATCCTTTCCCCCGTCGGGTCTTTTATCAGCTCACTCATTCACACTTGTCTTTTCTCACTCTCAGAGACAGTCAGATCTCTTTGCAGCACGGACCAAAAAACAAAAAAACAACCGATTCTTTATACAGTTCTGTGGTAAACTCACAGTTTTTTAACCTGTTCTTTTTTTGCCAAAAAGCATTGTCCCGTCTTAACTTTCCGTCTCACAGTGGAGGCGCGTTGAGTGTTTGGTGTAATTGTAACAATCTTATGACAGGCTGACAGAACTACTGTGCACATCATAGCATCCTGCTCACATCTAATCCAAAGATATCTGTCATGTCAATATTAGTTACCATTCATATACATTCGAGTTATCCAAATAATAAAGCATGCAAGTGTTTTCTCCCATTCATCATCCACTAACTCCCCATTTGCCTCAGACGCATCTTATATTTATTAAAAGCGATGCAATTTTACTTTCTGCTGCAACACGCAAGTGCCGAATTATCACTGAAATCCCCTATATATCTTAATATCCTAAAAATAACCATATTCTAACTTTCTTCTCAGTTTTTAGGATTTCTCTTTCTGTGGCCAGAAGCCTTGAAGCTTACAATAGGTTTTTTGTTTTATTTTTTATTTTCCTCCAACCACAGCTCACAAGCTGCCTTGCCTTTGCATTTTTGAACACAGTTTGGTCATGTCCTGTCTCTGCTCCGTGACTGTATTATTTATATCGAGGACCTTTGTTGTAATTCCTGAAGTCAGTCTATGTAATCACATATGTAACAGTCCTTACTAATTTTATCCTAAACTAAAATTACTAGAAATTATTATAGCAGACCGTTATAGTGTCACATGAAAACTTTGATTGTTAACATGTTTTAAGGACAGTTAGAATTTCCTATCTTTACAAAATACATTAAAATGTCAATAAACGTTAACTAATACTAATGCATGAGTTTTTTTCCCTCTAGAGGGCAGTCTTGCACCATTTGTGCTGTTTTATTTTAAGGGGAAAGAAATAGATGTTCATTGAGCCTTCTACAGTTAGATAAGTAGCACAGATTATTTCTATCTTCCATATGGTTTTCCAAAATGTATAATGGGCTTTTGTGACACATTTTTACAACTACTTCCTCAAATCTTACATGAAGGCATTTCCTGAAATTGTCAGCATTCGAAATGATTTGGACTGTGACCCCAATGCAAAAACTTGATTACATTTAGGTTTATTCTCGAGCACAGACCCTTTGCATCCTCCAACAGGTTAGAAGTGGATACCGGGAAGGAGAAGTTGAAAACAAAGAGTGAAGAGCTTCCAGATGTTCTGAAGCGTGAGCAGTCCATTTCTCACCTTCTTTTGCCTGGCATGGGCTTTTTTCCCCGGAAGGTCTCATGGCTTGTTTGGATGATTTTTGTTTGGCTCAGGCTGCACCTGCCCCCCTGCACACTTTTGCTACCTGTGTGTTTAGAGTCTGTGTTCACAGACCACCTCCTGTGGCCTATCAGAACTCCATCTTGGTGCACATGTGAGCATATTTCCAGATCAAAAGAAACGAAGACATTTCATGACACGAGTGGTGGGGAGTGGGCCGAAATCAGCACTAAAAATACCTCGGACTGAAATAGAGTCCCTGCACAAACAGATGCGCTGGCCCTCCAGTCGTTTCGAACCCAGTCGAAACATGCACATGCTCTTTTTTTCCCCCCCTTTACATCTGTACTCCATTACCCACAGAGCTCGTGTTTTGGCCCACTGCTCGCACCAGACGGAGCTCCTCCGTCTATAAGGCTGGGCTATGACCTTTTTCCCTTTAAGTATTTTTCCTCCTCGTACTACCATAATTCATCCAGCCGCTTGCCCGTTTCCCAGCAGGTGGGTTCTGTCTTTCTTTGACCTCCCTTCTCAGCGCGGCACTTCGCAGAAGAAGTCCATCGACCACTCGTTTCATTCGTGGGATTAAAATAAAGGCGTGAATGGGAGAGTGCTGATGACCGGGAGGCGTCTGACCCACGTTTTAATGTGACCCGCCCCAATGAGATTGGGTTTATCAACTAATAAGCTACACACGCTAACCAGGAAGTTCAGACTTCAAAGACTAGAAATAATGACATCAAGGGGTCTGCTGGTTTTCATATACCATGAGTTTGCTTTTTGATCTAGGGCCAAAGAAGTTCAGTTCTCTGAGAGGGACTGGAGCAAAGAAGTCATTAGCAAGTTAGCTCCCCTGTAATATAATTTCAGCTGTTAGATTAATGACTTTTTTTCTTTTTCTTTTTTTTGAAGAGCAGTAGAGAACTTCTAGAGTGGGTAACATGTTTGATTTAGATTCCACACACCTCTGAGAGACTTATAAAAGAAGAGGCCCTTCAATAAATGGTGCACATTTACATGATAAGTCCTCTGCTCTGGAAAGGATGAAGCTAAAATAAAAAAGCATTACATTTGGCTTAATTTGGTCAGATTTTGTTAAAGGCCCGACACTGTAGATCCCGATAAGATTTAGAATAGCTGGCAATTAGTGATTTTACTATCATTATTGATATTACTACAAGAAAGCATTTTTTATTAGCAGCTGTAACAAGTTGACAATAATAAAACGTGCCAATAAAGGGACGTGCTAAAAGGAAAATAGATGACCGACAATAGATGATGTGCTCTCTAGAGCACATTTGGAAAGTCAAAGAACAATTCTAATGGGCAAGTGAAGCTAAATGCTACTTTTAAACTTAACTCAAATATAGAATGTGCAAAGCGGTTTGAGCTGTACTGTGTATTTTTATAACACACGTTATTGGGTTTGACAGTTCTTCACTTTGCAATCTTTTTTTTTGATAATGCCATTGCCGTTACTGTTGGCATTTAATTAAACCCATCCTAATTTTGATTTTGATTTTTATCCAGGTTAAAATCCCTCTGCACAAGTCAATAAAATCTTGCAAATTTCTGTTTAAAGTAAAACAATACAAATGAGTTCATTCCATCCTCCACAAAGCTGATTCTTAACACATTTCACTGCAGCAACAAATGTGAAAAAACAAACATTTTTTTTTATTAGGTTTACAAAAAAAATCAAATATACACTTTCTTGCATATTGCTTTGGGTTAACACTATCAGGTAATATTTTTTATATTTAAATAACTACTTTAACCTTAGTGACTCTCTTCAAGTCTATATGTGCAAGGTGGTCTATGGGCGAGCATGCAGAGGATATTCACTAAAGAAAATGGCAGCTAACGTGAAACACATGCTCCTAAAAAACCACACGTTCGAATACAAACCAGCCCCAGTTACAGAAAAAAAACGAGGCTGTCGTCGCGGCCGGAATGATATGAATGTACTTTGGCGTCAGAAAAAGTAACTGAATTACATAAACGAAAGCCAGACAAATGACAGACCTGTAATAATTTCCATACAAATGTTAAATAGTAGCTCCAGATCCATTCTTCTACATGTGGGTGAATGAATAAAGACGTGGTTCCAATCCTCTGTTACCTCCTCAGAGCTGGCTTTTGCGCTGAGTTTTGGATATCAGATTGGCATTTGGAATTTGGTTTTCCAGTGATGTGGGGTATAGCATTGTGTGGAGGCAGACTAAGTATGGTACCCGACCCGAATATGTACAGAGGCTAGCAACACATCTGCTCAAAAGGCAGCCATTAAAGAAGCACTATAGATGCAGGGCTGTGAGACTAAATTTAGAAAACAGTTGAACGGCAAACAAACACTCAAGTGTTTATAGTTTTCTTATAAAAATAGTTGGTGAAAAGATAAAAAGCCTTTTAGCTTTATATATTCATTTAAAAGTAAAGCTGCAGTGTGGAGAGCGCTATTGGCTTTGGGCAGAACCATATTAACTTAAAAAAAAAATACACTGTGATTTTTTTCTGCCCACTTTTGGACATAATGAACAAACCTGGCCTTTAAATCTAACAAATAAGGCCTTAAGGGTGCCTGTGTATGATTTGTTGCATATGGAAAACTCTAGTTGGCCATTCCTTTTACATCTAGAACCGAGACAATCAAATTAGCTTATTGCATGAACGCTTTCAAATCTGGTCTTCTGGACTTGGAACCCTCCACTGATCAGCTACAACGTTAAAATCAAGGTCCAGATTAGCTGAGACCCTCTGGGACACGGGGCCTTTGGGTTTTTTTTTTTCCAGATTGTTTGAGATAAAGTTTGCGCCAGTGTTGTGTGTTTTGTAGACTGCCGAAAGACACGGTCCTTCAAGGAAGCGTTTCCTCTGTGGGGCCGTAGTGAGCATGCTTAGCTAGCCCATTCAGAATGAAATCACATCCAGACGGACACAGCAGAGCTGGAAGGAAGCGGCGGAGAAAAGTTTTGCCTTTCGGTCATCACGCCGCAACCCAGAGCACCGACACCCCACTTCCTGTTTCGTGGCTGATGTGGTTGACCCGTCCGCGCACGCAGTCCAGCAAGAAAAACACCGCCGTGCCATTATGGACCTGGAAGGACGCCCGGAGACTGAGGCTGGCCCACTGGCTGCCCTCGGGCATTTGGCCATCCACCTGTTGGGCCAGGGGGACGGGTCGCTGACCCCCGACCCCGCCACCCCCCCCTCCCGCCCCCTCGGGGGTGCTTCGCCTGTGCAGCGTCACCTTGACCAGGCTGCAGGAGTGAATGAGCTTAAGGTCCAGAACCATGCTGACCGTGCCGCTCTGGGCGAAGACGAAATCCCGGCTCTGGTCGGCGGACCCCGTGGTGGTCAGCAGTCCCATCTGAGCCACTCTGGGACTGGTCTGGCGGAAGAACAGGGGCTTGTTCCTGACCGCTCCGGAGGGCAGGCCCACGCCGGACACGGCGGCCGACAGCGAGGAGGAAATGGCGGCGGGGACCCAGACCAGGCTCAGCAGGCTGACGCCGGACTGGTCGGCGAAGAAGCGGACGTTGCACTGCGCCGGGGCCAGGATCTCGAAGCCCAGCGTGTCGCCGGGGCCCACGGCGGCCGCGCCGGCCACCGAGATGGACGTGTCGCGGTAGTGGACGCCGGGCTTGAAGGCGCGGGTCAGCTCCACCGCCGTGGCGTTGCGGTTCAGGTAGGCGGCCAGCTGGAAGCCCTCGCCGACGCAGGCCTGGCCCATGGAGTAGAGCGCCTGCTGGAAGACGAAGCGCACGGCGCCGCCCTCCGCGAAGCGCACGCCGCGCCCGTCGTGGGTCAGCCCCACCACGTAGGGGTCCGAGGTGGACGTGGTGCGGAAGGCCGGCCGGTAGCTGGTGTGGTAGTGCGCGGCCACGGCGGCCTGCGCCGTCATGGCGACGGCGCCCGTGTCGTGGGACAGCCAGAGGAGGCTGACGGCGGGCGCCGGGGGGTCGTACAGCTGCAGGGCCTCGCCGCTCTGGTTGCAGGGCTGACCGGCGCTCCGGATGAGGAGGGTCAGGGCGTGTCCGGGGGACACCTCGGCCACGCCGCTGACGCTGGCGCCCTGGAGGGAGCGCCGCTCGCGCTGCTCCACCCGCACGCCGCTCAGCTCGCGGCCCTCGCCGCCGTCGCTGGCGTTGAGGCGCAGGCACACCTGGACGAAGCTGCGGCAGCCGTGGCTCAGCGCCAGGCCGCCGTCCAGCCAGACCAGGCCGTGCTGCCGGACGACCAGGCACCCGTCCTCCGCCGAGACCGGGCCCCCGTCGCCACGGTCCCCGCCGTCGCCACGGACGCGGAGCTGCAGGGTGGAGAAGGCGCGGGGCGGGGCGGCGCCCGGAAGGCTCACGTCGCCGGACCAGGACAGGGACAGCGCGCCCTCGCCCCCCCCCGCGGGGCCGGAGCAGACGGCGTCCGCCGTGAAGGTGCAGGGCGCCGCCCCCGCCGCCCCCTCGCACTCGCTGCAGGCCTGACACTCGTCCGCGTCCGAGTTGAAGAAGTAGCCGTGGCCACACATCCCGGAGCTGGCGTCTCGCACGGTCATACCGTGGCACCTGAATCCACCTGGGGAGGGAATGAGGAAAGCAGCATGGGACGACCGGACTCAACAACAGTGTGGTCTAAAAAATGAGAGATTTTGATGAGCTGTTGAAGTTAAAGTTCAGAAATGTAAGCGTTGTCAGGGAACCGTCGATTTCCGGTCACATGGCCGGTCAGTACCTGGGGTGTTGAGACACTTCTGCTGATCTCCGCACATATCTGCTATTTCGAGGCATTCGTCCCTGTCCTGTAATGAGAACCGGACCCTCGTTTTAAGTCACCTGCTCACATGAGGAAGGAACAACGGGCCCGCGACCTGTCTCCTCCCAAAGTTTTTATTTATTTATTTGACAGGGACAGTAAGATTAAACATTGCAACCAAACAGGTGGCCGATGTCCCAAGTACATAAGGCTTGTAGCCATGGGCCAAATTGGCGCCTTCGTCCCTGGTTAGGCTTTTAAAAGGTGTTAGCATTAAGGGGGAGGGGCTTCATAAGGGGAAAAACACCAATCTATTCTAGAAGTCTTTCCTTTGTTTGCTTGTGTTTTTTGTTACTTACCTCCAGAATTAGAATTAGAGGAATTAAATGGACAAATAAAGATGCTGACCTGGCAGATCCTGTCGGCGTGGACTGAGCATTGGGCCACTAGGAAGAAACCTGGAGGGCAGACGGTGCATCTCTCACAGCGGGGGCCGCGGCCGCTGTAGCTGCAGTACTCCTCCGGCCCGCAGCTGCCGCAGCCCGGCGGGGCCCCGCCCACCTGAAGGCACCATCATCATCATCACCAGCAGCTCCCGAAAGTAGCAACAGCGCGCGGTCGGATTGATTTTATTTGTCTTAATGGACGTAGACTGTGGTTAGATTTCGTTCCGGGCTCACCTCCATGACGCTGGCCTCCACGTCCACCTTGTGCAGGGAGAGGGCCTGTTGCGTCTGGTGGGCTCTGACCTGCCCGCTCAGTGCTTCCATGTGGCTGTCCAGCTCCCCTTGGAGGCTCTGGAAAGATGTCTGTTTGATACCGTCCATCAGTACGTTGTACTGGGCCTTTACCTGGAAACAGAGAGTTGAGAGTGGTGCAATTAAGCTTAGGTTGCATTCAAAATAGATGTAATAACTGTTTGTCAGTTATAGAACATTCTCTGCCTCTGATCTGCACATGGATTCAGTCTAGCAGCAATCAAAATTAAACTTTCAAAGATTGGGGGCTCATGCTGCGCAGTAACGGAAGAGAATGCTATTAGGCCCCCCATCATCATCGATCACCGCGGCCATACTTGCTCCATCTGCTCGTACATCCTCCTCTGCTGCTCCAGGATTTCCCTCTGCTGGCTGACCAGCGTCCCCTGCTGCTCGGCCAGGAGCCTCTGCAGCTCTTTGACCTCGTTCTGCTGGTCCTGGAGGGCCTCCACCAGCCTCTCCTGGCTCTTGGAGAGCTGCAGCTGCAGGACGAGAGCATCCTCCGAGGGAACCTCGTTTGACCCTGACATAAAGAAGAAAAAGAATATAGATTATGTGTTTTTTTCCCTCTAATTTTGGTCTGTCTAAATGATTTACACTGACCTGGCTTCATGTCACACGTCAGCTGTATCCATGCTCCTCGATCCGAGGTCAGGTCCGGAAGCTCCCCCAGAAACTGCGCGGCTCTGTCCGTCACGTGGACGGGAGAGGAGTTCCCCCTCCCGGCGTCTGCCGCCTGCGCCGCGCAGCCCTCTCCCGGGCACGGCGTCTGCTTTTGGCGCATCCTGGACGGCAGTTTGCACCCGAATCCCTTGCAGTCACGCGCGGCGCCGCCGTCGTCGTCGTCCGTGGCGGGGTGATGAGAGACGGTGGAGGGGCACGTGCCCCCGGCGCAGCCCGGGTGGAACACCTCGGCCGTGATGGTCCTGGGGTTGGTCTTCCTGGCGCTGTCGCGCTGCGTAAAGCCTCCGCGCTGGGGCTGGTGGACGGCGTAGGGCGACAGGGGCGCGCTCCGGGCTCGGTTCTGACCGAAACGAGCGTCCTGCTGATAAATCGGATGGGCTTGACCCGTCCTGGGCTGCGCGGGGGGGTGCGGCTGCCCCTGGCAGTGCGCTCCGACGCACGGCCTGCTCCATTGCGTCGCGGTGGGCGCGATGATGGCAAAGAGGAGGATAAATTCCAAAAAAGTATCCATGCTGCTGGTCAGAAGCAGATCAGATGGCAACAGGCCACAAAGAAACGGCGGCTATCCCTGACCCCTCAGTGTCCTGGACACTGTTCGGTGGTCATACTGGCCTGTGCACGTGTACCTGCAGCTCTGGTGGAATGCGCAGCCTCCTCGGATCGCCTCCACGCGCCTCTCTGTTGAGAGCTGCGTCTCGCGCACATGTGGCGCTCACTGCTTCTAATTGGCAACAGGTTTTGCTCCTAGTCTTAAATTAACCCGTGGCTTTCCCCGGACATACCACTCCGCGTAGTCACCGTTCCCCACTCAAACGGTGCATATGGGGGGGTATTTGGACATTATTCATTCTGGCCCACCGGTCAGGAGCAGTTTATTGTCCAAAAGGGTCACGGTAAGCCCAATATGAAGCAGCCAAATTCTTGTTATAGTTCTTCAAATGTAACAAAAAAAGGTATTTTTTCGAAAGAGTTATTTGCTCCTTTTTTGGTAACTTTGATAACAGGATCGGGCTTTTAGGTTTTAATGGGCCCGTCAGAATTAAAAACTCCCCAAACTTTAAAAGGCTCAGAGGCTTTCATCGTCTCTGCAGAGCTGGATGAGAGAGCTGTGGTGGGCCTTTTAAAACACAGCCGTCTTACGCTGTCACGTCAGAGCCAAAAGCCTCTCTCTTAATGAATGTAAACTTTATTTCGGTTTATTGCCACTCTCATCTCCTCTCTCTGACCACACACGGCTTTGGTTCAAGCTTTCAACCACATTAGAGACGTCTAAATGTTCTATTTTCTAGCCTTTTTAACGGCAAAGTGCATTTCATTTACACACCCATTCATTGAAGTATACTGAGATGGAAACTTTGGAATTTCTTTAAAGGCCTTTAGCTAAATTAGGAGCCTTTTTGCACACAAACACACAGACGTGTGATACATGTGGTTCTCAGAGGAGAAAAAGGAATTGGTTACAATATCCATATTTAAATAAACTCTAAATCAAAGACACAGTTGTGCTGCTGGTGATATTCTGGTTCTATGGACAGAGACTAGTCATTCAAAATGAACACTTCTATCTCAGAATGGTGTGCGGTGTATCCTGAGACAAAATGAGCCAACAGGGTAAGTGGATGACGAAGAGGGGTTTCTGATTGGGATGTGACGGAGGAACAGGAGAAAACACGGCCGAACAAGAAACAGGAACTGAAAAATGCATTTGGAACTTCAGCTAACCCATCATTTGATCCATCTCTGCTGGTCTGCATGAGAAAAAGGAGGCTTTCAAAAAGGATTTTATTATATATATCGTTTAAAAAAAGAAAGGCTTAGGCCAAATGAGACTAGAAATGGACCAAAAATCAGCGGAAAACGAGGGATGAACCCTCCCCAGGTCCTGGACCTCAACATTATTGAGGCAGTGTGGGAAAAGAGCTTTGAAATGTCTTTCGGCATTTCAGGAGAACGATTCCTTTTTAGTTTTTTTTCTTCTTTTTTTCCGAAGAGGGGCCGTTGTAACATCTGGCTGGGCAGAAATGACCAAAAAGAAACGGTAACAGTTTAGTCCTGTCGCTACCACTTCACATCAGGCAAAACTGCAAACACGTGCATTACCACGTAAAGACAAGTATTTCCTTTCTGCGAGTTATGGGATAGGTTCTGTGGAGAAACTGGAGTCAGTAATTTGGTTAATGGGATGAATTACATGATTTGTTTGTGATGTCATCTCTACGTGGACCTGGTCTTTATTAATAAGTAACAGTCCTGTATATAAGTTCCCTGCAGCTACTTGTGAATTTCACTGCACAGCCTCTTGAGGGTAATAATAATAATAATAATGATAAATTGTTTATTTGAAATTAAAGAAAAATAGTTATCACAACTGATGGTATGCTTTTTAACACCCTCATGCTGCGTTAACCCTTTATTCGCATGCATGTAAAGGCTCATCCACACAGTAGCCTTCAGTGATGCTGATTGAAGTCAAATTATTTATCTAAAGCGCATTTAATTGTGCCAGAGTTTCACATTAGACAAGAAAGCAGTTTAAACATGAATGCAGGAATAGAGTTGAGGAGTTAGGGAAGCATAATTAAAAGACTGAATTATTCTTCTGGATGATCTGAGAGATCCTCCAGCTTAAACGAACATGCGTCTGTCATTGGATTTCACCCTAAATTCTGACTCAGGGGACGGAGAGCTAGTAAAATTTAAACTAAAAAGCAAAGGAAACTCTATAACCTCCCTGTTTCACATGTAATGGATCATCTTAATGCTTAACTCAGCTACCACCCCTCATGAGTCGTATGTGTGTGTGTGTGTGTGTGTGTGTGTGTGTGTGTGTGTGTGTGTGT
>JABUIW010000086.1:855246-891656 GCA_013363375.1 Menidia beryllina
CTGTGTTTGGCCGTGGGTTTTAAAAGGTGCGTGTCCACTGTGTGAGTGTTTAGTATGGCACTGTGCTGTATGAGAATTACCGAGCTGCAACGAGGAGAGCGCCCGCTCAGCAAGCCCTTCAGCCTGCTGCTGCACACAAAGGTAACTCCACACACACACACACAAACACAGACACAACTCCACATACATTGAATTTATCATAATACTGAGAAATAAAACCATCCCGAAATGTTTTCACTGAGGACTGAATCAGCTTTACCTGCCTTGTAAATACACAAACCTCGGATATGTCCCTCTGGATTTCACCCTTTTTTAAAATCTGTTTTGATAGACATTACAAATTATCAGACCTATTCGTCTTCACCCAAATCGACAAGTGTTGAGGACTACCCGTACGAGCCGCCGCCGGACTTCATCCCTCCTCCTCCTCCTCCGGCCGGGGCCGAGAGTGTTTGAGGCATCGAGTCCTGGAGCGGCTTGTGGAAAAGCTTCCAATGGTTTACGCATCAGGACTCGAGGGCGATAACAGAAGACAGATATGTTTACAGGGATCAGGTTTTTTTAATGGTGCTCCGCAAACCTTAAACAAGGACGGCCGAGCTCAGCCTCCTGGATTCCTGAAGTCGTTTCATGAGGCACCTGAAGAGGCGTTAAAAAATGAGAGTTGAGACATCTTTAAGAATCCAGAAAAAGAAGTCCAGACTTTACAAAAAGCAGGGTGTGAGAAAACCCAAAAAATCTGATTCGGTTGCTGTAGAATTTTTAGAGACAATTCTTTATGCTTCCATTTGTTCTGGTTTTGTACGGATCCCTTAACGATGACGTGTTGCAAAAGTAATTTATCCACCGATTCCATACTGATCCATACGGACGAATCACACCCCTCTGTTGTAGTTTCAATGAGCGGTTTATTACAAAAAGACTGTACATAAATTTCAATGAACACATCATATGTACAAACAAGAGAGGAGGACAAACATCAGATTTCTGTTCCCGTGGACATTTAGGTTGCAAATGGTTGCTTTTTTTTGTTGTTGTTTTTTTTCCTCTTCATTTCACATTTGATCATAAGAAAACACATCGAAGAAAAGGCGCCCTTGTCCTGTGATGCCCTGAAATGCTAGACATTAAGTGGTAAACGTTACAAATCTCTGCACGTCAGCGGTCGTCTCCTGACTTTCTCTATGAAAAAAAAAAAAAAAAAGTATAAATAAACTCCTTTACTTACAAACTTCGAGCGGACCTTCCTCAGCAGTCTCTGACATAAAAAGAAGTTGAACGCGAAGCTAGAAATATGTTAGGTAGAAAAAGTTAAGATTCTCACAAAAAAGACAACAAAAAAAGACCTCATGATGGAAAAAATACAATCAAGAATGGGATGTGGCAGCTAATCCCTCTCTGTAATGACATCCAAATACTGAATAAATACTGTCAGCGTGAACAGTCCTAGTCCTCTCTGGTCTCTTGACACCTGAACATTTGAACTCTGTGTCCCTTTTAAAGTAGCTGATGTTAATTCCTGTTATTTCAGATGTATTGATGTCTTCCAAACAGGTTTTTAAAATGAGCGTTAGCTTTAAAGATGTCCGACAGGCAGTTTAACTCGCACTGACAATCATTTTGCGAGGGCAGGCATCTTATTTTGCGGTAGAAACTCTCCTGAGGACCCCTTTTAAGACCCCTGGATTGACATTACTACCCAGTCGCCTACATTCACAACAACACAGAAGTGATTGAAGGGGGGGGTTACAATCAGAAACGGCCCCGGTTCAGAATCGGGGGAACCTTTGTGGCGTTTCCCGCACAAAGCAGTGTTGCGTTTGAGGTTGTTTTGGTTTGGTGATTATGGTCGCCGAGCACCAGTGTAAAGCACCACACCAGCAACCACCGAAGGAACAGACGGGTGGGGAATATCGGCCAATACTTCCGAGATAAGCAACACGCCCACCAGAGCGTGGCGGGAATCCGAGGCGCCGCGCCGGCTGACCACGGCTGGAACACACCGGAGGAGGGAGAACACAAAAAGACGCACTGGTTGGTTCATGTCAGGGAGCTCTCTGCTACAGTAGCTGGACAGCATCACTAAATACAGTGACCGTGATCGAAAACATAAAAAAATAAAAACGGATACAGTCGTGACTCAACGTTAAAAAAATAAATGCTAATACACAATCACTTTTGCCTGGGGTAAAGGTAAAAATGGCACCGTGACCGATGGAGAAAATGGACATTCAAGTAAAAAAAAAAATCAAAAATAAAACAGTCGGTTTAAAAAAGAAGCGCATCAAACCATGGCACCGCCTCCACTGACGCCGACGGAAACACTGGTGAAACACACACTGACAAAATGTACTGTACTGGCAGCTCGTCACGTTACAGTTTATATACACGTTAAGAGAACAGGACCAAACCCCAGCGGGTAGAAGAAACTGTCTTCTTTTTTTTTTGTTTGTTTGTTTTGTTTTGTTTTGCGTACGGCTTTCTGTACACTCGCCCTCTTTAATTCAAACATCCTTCCCACCGACACTCGAGTGCAGCAGACACACAAACTCCGCTGTGCCTTTTTTTTTCCTTTTCTGTTCCCCGCCCAAATATCTGTTTGGATGTCTGCGACGTGGAACATTCAGCCGCGTCCTAACGCGCTCTTCTTCTCTGATTCTTATTTTGGATAAGGCAAGGTGGATGTTTTTTTTGGAAGGAGGAGATTTCGTTCGAATTCTGGCCGAACCTACTGCATACTAGGGGGGGAAAGTGTCCTTTTTAGATAGCTCGATTGGCGCTACATGGAAATTTCCTTTGTGCCTGACCCTTTTGATTGAGGGTGATGTCTAGCGAGGCTGAATGTGATGGTTGCCGGTGGAAACGGCGCTGGGATAGGGAGGTGCTTTGAAAAGGAAGGGTCTCTACCTCCTCCCTTTCAGCTCCAATGTAAACAAGCACACCACGGCCTCGAAAGGTTAAAACCCCATCTAGAAGCTTGTGCAACTCTAGTTTTAAAGCAGACCAAATCGATGCTAGAACGCCCCCCACCCCCCCTCCAAAAGAAGGAAACCGCTAAAATAACTCTCCAGACGGGAGCTGTATGAGCTGCTATCACCGCACCGCATCCGCCTGTACATCTTTACCTGCCGTCCAAAACCGAGCGCCGTCTTTGTTTTTCTTTTGTTTTGTCTTTTTTGTTTGTAGGTTTGTTTGTTTGTTTTTTTTAGTCGGCATAGTGCATGATGGACTCCACGTAGTTCCCGGGGAAGAGTCCGGTGACGCCGTTGCAGACGCCCTCGAACCAGCCGTCGTCGTTCTTCTTGATGATGTAGATGATGGCGCCCTCCATGAAGGACAGCTCGTCCTCCTTGTCCTTCATGTAGTCGTAGATGGCCACCACTGTCGCAAAACAGGAAGAAAGGAGAGCTCAGTGGTTGGAAGGTTAGACCCTGAGCACAGGTAGCAGTGAAAACCGAACATCTAACCCCCAAGTCTGTCAAGAGAAAGAAAAAAAATCTGTCTACACCAGCCACGTCAGGCCTTCAGGTGGCAGTGGTTCCTATGCCAAATCACAGATTAAAAGAAAAAAAAAAACTTGTTTTTCAATCCCCTCCCCCTGCTATGTGTGGATAAATTGATCCGTGGCACTGACCTTTCTCTAAATAAGACTTGGGGGCCCACTGGGGGTCTCCGTCGGCGTACGGGTCGCTGTATTGGACCACGGCGGCTTCCTCTTCCTCGTAGTCCACAGGTGGAGGGGGTGGAGGGGGGGCGGGCTCCTCGAACACGCCCATGTCCTCTGGGGGAGGTGGAGGAGGTGGAGCGGGGCTGTCTGTTACTGGAGAATCAGAGAGAGAGAATATGTCGACACTGTTTTCTTTTCTTTTCCTCTTTGACTGGCTCGTCTCAGACTTTATGTCAACGTTATTGTTGAATAGGTGTTGGGTTCAAAAAGTAGGAATAACCTAAGCTTGACTAAATGTTCTTGTGCCACGATAGCCTGACAGCCAGAACAAAAACAAAGCGTGAGAGCGAAAAGAAGAAGCTTTCACAAACCAGCTCTTCTTTTCCTACAGAAATTCCCTGTTTTTCATATTGACTTGCTTTGAAAATCGTCTTAAGCGTTAACATCTGAGAGGGGTTCACTGAGAAACAATAACTGCTGAGTTTTATCGGTCTTATCTATCACACTCTGCCTCAACAAAGCATTCGGTCAGAGTCTGAGTAAACTGTTGGCTAAAGTTTCGACTATAAAACGGATTTCAGGAAGTGAGCGAGTGTCCTGGCGCCGGGTTCACCTCGAGCTCCATGCCTTTGTTTTTGCTTCAGAGCCAATCAGCTCTTCTAACCCTCTGTTTATGCTAGAAAATACAAAAATATAACTTCAAATGCTACCAAAGGACAAAGAAAACCCTCCAGAATGTTGGTTTTGACTTGGTGGGATGTGCCTCCCTCTGTCTGTTCTGTTCTGTTTTAAGACAGTTGGACTGCCACGGTGGAGCTGGTGGTGAATGGAGACGAGCCGTCGGGTCAGATTTACTCTCAAGAGTGGACGGAGAGAGAACAGGACACAGGCTTTCAGCGAGCGGTCACCATGGAAACAGACAGTGTGATCAGAGGTGCTCTGTGTTTAAGGAGCCGCAGAGAGCAGCGCGCACGGGCGTGTGTGTGTGTGTGTGTGTGTGTGTGTGTGTGTGTGTGTGTGTGTCGGGTTCCTAGTGAGGAGCGTGTCCAAATTCAACACGACGGGGCCGGATTTGCTGGTCGGGAGGCTCTTGATGTTTGAGTGTGACAGTTTACTTACTGCTCTCCTGCATTCTGGCCACAAAGCCGGTCAGAGGGATCTGTGGGGTCAGCTGGACCATGGGGGGAGGCGGCGGGGCCACGGCGACTGGAGCAGCGGCGGCGCCCGGGCAAGCAGAGGAAGCAGCAGACAGACAGAGGCGCACGGCGGGTGAGAAGCAGATAGCAGAGTCAGCGTGTGGAAGAAGACGAAAAGCTTGGGAGCGCGTCTCTAATCGGCCTTTTCTCCTTTTTTTTTTTTGTCAAATTCACCTGGCCACCTCATCTGAGTCTGAGGATTGACCTCATCAGCACGTGTTTTAAGTCCAAGCAAAGGCAGCGGCTGGCGAGAGGCTTCTGACGCACGACACAGACAGCGAAGCACCGCAAAGACCCACAAAGCCACTGCTGTGAGTTTAGACTGTTTAAGCCGCCGCTCCTCTATGTGACCCGGCGATTTAATCGCATACCGGGATGGAGGGGGAGATTTGAATTCAGCAACAGCTCTGAGCTGCGCGGCCTAAAATGGACGGGCCTTCGGAAAGGCGGCTGTCCTCGTTCAAACGTGTGATGTTACTCAGGTCTGGGTCGTAAATCATCCCCACCCACACACCCCCACAAACACCCCCACCTTCACGCTCTGTGTCGACAAAATAAAAAACAAGCTTCTGCATATCCCGAAACCCCGAAACACCTCCTGCCGGACCGCTTCGCTCCCTCCCAAACTGACTGAAAAAGCAATGTTGCCGATCCTTTTTCCAACGCTTCCTGAAAGACCTACCCACACCCCCCCCGCGCGTTCACATTGGCTTGTGTGTCTCTTACTCGTGCTCTGCTGGAAGGCTGGCCCCCCGTTGACGTGGGGCTGCTGGGAGGAGACGGAGGGCGCGCGGCGGTAGGTGCCGGTGGCCGACACCATGGAGGCCGAGGAGGTGGTGGAGGAGTTGTGGCGGGAAATCTGGCGGGAGATGGTGCCGAACTGGGACATGGGGATGGGGCCCAGCCCGGGGCCCTGGGGCACGGAGGCCGAGGAAGTGGCCACTGTCGGGGTGACATAGTTACAACTCTTTTGTGCGCTGCGCGGATGCATTGTGGCTCTTTATAGAAGACAATCAGCACAAATTAAGATGCAGAACAGAGGTGGCTGCAAACAGCCCTGGGGGCTGGGACTCACCTTGGCCCATACTGGGAGGGGAAGGGGTGGGGACTGCCAGAGGGATGCCAACTCCACTGCCTCCGCTGTTCTCCCTGCCACCACTACCGCCACTGCTGCCGCTGCGCACACGTGTGAGAACAACGTTTTCCAAGAGGCAGTAACAATAGTGTGTTTACGACATACTGAGTTGTAAGTGACAGGACAATGTCTTATGATACAAATCTGCACGCCCCCGGCACGTAATGGGTAATGGGTTTTCATCTTTTAGGCTATGTTTGGGAACACGGCCAGTGGTCTGAAAGTGTCTGAGTTCAGTTTTGGACAGATGGGGGGAGGATGTTACCTGTGTGTCCGGGGTCTCTGGTTGAGGGAGGCTGTGCGTGCGGGGCTGTGCTGGCTTCCCATTCGGGCCGGGCTCGTCATGTAGTCATTGGGCACCACCGGAGGCTTCACAGGCTCAAGCGTCTTGTAGGGGGTGTTCCGCCTGGGTTCAAACAAACAGAGGAAAGCCGAGTTGACTCATCACGAGAAGACAACATACAAGATTGGACAAAGACAGCACAGTCACTAGAAGCTTTCTTAAACAACTCAAATTAACTGTATTTTAGGATTTTTTAAATCTAGTTTGCCCTAACGTCTCTATCAGACTGATAACATGTGGTGGTGTCTTACCCCAGTGTGCCACGACCAGCCATGGGAGGGCTGGGAGGTTTCTGTAACGGCGGGTTGGTCCTGGAGAGGGTCCCTCCTCGTCCTGCTGCGTTGTTGCCGTGTTGCTGGTGAGGCAAAGGGGAGTTAAAAGACTGCTTTTGCATCATCGGATCTGCTGAAACTCTAGGTGCTCCTGTCAATGCTGAGACCAGGAAGCCATTAAAGGGAGGACAGTGTTATAGATAGATAAGTCAATCAAGCAATCAAGCAATCAATCAGATCCAAATAAAGATGACTGAGCATGAGGTTTAATGAGCTTTTGGACGTTAAAGTCCAATAACGAAAAAACATAAATAACGTGCCAAAGTCATAAAAAAATATACTAAATCTCTTGTTTCATTGCGTTAATCATTTAAATATCTTTTAAGACATGAATTTGAACAAGGACAAAAAAAAAAAGAAGAGAAAAGGCAACATTGTCTTACCTTTGCCTTAAGCCACTGAGAGCAAGCAGGGGAAAGGAGACAGACAAGAACATGTGCTCATTGGTTATGGTGGTGAAAGGCAGTTTTAAAAAGTCCGAAGAAAAGGCAAATTAATCGTGCATGACAAACCGCTTTCAC
Source organism: Menidia beryllina (assembly GCA_013363375.1). Classification (NCBI taxonomy): domain Eukaryota; kingdom Metazoa; phylum Chordata; class Actinopteri; order Atheriniformes; family Atherinopsidae; genus Menidia; species Menidia beryllina. The sequence continues at coordinate 862,441 of JABUIW010000086.1, forward strand.
AGTCAGGAAATTTCATTTGAAATGAACTGAAGACGATTGAAAGTCATGAAAGAAAAGGATTTTTTTAAACACTTTTTTTGGGTTTGTTCCATTTTTAATGAACTACCAGCTGAACCATCAACCACTACATCCATCTGTGAGTGTGTGAGTGTGTGTGTGTGTGTGTAAGACGCTGAGTCTGCTAGCGGCAAACTGTACAGCTGTGAAGTCGGCGAGCAACGTTTTTTTCTCTGGTTTCTCTGGTTAGAGCCTAAACTTTAGATGTAAATGACAGCGTTGCCACGGTGGGGTTCAACTGAAACACGCTGAAACAAAATCCCCACTTTTGATCAGTCGAATGGAAAAACTGTGGATTCCCAGCTGACGGAAGACCCTGAAACCATCACAAGAGCTTTGCAGTGATGTAAGATAAGAACCGTGCGTCTCACTCTTACATCCTGATCTTGGATCGAACGCAGATAAGAAATTTACAAAATGATCACCAAAAGTGAGGGGAAGGTTCAGTGAAACAATCGCTCTTTTTGGGTGATATTACCCCCTTCATACCCGCCCGCAGAGGAACCCAAAAAAAAAAAAAAAACCCGGTCATAGGGTTGTTTTTGTTTTCTCAACCAATCAAAAAAGGAAGAAATAACTTCCTTTTGTTTCATTTTGTTTAAAAAAAAACTTTCATTGAATGAAAGGGATAAAATAGAGATGACACACTGAGAGGCCAAGTAAACCTGTTCTACAATTTTCGGTGCAGTTTTGTTTATTTCTTCTGGTTTCTTTATATACCTCTTTATTTCTTCTCTAAGATACCAGACGTTTTAAAGTCTTTCTCTGGGCATCTTATGATCAGTCCGGTTATACTTTACCATTGTCAGGGGAATGTGTTTGCTTTGCTTGCTCAGCCCCTTCACAACGACCCTCTGACCCTTTGACCGCTCCAGCAGAGATGGACAAACCATTGTCCTTTCAACACATAAACAATTCAGTGGAAGACAAAAGAAGAAGTTGAAGCCATTAAAAAAAAAAAAAAAAAAAAGCTGCCGATGAACAGCGAATGCCGGGGATGTGCTTACAAAAGCAGATCCAATTCAGTTCGCATTTATATTTGCCCCATAACCTCTCCTCTAAAGGCATGCATTCTTTTTAAAAAAACAAGTCCTTGCACTTAACCCTTTGCCTGTGTTTGACCTGCTGGATGACAGAGATGACAGCTGACTGTGGGCCTGGCTGAAACCACGTCACCACGGTAACTCCCAGCAATGCCTGCATAGCTTAGTGTGGTCGGGGGGGGGGGCACGGCTATCCATGCATGTGTGTGACTGCGTTTTTCCCGAGCCGGAGTTTCTCCGGATGGGAGCATCAGAGGCAGAGGGGTGATAATCACGGCCTGAGCGCTCGAGGGAATAAGCCCCAGCCAGGAGGAAGGATGGAGCGATAATAGGCTCCAAATCATGTGTCTCCTCACAGCGTGAACACACTGCGGACCTGTAAACGTTAAGGAAAGCAAATACGAGCTGCTAATACCCACGTGGGTGTTCATATCTGGCTCAGAAGGCAGATTATTTGTGTGGAGAGGGCTGCAGCAGTGGGTCTCAATCCCCCTGAATTATTCACAGATGTGTGCAAGCCAGAAACTGGGGAGGGGGGTGTGAGATACACTTCTGTCTGCACTATTTTATTTAAATGCACATCCAGGAGCGGACCCTCACACAGATGCAGGCCGAGGGAAGCAGTAAAGAGTTAAAGAGAAAAAAACGGGCCAGAACCAGGAGAAACTGCAACATGGACCTTGTTAAGAAATAAGCTGGTTTCTCAAATATTGAAAAAAAAAGAAGAGTAAAAAGCCAATCCTGCTCTCGTTCTGGGCTGATTCCATGTCCAGCATCCATGAATGATGCTTGATTTGCATAGCAGGCCCTGCCAAATCTGTCTCAGTGCGAGCCAGCTCTCAAAGGAGGAAACATGAGCTTTTGAATTTGAATCAGCGGACGTTTGAAAATCAGCGGATGCGACTATCTCAGCTGAGACAGAGTCTGCGGGGGGGGGGTGCAGGGGCCAAATCAAGTAGCGTTTAACGCGCGGAACTGCATGCACACGCTACCAAACAACCCTCGGAGAACAGAGGAAGCGAGAGGGGAGAGGAGGGGGACGATCAGAAGGAGGGAAAAGATTTTTAAAAATTGAAGAAAGAGCCGGAAACAGGCCTTCCCTTCCCCGGGATTCAACAGCTGATGTAATCTTGGCAATGATGTGTCCCTCTCGCTCACCCACACTGAATATTTCCCGTGTCAGGATGTTCAAAGGCTATGAAAGCAATCTTTTTAGCTGCATTTAGCTACTTGCTCAGCATCATCTTGGATGGGTGTTGGACCCACTCCTTGGTGCTGGTGGATTAAATCAAACTAAAAGGCAGACGTATTGATCGGCCCGCAGCGTGGGTGGAAGCCAGCGCGCGAATCAGGAAATAAAGCAGGCATTAGGCCTGAAAGCAGCTGGTGTGAACATGACTAAACGTGTGTTCCCCTGCCTTGCAACAGGGGCTGAACATTGGAAAGCAGAGAGCGGCACCATGAAATGACTAAATAAAGTTTGGTTGTCGTGTAGAGGAAAGCACGCCCATGCCAAATAAATAACCAGATGGGCTGGCGTTAGCAGACGCTTGGTGATGCTGGCCGCCTTCGGACACAGAGGGCAGCGCTGGTCTTACCTTGACACCGTGTCCCACGTCGTCCAGCAGAGTGTAGTCGATGGGTTTTCGGATGTAGCGCACGGGCCGCTCCATGTTCCCGGGGGCGATGATCTTGTGGGTGCGAGAGGTGTTCTTGTTTGTGGTCAGAATGCCAATTTCTCGACGGGCCACCTTCTCCTTGTGGATGTCCACCGTCTGGAAAAGAGGAAAAGGGGGTGAAACAGCAGGCGTGGTCCGGTCACCACTTTGCTTTTTGAGAAAAACTCAACCCAAACGCGGCGGCTGTTTCCGCCATCATGGCCCCATGAGGAGTTAAGAGGCTGAGTAACAGCTACAAAACATAACCAAAGGTCATCGAAGTGGAGATGCTTGGTGGGAATGCACAGCAGCATGTTCAGAGGACGCCAAACACAACACATCGGCACAAATACCTCATTCCAATTGTAAAGCAGGGCGGTGGAGGGTTAATGGTTTGTTCAGCAGTCATATGAACAGAAATGAAAGAAATGAAATATGAGTCCATCTGTCTGACAGCCAAAGCTGGGGCTGAAACTTTCACCATGACCAGATCAAAGTGCTGAAACCAGGAGGCGGGATGCTTAAAGAATAACAACAACGCGCCGCAAAGTGCTGATGGCAGTTCTCTAAGCCGCAGAGTCGTGGGTGCAATCGGTTTTCGTCTCACTGCTTCTGCATTTTAGATTTTGTTCAATAAATAATGAAACAGCGTAATGTATAATGTGTTGCTGCTGATCTGAGATTGGGTTTCCACTACATGTAATTGATTTTGGCGCACCGCCGCGACAAAATAAAATCTGCCACACCTTTGGAGTGTTTTTGTTTGTGTGTATATCTATATGTTTGTGCATTCGGGCAAACCATTATCAGAGAGTTTGAGTCCTTCCTGTCAGCGAAAAGAAAAAGCTAAAGGAGGGTACCTAAAGAAGGTTAACACTCTTTTCGAAATGGTCATAATGGATGTGTCACTGGAGGTGTGACACGTCTCTTACCACAATCCAAAACACCTTAAAAGAGCTTATGACGACCATGCCATTCAAAACCGAGGTAAACCAGAAAGCATGAGGCACATACGGTCTGACTACGGCTGCTGGCTGTGGATCTTTACTCTTTTGTTTACCAAAGATTTCCTTCAACCCCACACATCAGGCCCAGCTGAGGGTGCCAGTGACCTAAATCCCGGCAATTACTGTCATTATCACCCACAGCAGGTCCCATCAGGGAGCGGCTCCCAGTGCTCGAGTGATACAGGAAACTGGAAACAGAGAGGGAAGCCCAAGAGTGGCATGTGAAAGGATGAGTGTGTGCTGCTGGAAGAGGCTGTAATGGGGTTAGAGGACAGTGGCGTTAGTCCAAAACCTTTTTTTTTATTTAAAAAGGATTATATTGGCCTGTAGATTTGAATATCTGTGGCACTCAGTGGATGTTCTGCTGAGGTAACACCCACTGCCGCTCAGACCAGCGACTTTCTGGGAGAAGGATCAACAGCATTCATGTCTGATAAGTGTCTTTCTGGGTCTCTGCGGGAGGTGAGATAAATATAGAGGACGAGTTGGGCCCTTTTGTTTTTTCTTTTCTTTTTTTTCTCTAGGAGAGGAAACTGAAGCGACACGCCCAGCTTCAGCTGGGAAGCAAGAAAAAAACAAAAAGAAACAAAAAAACAACCCGCCTATTTCCTGCCAGTAATGGGCGAGGAGAAGTGAAGCAAAGCCTGGAGAAAGTGAGAACGCAAAAAGAGAGGAACAGAGAGAGAGAGAGAGATAAAGGCCCGTGATGGAGGCAGAGAAATGTGAAGCTGGATGACTATACTGGTGGTCTGTGAAGATCAAAAAGCTGCGAAGAGGAGAGGTGACAGAAAGAGGTGGTGATTAAAAAAAGGAGCTGAAAATTGAAGCTTAAACTGAAAACCGAAAACACGCAGCGTGCTGCAAACAGCTGCTGTCAGAGCTCCACCCCGAGGAGAAATTCATCTTGAGAAAAAGAGAAAAACTGAAGTGACTTCAGCTTGGTTTGGCAGTTCCTCTGACTAAAGGCAGCGCTGTAGACGGGGATGGGAGGCATGGCCGCATAATCGCTGTTACCTAACCGCTGACGACACGACTCCGGTCTGCCCTTCCTGCGCTCTCTCAATCTCATTTTCTTTTGTAATCTCTTTACTCTGATAGCCGCGGGGCTGTCTGCTGAACCTCTGCAGAGTGTGTCTGGGAGCGGATGCCGCAGATGTTCTGCGCACCGCTGGATCCTCGCTGCGTCTGACGGCTCTGCTTTTACAGAGAGCGGCGGACAGCTTCACCCTGTGTGCTCTGGAATCCCATTCGGGGGACACTCCATGCTTGTTTGCGTTTGATTGTCCTGAACAGACCTTTGTTTGGTCACCCGGTTGGGTCCAGGGGAAGGGCCAGGCCTCGTGTTTGAGACCTCCATGGGCAACAGGCACTGATGCTGATTCCAAACTATCATTAAGGGCCGGGCTCTACTTTCCTTTTCCTGATTAATGGAACCCCTGAGCAGACAGAGATGCTGGCACAGCTTCCACAGCAGAAATTCTCCTTCTTTGCTTTGCTTTGTAATCAGTAGCATATAAATACTGGATTTTCTTCTCTTCCTAGGCCTCTGGTTTTGTTAATAAGGTCCTTATTGGATTCTGTTTGCTGCCACGCTGGTGCGGCCGTGCTCCACACACAACATTTGCAGCTGAGCGTATTGGCTGGCTTCTGCCTCGAGTGGAAATGCCTGCTGTGAAAAGATCTATCCTCATCATCCTCATCACCATCACTGGGAGGAGACAGAAGGTGCTGAGGCCGTTCTTTGATACTTCGGAGAAGGTCCCGCCCACGGTTAAGTAACCAGCAGTGTCTGTTTCTGGAGCCCTGCTCGCTCTCGGCCTGGTTACCATGGAGAGCTCTTAGATCTAAAGCAGAAATATCAAGAGTGGTACATGAATCACAGCTGACTGTCTTTAAAAGGATCGATAAAGAAGAGCCCATTGTTTAGTTTTTTTCCATCCGACCGCACCTGACGCGGCTTGGCCGTCCGGCGGGGGGGGGGGGGGGGGGGGGGGGGGGGGGGGGGGGGGCTGTTGTCAGGGCTTTGCCTCACTCCTGACAGGCCTAATGAAGCCCACAGGGAGGGACGGGGACGCCCGTGAGCTGACAGGCAGGGCGGCCTCACGGACCCCACAGAGGCGACCAAAGCCAGACTGCTGATGAGGCACGGGGGTGGGGGGGGGGGCTGGGGGCGTCTGCCATGCCGCCACTGTATCTGCCAGTGCTTAGAACCTGTGAATGTGCCTTTAATCCCTCTGGTGCTCCCACCGAGCTGTCACACGGGTGGGGGGTGCGGCACTACGCCTGAGTTACAGTGACAAACCGGAGTGGAGCGTTTTGCAAAGCGACTTCAGGATTCTGACAAACACTCTGCACACATCTGCAGAACGAGGAGCAAAGAGCTCAACTGAAACACACACACACACCAAAAAGAATAAGAGTGCAGGGCGGTGACCCAGCCTCCAAACCAGCCCAGACCGGGCCGAGCATCTGCCGGGGCGAGTACCTGGGAGATGTGGTTGATGGAGGACTCCATGCGGCGGAGTTGCGAGGCCTGGATGTCCAGCAGCTGCAGCACATTGTTGGCTAAGGCATTGATCTGGTAGGCAACGCTGGCCAGAGACTGGGTGGTGTAGGCTTTGGTCTCCTCCAGAGCTTTCTTTTTGTCTTGAGCCTGGCAGGGAGAGGAAGAAAAAAAGCACAAGTCAGAAAAAAGGGAAAATCATTGGAAGGAAGTGTGGGTGGAAGAAGTGATGAAGTCTGTACTCTCACTGTAACTCTCTTATCAGCTGTGTGTGGAGAGTCAACGCGTCCGTCTCCTTTTTCCTCTTTTTAAAACCACAAAGCACCCTTTTAGGACCTGAGGAGGAGTGAAGAGCGTTTCTTTTTCTGTGAGATAAAACGCAGCCTGCTGCCGGATAGCCAAACTTTGAGCCCTTTAGATGGGCAGCGTGGGGCAGGTGGACGGTGGGAGATAAGCCCAGAGAGGAGGAATGCCAGGCCACCATCCGGCCGAACAAACCATCTGCTTTCTGGATGCCTCCAGACAGTTAAAGGACTGAGCGGACATATTTATGGTTTGGAGGCAAAAGGGGGCTAATGTGGCCACACACAGAGAGGCGTTCTGACAGCAGGCCGCAGCCTTTTTCAGAGCCGGATTTCACCGGACCACCAATGCACATGGAAATTATTAGAACTTTCCATTAAAAAACAAACAGACATTTGAGCTCTTAACAATATTTTGACAAAATGCTTCACGTCGATTTTCAAAAACAGCTTTGTGTGTGTATGTGTTTGTTAATTCAGAAGCACCATTTTACCCCTTTTCTTGTTTAGATTATTGAATTCATTATAATTAAAAATGAAAATGGGGACGGATTAAATTACATCACTTTGCACAACCGATATTTTTTTCTCCAGTGGAAATAATCCCTTGCAGCTTTCATGCTTTTTTGGACATACTGTATTTAACTGTATAGTTTGAGTAAGCATCAATAGATAGTTTTTAAAATGCAGGTGTTTAATATAGGTACACTTGCAGTAAAATTGTCTCTGGGTAGTAAATCTTCTTTTTAGCTACAGAGGTCTGGATTTGACTGGATCAGTCTGACTCTCGTTCTTTTCCTTCTCCGACATTCTGTAGTAGATTTACGGCTTTGTTTGGGATCCTTGTCCCGTTGATGGCTCGGTTTGAGCCCAGCTTTAGCTTTCAGGCTTTCAGACAGATGGACTCACTCAAAGTGTCCGGGTTCTGTGACTGTAAAATGAGCCCAGATCATCATTCCTCTGCCCTGATGCTGCCTTTGCTTTCTTTTGCTTTTCGTTCTTTTGGACATTCTGACCAAACGCCCCCCACCTCGGTCTGATCTGCCATGCTTTTAGAAGTCTGCGTTTCTAGTTGGTTCAGATATAAAAATCTGAAGAATTTAGGCTGGGCTGTCATGTTCTCTTTTACAGAGAGGAATGATTTCTCCTGTAAACCTTACAAACAAGTCATATTTGTTTAGTCTTTCTCTAGTTGTAGGATCTCAGCCGGATATGTAGCTCCTGGGAGAGTTTAATAGTTTTTCTGAGCGTTGCTCAGTCTGACTGGTGTCTTTCCTCTGTGGCACTGAACGCTTCAAACCAGCAGGCTGACTAAACCTGACATTTGTGTTCACATTTGCTGAAGATCAATCGACAAAGCACACACAATAGGCAGCGGCTGGCTGTTATTTACCTGCGGACTAAGATCTTTTCACATTGCTTCTGCAGTGAGGGAGACGTATGTCACATGTTGTCGTATAAAACTCCTTCGCAGACTTAATAAGGACAGGTTGGGAACAGAAGTGTGACTTTTTTATACATTAATGTATTTTCACTTCTACTTTTTTTACCCACAATTTAATAGGTCACATGATTGTTTTACATTTAAAATAACTAAACATTTAATCTATGTTATTCCAACTACAATTTTAGCTGGATAAAGAGAGAATTTATGCTTTATGGTTATTCAAACGTGTGGTTTTGTTTATAGCTGTACGTTTAACGGTGTGAACTTAATAATGTGACTTGCCACGCTGACCCAAATGATCTTGTGCGTCAGCCATCATGGCCACAAAGCAGGTGTCTCTGCTTTAAGTATGCGATTAGTGTTTGGCATCAAAACCGCCACTGACAGATGTCAGCAAAAAGATTAGTTTCACCCCTCGCGAACAGCCTCATTTCAGCACCATGCAACGCCTGTGCTAGAGATTTCAATGTTTCACTGCCCCTTGCTCTTTTCAAGTTGTCTAATTAAACCGATTAGCGCATGATGTAGCAAAGATTTCATGGCAATACGTTTGCCTTTGCAGACTGCATATCTAGTATGATCCCATGAAAGGGCAGCGGGCGGTTCAAACAAAAAGTATGAAAAGCCCTGCCAACAGTGGCCTACACATCCCCTTCACCAGCCTCACCGATGGCTCCTGGGTGCTTTGAGATGTGGAGTCTCACAATAAGCTCGCAAAAAGCTCTGCTGGAGGGCGGGCTTCCCTTAAAATTCCTTTTTAGTTACGCACCGGCCTAAATCCTGACCGTGCAGCCGTGACTCAGAGGGCCGTCGTGTGAGCTGATGGAAGGATGTCGGTGAGGTCAGCAATCAGGGAAAACGCTGAGCAGGAGCAGTTGACTCCGATTCCACTTAACACCCCAGTTTTTTCTTCCATGGAATAGACAGTGCTATTTTCACATGGTAAAAATTCCCCCTAAGTGATCGAACCCAGCTGATTCGCACACATTGGTTTCAAATCTACAAAAGAAGGGCATGTTTCCAAGCATGCAACCATGGCAGGCAGCAAAGGCCCGTCTGTAATCCAAAACCAGCATGACTTCACTGTACAGCTCCTCAGACGTCTTTCAAAGAGATGCTATTTTGGCTTAAAAAGGCCCTTCCAAAGCAAGCGTTGCGCTTTGTTGCCACAAACTCTGCGGGAGACAGCTTGACAGTATCTCTTTCTAAATATATGATCTAGGGAGAAAACGTTGTTTTTTTTCTCCCGCTTCTGTCATCACAGCGTGGATTAACTTCTCATGGTATGCATTTTGTATTTGCAAAGTGTTGCTATTTCAGCAGGCGCCTGATCCCCTCATGATCCTGGACGGAGATTGCCTTAAGATGCTCACCAAGCCGTGGCTTCCTTCTCATTTAAAAAAAAGAAACGTGATTCAGTAGATTTCACAGGTTAGAGGTGATTATCTCAGGGCCAAATTACGACACTATTGCGCTGAGTGGTGATTCCAGATTGACTGACGATGTGTGTGTGTGTGTAGCTGTAACCTGTAAATTTGTACCCCGCCTCCCTGTCATGGCAGCAAGCCCCATTGTGAATCTGATCTGGTTTAAGCGGGTGTACAAAATAGATGGATGGCTGCTTGATGTGCATGAATAAACCGAGCTACACAGTGTCTCAAAAAAGCGCCGACACAAGTTGGAATGCTTGCAGCGATACTTCCATGAGCCACTAATCCTGCTGTTTAGTGCAAACCTTGGCGTTTTACCCCCTAATCCAAAAGTCAAAAGGCATTGCCTTTTAGTTTATTAACGCATTAAAACCTATTTGCTTCCGGCACTACCTGTGAGCAGCGAGAAGGCAGGTAGGTCTAATTCTCCAAAGCATTTCGGAGGACGGTTATGATGGAAGGGATCCGACCTGCTGTTACAGCCCAGATTTGGTGTTTCACGACAGCACGCTGCTGCCGATCGTTCAGCCTTACAGCTGCCTGCAATGTCAGTGTGCAGACACAATCGTTTAAGCGTTTAAGGTTGTCGATTCGGGCATTCTGTCACGACGGGTAAAAGAGAAGTGGGCACACCTTCCATCCACCTAACCACAAGCAAATGATCATCAGGCATCAAGCGTGACTTCTGTATTTAACTCCTAAATCTGTCAGGGGCACGGCCCCCCTCCCCTATGTGGTCTAGCCTATACAGCCTATATAAGTGAAAATAGGACATTAATGAGCAATGAAAACGTGACACGTGTTAAATGCTGAGATGGGATAAAAAATGAACCAATGATGTATCATTGATGCTCAAATTAAACCGTTACAGCTTCGTATCTACTGTATTTGTCCAATTAGCTTATACTAACATTTGAATGAAAAATTTAGGAAAAATCTTAAGGCTAAATAGTGAGTTTAGCGTTTATATTTAGCATTTTGCAGGGGGAAATGCTTCTGCTTCGATTCACTCCCTTTAAAATGCTGTTCTGTGGCCCAACACGTTGAGGACTACGGCCATTGTAAAATGATGTTTAAAGGGATTTTAAATTTTTTCAAAAACGGTATATATGACTATGAAAAAAGGGGAGGGGGTCGTCAGGTATCTGTCCGAGAATGCAGTCAGTGACAAACCACTTAGTCATAACAACGACACACCCTCTGAAAGCCCCCCAGCAGGCTTCGGCGAAACCGAGGAAAGCCTTTTAACCGACGCCGACACGACGAAACGGCCCCGCGCCGCCATGCCGGACACGACGCCGAGCCCCGCCGAGGCTAACCGGGAGGACCGGGAGAAAAAAAAAAAGGCCACTCGGTGAGGCTAGCGGTTTTGAGGGTTCGCTTTCGCTGCGACCAGCATTTCCTGTCTGCGGGGACGAGGAGCAGAACTGAGACTTTCGCCGAGTATAACGGCCTCATTATGCCACTCTTACCTGAACATAATTGTTCTCACAGTATTCCGCTACCCGGGACAGGTTCTGGTAGCTTTCCACGAGCGCTCTCTTGCCGGCGGGGATTTCCTCCTCTAGTAGCATTTGTAGCTCTGCCATCTTACATCCCTTTGCATTGCTCTCCTGGCTGTCTTTTTTCTAGCGAGGCGAGGCGGTGATGCTGTGGTGTGTTGCTGAGAAAGGGGCTCCCCCGCCTGGCATTGTGGGTCCGCTGGCCTCCGATTCACAGCAGCCCGTGACTAATCGGAGCTACGTTGGAGACGGCGAGTACTGATTGGCTCGGAGGCCGAGAGAGAGAACGAGTTGACCAATAGCATTTCATTGCGATAGTGTAGCACACATTGCGGTTGGATGGTACGTAATAATATAGTAACACATTTTTACAAATAAGATACATATTTTTGTCACTTTCATGACGTAATAGAATTTTAACACTAATCAAAACATGTACATACATCCTTAATGGTATTTTAAGGATGTATTTGATATCTTTTTTTTTTTTTTTAGCGAATCAGCTTACATTTATATATTCGTCATCTTTAATTTCCCACTTGAATTAGTTTTACCTCGAGAAGAGAACTAAAAAATATGTCTGTTGAGAATGATTGCATAAATGTGCAAAAAACGAGATTTATTTCACTGTTTCATAATGATAACACTCAATAGTTATATTTTGTAACACCCATAAATCACCCATGTAATAACGTACCTTGCAAAGCAATTTATTGGCAAAAATAGCAATACTTTTTTTTTTAATCCTGGAAAACCTGCTATTTCCTGAAGCATGTAAGTTATTTAAAAAAGGAAATCATTTTATGTTCACTAGTACAAAAACATTAACCTCATATTTCATAAGCTAAAACGACTAAATTGTTATTCAAACTAAATACACTGATGTATACGGATATATTGTTGTAATAAAGACTCTTCTGCTGCACCGTACAAAATAAATAAATAAATAAGGACCCGCCTCCCATTCGCCTACATTTCCCAGCTCCCCCTGCGGTTTAAAGCCCCTTGAAGACGGCTTTCTGGGGCTTGAAGGATAACCCCTCCCGGCTTTGGAGGCCGCTTCACCGCGGGTTTTGACGCCACGTACTACATTTCCCAGAGGTTTTCGGGATAAAAACGTTGAGCTTTTGACTCATCCTTGACCGGCGTACAGATTGGCTTTTCTGCTGCATATTGCAGACAGACACCGGGCTTAAGAAATAATTAGGCCCGTTACACAGACGCAAGAAGGCTGCGGTGAGTTGGTCGGGAATCAGGCTTTAAGGGGATATATCTATGAAATGGCAGAGTTTTCCATCGCTAAAATACGAGAAGTGATGTTATAGAGAGAGTAAATTCATTTTGAAAATGGAGAACAATTGCATGATGGCTTAAGTAGGCTACAGGACAGGTGGAAACTAGGTTGCCAAAAAAAAAACCTGCGCCTCGTTGAAACCCGGATTTTAATTCGCATTTCTTGTCAAAGATGTGAGGACTGCCTCTTGTCATCTCTGTGTGGACGCAGCATGGCGCAGGAGGAGGACGAACACAGCCTGGAGGCGAAATTTGCCGCCGCGGTTAAAGTGATCCGGAGTTTGCCAGAAGAAGGTGCGCGATTTCTAGTGATGTGTTACAGGAATTGGGGCGGGCTTAAGGTCCCCTGCGCGAAAAGTGGGAGAAATATGTGTTTCTGCGTGTGTAAATTGACCTGGCATGTGTCTCCTGGTGGGGATAAGAGCTGATTAACTAGTTGCTGTGTCTCCCATAGATACCCAAAGCATTTCTCTTGTTGGAGAGAAATTGTATTGACATCCTCAGACCCTTTTGGCCCATCTCACGCTGCTCTCTCCTTGTTTTTCAGGTCCTTTCCAGCCATCTGATGACATGATGCTGATGTTCTACAGTTACTACAAGCAGGCCACCCTCGGACCCTGCCGCATCCCCAGGCCCAACGGCTTTTGGGATAACCGAGGCAAAGCTAAATGGTGCGTCTTTCTAACCTGAATCTCATCACTTAAGACCATTTGAACTAAACTCCATTGAGTTTTTTTTATAACTCTCTCCTCTCAGGGATGCGTGGAAGTCTCTGGGAAACATGACAAAGGAGGAGGCCATGAAGAATTATATCGAGGATATCCAGCTGGTAAGTGCGTCTGCAGGGAGCAAAAAACTTGATTTCTTTCTTAATATTTGCACGGAAAAGGAGTCTATAGGAGCCTGATGTCTCTGTTTGGGTTTAATGACTGAGGCCATCTCGTAGCCTTGATTTCGGCCACAAACTGATTAGTTCGGCCTGTTGATTTTCAAGGATTTTACTTCCCTTCTACGCACATGGATAAAAAGATCACGTACTCTTCTCCAGATTCTGGAGACCATCCCGGTCTCGGACGACGTGTCCGAGCTCGTGCAGATGCTCGGCAGCTTCTACACGGAGGTGGACGGAGACGGAGAAGAAGTGCAGGAAAATGAAGTGGACAAGAGAGCTTTCACGAGGCCCTTTGCGGGACAAGCAGGTAACGCTGATGTAAGGAGATGGAAATATCAGAGTCCGCTCCAGAACTGAAGCCGCAGGAGAAAATGCTGCTACTGGCCAGGGAGGAAATAAGGATTCTCGCACATTTTAGATGTTTTGTTTCCCCTCCAATTCTAAGCCAGCGCTGCATGTCTCTTTATCCCTAGATGAGCTGCTCAGATCCATTAAGAAGCCAACAATGGAAGGTAAGTTTTGGCTGTTTGCTGCTGTGTAGATCCGATGGGTTAGTCGCTTATGCTACAATTTAGTTTCATTCTCCCCACATATAACTGGCCTAGGCTATTGGAGCTGCCTGAAATTTGGTCGGATGTCCTCTGTGGTCTGTCTTGTGAACCGTGTTTGTAATTTTATTTGCATTCGTGTGTGCTGTAGTCTAGTAGAAGGGAAGAGATTAGCGGTTCCCGAGTAAAATCGGCGTTTCCCCCCCCACTGCTCAGGCTATGGGGATTTGTGGGATGACATACAAAACGTCCAAGAGATAGACAAAGACGGCAGCGCGCGTAGACTCAGTGTCAGTAGCGAGGAGGGAAGCAAAGAAAGCAGCCAAGTGGAGATAAAAGAGGGGAGTAGCGATTGGTGGAGAAGTGAGGAGGAGGAGGCGGAGGCGGAGGAAGAGGACATCCGAAGAGAAGAAGAAGACGCGGAGGTGGAAAGAGGTACGGTGCAGTAGTGGTTAGCTGTGTTTTGAGGTGACGTTTTGTCAAAGCGGCACGGGCAGAAAGGCCACACAAAGAAATGCAAACAGAAAAAAAACAAGATTTTTTTTTTAATGTTCCCCAAAAGCTGAAGGTACATTTCACCCCCTTTTACACCATGAATCTATAGCTCTCTTTGCAGCTTCAACTCCCATTCTCTGTTCATTGGAGTTGATTTGGACTGGTTTGCAAGCTTAAAACTAGCCTTGTTTACAAATTTAAAGGGCAATATTAACTCCGAACTCACCAAATCCATTATTGCCACAAAAAAGAGGTGAAGTGTCCCTTCATACATCCATTTTTTAAACCACAGGCTTCACTGTCACTCAATTTGTCTGTGTTTCATATCTGTTTTTACAATGGCAGAGGTTGATTAATTAAGGGTCAGCTCTCCAAGTCTGGACAGAAAACTTTATACTAAGTGTTAGAAGGCCAGAATTATTCCTTAATATAAATGAACTAATGGCAGCTAAAGAGGAGGAAGGATATTTATTTCCTGAGCTGGGATCCTGAACAGATCTTCAGGGTTTGCTAACTGACGATGTTTCCATCAATTTGCAAAAAAGTAAAGTATTTCTTCACTTTGTCATACTCTCTTATTGTCTGTCTTGTCTTGCACCATCCCAGGCTGGAGCCCCGACCCCAGGTTTTTGATGGTGGACGACAAGAGGTGGAGGTCCGACACCAAGAGCTCCCTTAGCAGCGCGGAGCCCAGCATGTCCTCCGTCACCAATGAAACCCACAGCTCCCTCAACAGCGAGCTGGAGGAGGAGGAACTGATCTACTCCATCGAGCCCTGCGCCCAGCAGAACCCGTACATGCACTTTAACGGACACCTCAGTGGTAAGAGTACACTTTAATGCAAAAAGCCATGACTGACTGGTATGTGTGAAGTCACACATGTGCCATTATTCCCATGGAAAAGTAGAATATATGTATCAAAAACATGGAGGAAATTAAAATTATGAACAAATACAAAACTTCTAGTTAAAGAAATTACCAAAAAAACACATTTCTGAACCTAAAAACTGTCTCGTTAAGTTGTTGATGCAAGGAATTTCTGTCTTGCACCAAGATGCCGCAGTTCACAACTTTGGGTTCCAGCTCTGGACTTTACTTTACAGTTGCCTGACATCTTTGTGTACTTTTCAGAGTGTGTTTTTGACCTTTTCATTGGTAGTGGTGTTGCCTTCTTCAACTCCAGAGGGAACTCGGGTGCAAAGAGCCAAGTTCCCTCCTGTTGCTTTGAGCTTTAAAATGATGCACGTTTTGCCGTGCCCATTGTTTCCTGTGTCCATCGTCGGATTTGGTTGTTTACTTCCTGCGCTTTACGCCATCCAGATCACGGCGATGCTGCCCCTGAAGTGAACCATCGATCTGCGGACTCTGATAACGAGGAGTTCTGTGACTCCATGGAGCACCTGGCGATGGAAGAGGTGGGGCGTCCCGCTTTTTCTCAAAGCCTCGAACGCACCCCCGGGGTGAAGAACATGCAGAATCGCATCGGCCGTTATCACTCGACTGAAGTGTTTTTTTTATGTGTACTCAAACTGTACATTTTTTCCTCCAGAAGCGGCTGTCCACGTCCAGAGGCCAGTCCCCGGGACCTGGGGCCGCCCCGGCCAGGCCGAGCGATCTTTGGTTTGAGAGCAGCACCACCCTGAAAGAGGCCGAAGAGGACAGACGCTCGGGCGATTTCTGCGTGAAAGATGGACTCAGTCGCAGCTTAGACAGCGGCTCCTTGTCAAGAAGAGGCAGAGGTGAGGCTGTATTTTATTTATACGGACACCGATTGCTTTCTTAAGCACCGAAATCCTTTAAAAAAGGGGGAAAAAAGCAATTCTCCTCAAAATTTGGTGCGTTTGGCTCGTAAATCCCCTCCCAGGCTCCCGCTCACCGCGGGCAGCGTGCAGATCTCTGCGGTGCGTGAGCGCAGACGCCACGTGTGGCCGCGCGCCGCGGGGCGGACATCCCTTCCCGGCGGCCAGGGAAAGCGTCAACGAGCAGATCGCGGTGGCTCTGCTGAGGCTGCGGCACGACATGGCCGACGTGCTGCATAGACTGCAGGCCCTGGAGCAGCTGACCAGGTCACAGGTCAGCCACGCCGTCATGCATTTCCGGGTCCGGGATCAGCATTTGTGTTTCTAACTATGGCGTACAATGTCAAATTTACACTGATAAATGTCTATGTGCTTGTCTTTTTTCTTTCTTCTTTTTTTTAAGTCAAGGGCATCTTCACCGAGACAGGAAGACTTTTTACCCGCTGTTAGAAAGGTCAGGATGAAACAAACCCACACAATTATTCGCTTTGATCCGTGGCTTTTTTTTTTATTCTTCTTCTCATTTTTGCTGCAATTATCTGTCATAGGTTGTTGTTATGTTTTGGATTTTTGCTTTGCGTTCAGATTTTCTGTTTAGAAGTTTGTTTGTTTTCCTGTAGATTTGGTCATTTTTATCTTCTGTGATTTGTCTCCCGATTTGATTTGAGTTTCTGGTGTCTTTCTTGGTTATTTCTATTTCTTCGATGTTGATCCCCCCCCCTCCTCTTTTTTTATGCTACCTCCCATTTCTCCTCGTTGGTCCATGTCTCCCCACACATTGACGGTTATCGTGGTTACTTACAAAAATCCTTATTTGCCATTCTATTTGTGTATCAACAAGAAAACAGGATATGTAGTCAGCAATTTACAGATTTACCCTTTGCATAAGTTTACAGAATATAAGCCAAAAATAGAGTTTGTACAATTTCATAGAAACTTAAAGTTTCTCCTCAGCACAGTCTGAACCCTTGTAGACAGAATATTTGTCTTTTGTTTAAGTAGTCTTCCATGGTAATCTCCCTGGTCTCTGCAAGGATATTCAACAGTTCATCTTTGACCACTTTTTGCTTCGTTCTCTGTCAGATGATCCCACACTGCTTCGATAGTGTTGAGAGCCAGACTCTGGGGAGGATTGATTCCTCAGCAACTCCCCTCACTGCTGATTTTCAGTCCAGCTTTTTTGTCGTTTCATATACCTCAGCCTTTTCTGGCTTTTTTCCCTTCCTTAAATAGTGGTTTCTTGATGCCCACACTTCCGTGGAGCTGATTTCTGACTAGGCTTGAGTGAAATAGATGGATCAGATCAAACTTCAGATGCATCTCCCTGTTATTGTGTCAATTCTTTTTTTCTTATTGCTTAACAAAGTCAGTTTAATATACTGGTTATCAGCCGTGGATAGTTTTCTAGGCACTACAGTCCTTGTCTTGTCTTCTAAGTGTGCTTTGTACTCAAATGTCTTGCAAAGACAGGCTGTACCCACTGTGCTGAGTTTTCTGTCTTTATGTCGTAGTCCCTGAGACCATCTTGGTGGCCCTTCGACTTCTCTCCCCTCACAGTGGTGCTGGCTGCACTCTGGCCTCTGATCACTCATTGGCTAGTCCTGCTTTATCTACAACGGAAGAGAAGGTAGGCAGGATGCTCGCACAAGTGATTTAATACCCCTATCCACAGGTCCTCATTTTGTAAAGCTGTTTCTTCACCTCTCCCCACAGGAAAACCCCGTGAAGAGTTCTGACAATCCACATCAAGCAAAGATGCACTTTTGCTCCTTTCTGGCTTCCTGAGCCACCAGATGGGGTGTAACCAAGGATCGGAAAGGACAAGCTAGTTAAACTAAAGGATCAGAAAGGTGTGGAAAAGGAGCCCTGACAATATAGCGTAGCACTTTGTTCTTGAAGGAGATTTCTTTAGGTTTTTTTGAGAAGGGTGGGATTATTAAAGCTGACACAGTGTTGTTGCTACAGTAAGTTAGCATGAGGTTGTGATCTTACTGTAAGATAACGTAGACGACCAGGACTTTAGACACATTACTTGCATAACTTGTAATAGAAATAAACCAACTGTTTTTCATCATACATTAGCTATAGACCGTTAGGTGATAAGAGTCTTCCAGATTGATAGAGCTACTTATTTCATTTGTGCCATAGTTCATATTTGTTCTTGTGAAATTCATCTTTAAGGTAATCGGTTTTTATATGTACTGTTTGACATGTCAAAATATTTACAGGCATCTTGTTTAAGACCAAATAGGCAATTAGTGTTGAAAATATAGCCTTTTATGTATGATAGTCTTATTTATTTAATTGGTTAATGGACAAATTAAAACCCTTCAACGGGGGCGGGCGGGCGGAGGCAATCTTTTCCCTCGGAAAAGAAAAGATGGATGCAATTACATTTAACAGAGAAGTAATAGATGTAAAATGAAGAACACAAAATAGTCCATATTAATATAATTTTTTGTTTTGCAATTCTTTTTCTGCTTCACATTTTGTCTCTTCCTGCAAAAAAAAAAAGTTTGGATTTATAATTTATGTTCAAATATGTTTCTTGTTTGTTTTTTATTGAAAATGAAAGAAGAACTATATACTCTGAACAAGGTTACAGTGATTCCAGTTGTAGAACTCAACCATATTAAACAAAGTTTAAGTTACAATAAAACTCTGTTGGAACAAACCTGTTTTTAATGCCTGTATGTGATGTCTACAGACTGTGAGCGAGGGAGTTCAGTGTTGACTACTCTGGTGCACATCTTTGTTTTCTTATATTGTTCTTTATTAACATTCTGTTGGAATCAAATTTAAAAGGACCATCTCTCTATATAAACCCAAATTAATGGCAGAATATATATAGAGCGCTAAATATGTTAGAGAAGGGGAACTGAAGATAGGGCACAAAAAAATGTATCCCATTCTGACGGGAACATAATGTTTGTGACAACCCGGTCATATCCGGTGTGGGACCGCTGCCAAGTACCGCAGAAGTTCGCAGTTTAAACTCGCTATGCCTGCTGCGGAGAGACTAAAGGAAACAAACGAAGAACTTTAACTCTCAGGGACGGTAATACTAACTTGAACAGGTCTGCGGTGGTTTCGCGTCAGTGACAAGTACGGGATGTTTTCCTTGTCAATGACGGCACAGTCACAGGTAAGAAACATCAGGCCAAGCTAGCATTAGCACTGTTGTTGTTTTGGTTTCGACCACCGGCCGCCCAAGCAACGTTAGCCCAAGATTCCTGTGTTATGACTCAAACTTCAGCTGGTTTTGACGTGTTTATTTCTATGTAAACCGGCGGGCATTGAATTGGTTGTTAAAAATACATATATACGTGTGTGTAAAATTAGAACCGTTGAGAGAAGCTTGCTAAAATGATAGCTCACTGCGTCCTCCTGTTGTCTGCTAAATAAAGTGCGTCAAACAGCGACAGATGGGTCAGTCAACGTTCAGTTACCAGCACATGGGTTTAGTTTTGTTTAGTGCTCGCTGTGGATTAGCCTGGTAAATGCCATGTAACTCTGTGACATCTCTTACGTTAAGTTACTGGTGCATTTAACTGTGGCTGTGTTGCATTTGGGGGTCTGACCATCACTGTTTGATTTTAGGTGACCCTACCTCTCAGCCACCTCATCAACATCCTCCACCCGCTTAAGAGCTCAGTGGGAAGCAGCAGCAGTGCCTCCTGCAAGTCAAGAAAACACAAGGAGCATGCTGCAGATGCGGAGCTCCATTGTACAGAGGTACTTCATGTTCATTCTCAGGGTGTTTGTGTGTGTGTGCACTTGTGTTGATGCTCAAACCCTCTGCTGATATTTTTAACAATAACAGAAAGCACTGCAGAATCACATTCCTAAAGCTATCTTTTCTCAGCGTACGCATGTTTGTTTGCACAGCCCGTGTGGAACCCACGAGAACTGGGGTTTTCAGACCTCGGAAAACAGCAGCTGGAGGAGCTGGTGAGCTGTGTGTTACCCTGCTTGAGCCCAAAGGACTCTCCACCTCCTTTAAGTAGTCAGACTTGGAGGACCAGCTATGTCTCCGCTCACTCCTTTTACCACAATAAGCATGGTGAGGGGGAACTTGTTTGTCTTTATAACTGTCTTTAAACAGATTCCCAAATGATGGCACCCGTGACATTCAGTTGCACAGTTGTTTTACATTTGTTAAACGCTCCAAATTTTTGGATCTTTGTCATTAGTAACAGGTGTCTTTACCTTTAGTTTCTTAGTGTGGGTTTGTGTTGAAAAAAATGTCGGGGCTGCTACCATTCGTGTGGGTAGCTGGCATTCAAAGTGACAGCTATTGACTTTCCCCAGGCTTCTCAGGGGCATCTATGTCTGCCCCGTTCTTCTCAAAAAGCCAGCGGTCCCCTCTCCAGAATGTCAGCACAGAACTTCAACACTGGCCAGGTGATGTCAATGTTTGGTACTTATTACTCGTCCTTTCATTTTTTCTTCTTCATTTTTTTTTCATCACTGACGGAAAAATGTTAAGGCAATTCTCCTCTTAAGTTGTACAATTTGTAAGCTATTTTAAAGCAACACAGGCAATCAGCAATGTCAGTAATATCAGATTATCCTGCCTGTTCCAGAGATTGTACTCATACTTTATAAATGTACCTGTAACCTTCAGCACATGTATGGGTTTTTTTGTACTCTACAGTGGTTTGGTCTTCTATTTCATATTTGTTTTTTTGTTTTTGTTTTTAAGTGTTTCTTCAAAGCCGAGGCTTTAAAACTTTACGGAACAGAACCAGACGGGTGCAGACGGCCTTCGATCGTCCCGTGGACTCTGATGCTTTTACACCCTCCTTCATGAAGGTACGGAGATTCCCCGTGTGCTCATGTCGGCTAACAATTTTGTCAAAGATCTTTTGCCACATGTTGTCCAGGATGTTATTGCAGAAGCATCAATGGAGCGATTCTAGTCAGGGACATTTTTTTTAAAACTCCATTTGGGCACGCCAAAGCTAAAACTCTGTGGTTGGGTTACCACAGATTAAAACGACCCCGCGCTGTTGACGGTGGCATGTTGAACTCATAGTGTCTGCTGTTCTGCCCCAGCAGCGGCCTTTGTCTTTAGACTAACAGTCCGCAGGCTTTCTTGCTCTCCGACCGCTCCTCAGCAGCCTTGTCTCGCACCGCAGGGCTTCCTCACACGCGACAAGGGCGTCGAAGTCGAGAGCCTGGACGGCCTGTTGAAGAATAAGGGCGTGCCCGACGGGCAGCACGATTCCTTCAAGAGGGGGTTCGCTGAAGGTTTCCTGAAGGCTCAAGCCCTCACGCAGCGAACTCAAGGCAGGTTTGAGCCGACGCAGGGCGCGGCCCGTTCCACCGCCGTCAGAAAATGAATCGCTGATGTGATGTCATCCTGTTCTGACTCCTCAGACTCTCTGAGGAGGACCCGTCTGATCCTGCTGGTGCTGCTTCTCGTTGGGCTTTACGGCATCTCCAAGACGCCCTTCATATCGGGTAATGGCCTCTTAGTCCGCACATTTAAACCATTAACACTTAACAGCTAACCACCAGAAAATATTGATGCATTCAAACTGCATATTTTGGCCTTTTGAGACTAACTGTTCTGAACGAGCCATTTGCCGCTCTCATCAGTCGACTGTACGCTAACCGGACACTAATTCTGCGGTCATGAAGCCCACATGTGTCCAGGATTGGACTAACAAAGGCATGTTGCGTGATTTGGAACTTTAATCTAACCATTTTGGACAGTGCGGTTCCGAACCACATCAGGCCTCGACTCTGCGGTGGACCCGGTGCAGTTGAAGAACGTGACGTTTGAGCATGTGAAAGGAGTGGAGGAGGCCAAAAACGAGCTGCAGGAAGTGGTGGAGTTCCTGAAGAACCCTCAGAAGTTCACCGTCCTGGGGGGAAAGCTGCCGAAAGGTTGGCCGCTCTTCTTCAGAGGCCCGGCTCCTTTCAGAGCTCGCCAGCCTAACTCCCGGTGCCTTTTTCTGGACTTCAGGTGTTCTGCTCGTCGGCCCTCCCGGGACCGGGAAAACCCTGCTGGCCAGAGCGGTGGCGGGAGAGGCGGATGTACCCTTCTACTACGCCTCCGGCTCAGAATTTGACGAGATGTTCGTCGGAGTGGGAGCCAGCCGCATCAGGAACCTTTTCAGTGAGGTTTTGTTTCAGTCGCTCTTCTCCTTGGGGCACGTTTTCCGTTGAAGCGTGACGTCTGTATGTTACCTGTCGGTATTCTAGGGGAGGCTAAAGCCAACGCTCCCTGTGTGATCTTCATCGACGAGCTGGACAGCGTGGGTGGGAAAAGGATCGAGTCCCCCATGCACCCTTACTCCAGACAAACCATCAACCAGCTGCTCGCTGAGATGGACGGGTACGCTCTAAACTCACCCGCACCATATTTACACAAATGTTGTCTTATTATTATTCATGTTAGATTCTATTGTTGTCATATTGGGACTGTTAGAATTTGTATTAATCCCAAAATGGCTACATTTATGGCAAAAAATAGAAATGCACCCCATCCAGCATCCGCTCGTGTAGATGAATCTTCCTTCTTAAATGAGTAAAGAAGGGTTGCCTCATGTTTTTTTTTAAGTGGAGCGTCAAATGAGAAGCTTAATTTGGCTAAAGATTGCTATAACGTCACAGGCTGGCTCTGACCCAAGGTGTTTGCCTTCTAGGTTTAAGCCAAACGAAGGAGTGATCATCATCGGAGCAACCAACTTCCCAGAGGCTTTGGACAAGTACGTCTGGCTTTTGTCGGCCCCAATAGGTTTTTGGAGCAATTTTGTTAAAGCCGTTCTTCCTGGTCCACAGTGCCCTGATCCGCCCGGGACGCTTCGACATGCAGGTCACGGTGCCCAAGCCAGACGTGAGAGGACGCACAGAGATCCTCAACTGGTACCTGAAGAAGATCAAAGTGGACCCGGGTGGGACATCAGCTTCCAATACTCTGGGATTAAAATCAATGTGATATCCAAGGGATTTTTTACAGCAAATTAGCTAAGGGGTGGAGTCTAGTTTTTAGGGTTTGGGCTTAGTGTTTTCCACAACTTTTACAAAGGATTTTCCTCCTGTGTGCAGCTATCGAAGCCAGCATAATCGCTCGGGGTACCGTGGGCTTCTCGGGCGCCGACCTGGAAAATCTGGTCAACCAGGCGGCCCTGAAGGCAGCGGTGGATGGAAAAGACATGGTCACGCTGAAGGAGCTGGAGTTTGCTAAAGACAAAATCCTCATGGGTGAGTAAAGCTGATCTGTTTCCACCTCCTGCTGCTCATTCAAGGACAGTTCTGCCACTTAGTTGTTTATATATATATATATATATACATATATTGTCCCAAAGGTCCTGAGAGACGGAGTGCAGTGATTGACAAGAAGAACAAGCTCATCACAGCTTACCACGAGTCCGGTCACGCCATTGTGGCGTACTACACCAAAGATGCCATGCCGATCAACAAAGCCACAATCATGCCCCGAGGCCCCAGCTTAGGACATGTACGGAAAACCCCCATAATGCACCCTTAAGATCAGATCTCATGAAAACGCTCTTTTTTTTCTTTTTTTCTTTTGACGTTGAACGTTCGACCTCCCTCGCCCCTCCAGGTGTCCATGCTGCCAGAGAACGACCGGTGGAGTGAGACTCGCTCCCAGCTCCTGGCGCAGATGGACGTCAGCATGGGCGGCCGCGTAGCGGAGGAGATCATATTCGGCCACGAGTACATCACGACGGGTAGGAAAAAGGACCGGCGATGGGGAACGAAGCCGGGGAACATTTGGACAAATGTGGAATCGAGTGTGTGGTTTGTCCCCTTCCAGGAGCCTCGAGCGACTTCGACAGCGCCACCAAGATTGCCAAGATGATGGTAACCAGATTTGGAATGTGCGAAAAGGTGGGCTGACCTGAATGGGGGCGGTCTGGGGGGCTTTAGATTTTTGTCGGCTGTCATTTACGTCCTTCCCCCCCGTCTCTCAGCTGGGCGTGATGACCTACACCGACATGACGGCGCAGAGCCCCGAGACGCAGGCCGCCGTGGAGCACGAAATCCGAGTGCTACTAAAGGTCTGCCTCACTCTGCAATCACGGTTAACAGATGAACTGACCCAAGCGGGGACCAGGTGGAATTTCCTCTCGCAGGATTTCCCGATCCCCTGGCATCATACTGCCACTACTGTGCTTCACTGGAGAGGGAATAAGTTCCCGTTTTATTTTCATTGCTGCACAGAACAGAATCCCCTCCCCTCACAAAAAAAGTCTGTGTTATGTGTTTAGTTTTGTGCATGTTTGGAGCCTTGTTTCCTTGTATTTAGGGGTCAGTAGTGGGTTGAATTTTTGATTAGTGGTTTCGATTGGTTTTGATTTGATTGGTGGTTTTGACCACGTGTTGACCACCTCTTTCTGCCAGGACCAGTATCTGACTGTAACTTGCCAAATATGCTTCCCTTTGTATCAGTAGGAACACTCAGTGCCTTTTTCTTTCTTTTTGTATCCTTTTTCCTTTTTTTGTGCAAAGTTGTGAGCTCTTCTCTGAACTTTTTGGACAACTCTCCTGACTTAATCGCCTGCCTGACGTCCAGTGAAGCCATGTTCATTAAAAGCAGGATTTAAGCGGTGGTTTCGGATAACATCCTTTTGATATTGGGTTTTATTTGACTACATAAACTTTTCTTGTGTCATTGGTATATTGCAAACACTAGAACAATTTGAAGTTTTGCCAGTAAACCTGTTTTCGATTGCAAATGCACATGGCACCCCTGTAATTTTACACCAAAAAACATCATTGTGCCAGTTTATTAAGTGGTTTTTACAATTATTATTAATATAATTTTTTGGTCCTTTACTGATTTGATATGGGACATCTGTGTTATCAGGAAAAATCAGCACAGTTTGAATTGTTTTAACCAAGAACCAAAAAAAAAAAAAGCATTTGGCTGTTTTTGAACCGCAGTTTGTGGCTGTTTTGGCTAAAGATTTGTATCTGCTGTCTTCAGGAGTCCTACGAGCGAGCCAAAGCCCTGCTGAAGTCTCACGCCAAGGAGCACAAGAACCTGGCCGACGCTCTGCTCACGTACGAAACGCTGGACGCCAAAGAGATCCAGCAGGTGCTGGAGGGCAAAACCCTGGAGACCAGATGAAAGCAGCAGGCCCAGAACGGGACAAGGGGTCAGACCTAACGGCTGTCTACTGCTCATCTTCCCACCTTCAGGCTGGTCCCCTTCGTGGAGTCCCATCAGTAGTGCTGTTGTAAAAAAACTAAACAAAAAACAAACTCCACCCTGACTTCCCTGTGCTAAGACATAAGCAGCTTTTTATGTGGTGCACAGAATCATTACATCTTAAGCTTGTTGCTCAGGTCACTTTATTAGTTTGTGGGAGGAAATGATTCGTGAATGTAAATATGGCCGGCGTCCCAATAGACTTATCATTTAAAAGCTGCAACGTTAATCCAAAGACTTTGCTTTACTGTCCTGGTAAAAAGAGCTGAACTCACATATGTGTGTGTTTGGATGTGTTTTTTGTTCTTTTTTTTCCAGCTGGTGTTACTCATATGAAGCTTTTCCCTCCAAGAATTTGTTCTGATCACACAGCCCTCACTTCTGCTTAAAGGTGGCCTTTTGGCTGGGGGGGGATTTAAAAAGGGAGGCGTGTAAAGTGGAGCTGACAGATGACGATGTCTCTGTGCACTCTGAGTAGTTTCTTTTTTTTTGTTGTTGCCCAAATTTGTGTGTGCTGAATGTCTGTTCCCACATTGTGTGGGAGCTCAACATTGACAGTATAAATTTGCTTTAAAAATAAACTCTAAGTGAGTCGGTTTGCAGCATCTTTTACTTGGTTTTCTTTTTGATTTCCCTCCGCCTCACTCTTAACACATATTATTCTTTGTTCATTAACCTGTTCTCCTTATTTTAAGGTGTGTGTGTGTATATATGAGCGGAATGTGACACGAACATTGTATATAAATGTATAGTTAGGCTCTTATGCTGTGTACACAGTGAATGGCTGTAGATCTTAACAGTGCGATGACATTCTCAAAATATCATGTGCAACTGAAATAAAGAAGACAAAAATTTGAAGGTGTGTGTGTCGCACTGTGTGTGGCTGTTAGGATAATGTGTTTGCACTGGGCCATTTAAAAGATGCCCCTTTATTGGACTTTGACTGATTTTTCCTTTTTTTTCTCTCTCTAATATACAAATTTAAGCCCATTTTACAACTATTAACTATCAGATGAGTATTTTTTATTGATATTAGAACTGCCATATAAATGCTCAAAGGGTTTCCCCAGCACCCCAAACCCACTCGGTAAGGATAGACCTCTTGATAAGACCCCCACAGACCCTTGTCCTCACAATATCCATCCTAAGAGGAGAAAACAAGGCAAAAGAGCTGAAGGTATTCTTCTGTTTCTGGCCTCCAACAGGTCAAAATGGAAAAGGAGATGGCCATGGCATAAGTGATGGAGAATAAGTAGATGACAGAAAGGGGAGATTTATCAAATTCCCACTGAATTGACAAGTACAGGGGTTGGACAATAAAACTGAAAAACCTCTCATTTTAGTGTGGGAGGTTTCATGGCTAAATTAGACCAGCCTGGTGGCCAATATTCATTAATTTCACATTGAACCAATAAGAGCAGACTGTGAAGGTCCAGTTAGCAGGGTAAGAGCATCGTTTTGCTCAAAATATTGTAATGCAGATAACATTATGGGTGACATACAAGAGTTTAAAAGAGGACAAATTGTTGGTGCACGTGTTGCTGGCGCATCTGTGACCAAGACAGCAAGTCTTTGTGATGTATCAAGAGCCACGGTTTCCAGGGTAATGTCAGCATACCACCAAGAAGGACGAACCACATCCAACAGGATTAACGGTGGACGCAAGAGGAAGCTGTCTGAAAGGGATGTTCGGGTGCTAACCCGGATTGTATCCAAAAAACATAAAAATCACGGCAGAATTAAATGTGCACCTTAACTCTCCTGTTTCCACCAAAACTGTCCGTCGGGAGCTCCACAGGGTCAATATACACGGCCGGGCTCCTATAGCCAAACCTTTGGTCACTCGTGCCAATGCCAAACGTCGGCTTCAATGGTGCAAGGAGCGCAAATCATGGGATGTGGACAATGTGAAACATGTATTGTTCTCTGATGAGTCCACCTTTACTGTTTTCCCCACATCCGGGAGAGTTACGGTGTGCAGAAGCCCCAAAGAAGCGTACCACCCAGACTGTTGCATGCCCAGAGTGAAGCATGGGGGTGGATCAGTGATGGTTTGGGCTG
Organism: Menidia beryllina; assembly: GCA_013363375.1. Classification (NCBI taxonomy): domain Eukaryota; kingdom Metazoa; phylum Chordata; class Actinopteri; order Atheriniformes; family Atherinopsidae; genus Menidia; species Menidia beryllina. The sequence continues at coordinate 889,668 of JABUIW010000086.1, forward strand.
CCATATCATGGCATTCCCTTGGCCCCATACTTGTGCTAGATGGGCGCATCACTGCCAAGGACTACCGAACCATTCTGGAGGACCATGTGCATCCAATGGTTCAAACACTGTATCCTGAAGGAGGTGCCATGTATCAGGATGACAATGCACCAATACACACAGCAAGACTGGTGAAAGATTGGTTTGATGAACCTGAAAGTGAAGTTGAACATCTCCCATGGCCTGCACAGTCACCAGATCTCAATATTATTGAGCCACTTTGGGGTGTTTTGGAGGAGCGAGTCAGGAAACATTTTCCTCCACCAGCATCACGTCGTGACCTGGCCACTATCCTGCTAGAAGAATGGCTTAAAATCCCTCTGACCACTGTGCAGGACTTATATATGTCATTCCCAAGACGAATTAACGCTGTATTGGCCGCAAAGGAAGCCCTACACCATACTTGTATATTATTGTGGTCTAAAACCAGGTGTTTCAGTTTCATTGTCCAACCCCTGTATATGGTGTATCATACTGTCAGAATTAGCTTATGTCTGCTAACTTTATCACTGAAATTCATGTTAATTAGTGTTTTTTGTTCATTTCAAGAATTATATTCAGGCACTGAACTCATTGTTGTACTCCCAAATTCCTCTTCTTTCTATGAAACATTAGATACACGTCTTCAAGGACAACACACACACAGTATCACATTTCAGTGGAATCTGCATGAATTGGGAGCTGACCTGATCATGGCAGGTGGTACTGGCCAACAAGACTCGGTTGCGTCCTGGCTTCCTCCTGTACGAGTCAGGCCCAGCCCAAGAAAATAAATATCCATCACACCCGGAAATATTGGCTCCTTTCTGTTGGAGATCCTCAGGGAGCTTAGTCAAATAAGAGCCCAGCTCTTAACTTTACCTGTGACCTGAATGAATCACACATTTATACCCTGATCATTTCTCTGGTTTATTCCTGGTGTTCCAACAAAATAATCTGGCTAACAATACCTAGAAAATAAGTTAAATAAAGCTGTATTATGATAGCTTTAAATACATCCATCCATCCATCCATTATCAATACCGCTTATTCCCTGTTGGGGTCGCGGGGGGGAACTGGAGCCTATCCCAGTGGTCAACGGGCGAGAGGCAGGGTACACCCTGGACAGTCCGCCAGTCCATCGCAGGGCAACACACAGGACATACAAGGACAAACAACCACTCACACTCACATTCACTCCTAAGGGCAATTTCCCCAATCTCCAATCAACCTAACATGCAGGTTTTTGGACTGTGGGAGGAAGCCGGAGAACCCAGAGAGAACCCACGCAGACACAGGGAGAACATGCAAACTCCACCCAGAAGGGCTCTGGTTCCCCCGGGATTCGAACCCAGAACCCTCTTGCTGGGAGGCGACAGTGCTAACCACCACACCACTGTGCCGCCCCGCTTTAAATACATTTGAAACTAAACTGATGAAACTGTGAAATGACCCGGCATTCAAACTGTTCCTGTCTAAACTTGAAAACATGGACTTATTTCTCGGAACTTGGCTGGTGAACGTGCACTGTTCCTCGATTTTATTGGAAATCCTGTCCTTGAGACAGTGTCATTCGCCCCCCAGACTGACTCACACAAGGAGTGGGATTCAATAACGTGACCCATCATTTCAAAGCAGAACTGGAAGAAATTAATATGGAAAAAGAGTCTTTGAGGAATGATGCAGATAAGTTCAAACAATAGGATTTTATCTTTTTTATTTTTTATTTTAAGGGGCCAAAAGTATTATTTCAGGTTACAATTTGGGAACAATCTTGCACTTTCTGTATCATACCATTTTAATAATGCATAATATACCAACGTAACAGTAATTCAGTAAAAAAAAAAACTGTTAAAATAAATATAACAATTGATATAATTTTTTTATTGTCAACAGTCGTGAGCCCATGTGACGTCACGCGTCGCAGCTCAAGCGGAAGTTGCGCGAACAGCAGGCTGTCATCGGAGCCGA
>JABUIW010000086.1:895598-936089 GCA_013363375.1 Menidia beryllina
AAAAAAAACCCTATCGTTCCCCATTTGCGCTCCGTCGGCCGCAAAGCGTCGACCTCCGTGTAGCTGCAAAGTACAAACTGTTCCACTACACAAGTAACCTGAGGCTCTGTCAAACACGCGGGCCGACCGCTGGGATGGCGGGCGGCGACAGAAGCAGCGCTGAGCGCATTAGTGTCCGCTTAGCGCCTAATGAAGGGGTATCGCAGCGCCGCGCGCCAGAGCAGCGCACGCTTTCCAAAGACGGCATTTTTTCCAGTGGAGCTCAGTTACTGACATTTTTTATTTTAATTTCTTCTTCTCTTTTTTTTCCCCCCCTTCTTTCCGTTGATTATTTCCAACGAGCTGCTCTCGTGGTTTTATTCCTGTTAAAAAGGACGTATGCAAATTAGGATATGTTTTTGTTTTTTTTTTTTTTTTTCCGACTCTGCACGTGCTTGAACGGCCTCTGGCTCTCTGAGCTGCCACATTTGCAGCTTTGGATGCATTTGCAAAAAAAAAAAAAAATTTCAAAAACCGATGCCTGTTTGCTTTAGCATTTATACTCAGATTGAACCTGTTTTATTGTGTATCCCATTTGGCTCCGTCCGGGTTGTTTGTTGTGCTCCATTTTACATTGTCACCTCCCACTCTTAGAAGGAAGACATTCCTGTGTGTTTCCCTCCTTTTTTTTTTCTCTCTCTGCTATGTAATGGATTTAATGTACAGTCTGCATTCTTCCTAAAAAATCTTCCTCGACGCATTTTTCCTGTCGCATTCACCGTGTTTTTTTTGTTGTTTTGTTGTGTTTTGTGTTTGACTCGCATGCGTCCACACATGTATTTAAAATCTGCCTTAACCTCCAGAGACCTTTTGCTATAGTTGCGGTCGAAATGTTTGAATTGTCTCAAACTGAAATAAAACGACAAAGCCGGGGACGCTGTCAGCTCGCCTCCGGCGTGTCCCTAAAGTGACCACTCCAGAGCTTTGGTTTCTTTGCCGTGTAAAAGTGGGGCTAATCAGAAGCAGGTGTACGGCGGAAAGCGAGGCCAGGCTCCATCCAGAATACTTTGCGGATGACTCCACCGCTGTACATGCAAGAGCGAAAACATTCTTTGCAGGAGGAAAAACCGGCCAAAATCGGGACACGTGGAAAAGTTCTGTTAATCGCACGTCGCCCGGGAGCAGGAACCTTAAGCTGACGGCTTATTTGAAGCTTTTACACTCTTGACAGTCACTTAAATTTAAGATGGTTCTATTCAAACACTGAAAAACATCTATTTTTTTGGTCTTTTCGACAGAAAGAATGTCTCCTGCTTCATTTACTGTCGCCCTTTAGCTAAAAATGCAGGTTTTCAACCATTTATTGTGTTTACAAGAGATTTTTCATGGGTTGCAAGGAGCAAAATTAGGCATTAGTTTGATATATTTTGTTATTAAGCACACTGAATCCCACCTACCTGTAATGCCAACTGAATTAATCCCTAGAGGAACCAATGAAATGACAAGCTAGCTCTAGCAAAAGGAAGACTTGCTACTACTGAAGGCATAAAAAACACGTTGGGAGTCGACCAACATGCCCATGTCTGAAACATTTAGAAAAAAAAGTTTAACATGATCATAGTTCCACTTGGATTCACTCATCATCCTGCTTTTAGGAAACTCCTCCCAGACTAAATGCCATGATCGCATTTTTGAGTATCATCGTGGTTATTTTGGGGGGTTTTTTTCCACAGAACTTGCTGATCAAAAACAGAACGGGGGCTCTTTAGTGAGAGGAAACGAGAGCGCCGTCTTGTCAGATTCAAGCTTTTGCCCACTTCACTCCCCGATCCCGACCCTGGCATTTGTCTGGCGTGTTATTCGCGAGGTTTGAGAATCCTCCTTTTGGGCAGCTGGTGCTGTGGAGTCTAGATGAGTGATTTCGGCTCTGCGTCGCCGTCCTTCTATCCGCACTGCAACGTTTCAAGCCGCCGTCTGGAAAGCTATGAAAGGAAGCGCGCGCGCCGAAAAGGCCGCGCCGTTAAATACAGCTCGGCAATGATTCAAAGACCCGGGCAGAGGATTTCACATTGGCTTTATTCAAACGGCTGCGTGGTCATTGGATGATGGTCCGGTCTCCTGGAAGTTAATATAACTTACTGCGACATCAAGGCACGTTAAGAATATGGAGACAAAAACATTCATTTTTTTCGTGTTCACCTTCTTCAGGTTAGCGTTTGGATTTTACAAAAAAAATACAAAAGAGAAAAGACTGAAAACATGAAGCTGAGTCAGCATTACAAAACGTTATTCTGTACATAGTCTATACTGCAACACTGGGGTCCTGGATGGGAGGGTCTACCGGTTAGCCGCTGTTGGCCAGGGAAACTTTGACAGTCTGAACCTCGGAGATGTGAGAGGACCTCTGGATGATGCGGCTCGTGAGGGCCTGGGCCGGCGGCCTGGGGGCCGACGGGGCCCCGCCCGCAAACGCCTTGTCCGCCACGGCCGCCCTGGAGAGGCAGAAGGGCTCCCGGGCGACGGGGGGGGCGCTCTGGTCGGCCGCCGAGCTGGGCCCCTGGGCCAGGCTGGTGAGGGCCACGGCGGCGTGGATCTCCCTCCAGGCCTGGGGGCCCCGGCCCTGGGGCTGGCCCCTGCGGAGACTTTCAAAGAGACGCAGACTGCGTTTGGTGGGCGATTCCCCCTCCTCGCGCAAAGCTGGACTGACGGAGATAGAGGGATTTGATCCTACATACCCGTCGCTTTTGGTCGAGGAATAGTCCACCGTGTCTGCGAAAAAAGAAAAGGAAAGAAAAACTGACCAAATGTGCCACGAAGGAGCGGCACGGTGGTGTGGTGGTTAGTACGGAGGTCCTGGGTTCAAATCCCGGGGGAGCCCTGGACCTGTCTGTGTGGAGTTTGCATGTTCTCCCTGTGGATATGGGTTCTCTCCGGGTTCTCCAGCTTCCTTCCACTGTCCAAAAACCTGCATGTTAGGTTGATTTGACATACCAAATTGCCTTTAGGAGTGAGTGTGTGTGGCTGTTGGTCCTTGTGTGTCTCTGTGTGGCCCTGTGATGGACTGGGGACCATCCAGGGTGTACCCCTACTCTCGCCCGTTGACAACTGGGATAGGTTCCAGTTCTCCCCGCGACCCCATTAGGGAATAAGCGGTAACGATAATGGATGGATGGATGGATGTGCCACGAAGTTCTAGAATTGACGGATACGGTGGCTTTTCTGGACGGGGAAAGTTCTCTTTGAACTTTGCGGTTGAGGGAAAACGGGGGGGGGTGGGGGGGGAACGGTGCCGGTGCTCCCGGGTGAGCCAGGTATTCACCGGCCTCCCACATGAATAGAGCCACGGTAGGCCCGGCCCAGCTCCTCAACCCAAACACAACACGTGCGCTCATTATCTACGCTAACGGGCTATTTCGGAGTCTTTCGAACGTTTTCTCGGCCCGCCAACTGCGGACGAATGAAGGGTTAGATGTTTACACACAACCCCGAAATGAAGCTCTCTGTGTGTTTAAGGAGAGGAGGAAGAGAGCGGGAGGGACAGAAAAAGAGACTTTGGGGTAATATTACACTGGCCGTACGATTTATGTCCGCGGTCTGTGCGTACACGTGCAATATTTGTAGAACGCACTTTCCATTGGAGCTTTGGAACACAGCCTTATTTCACTGGGGCAGATAGACGGCGGTCAAAATGGATTTTTCTTCAGAGAGCAATGGACGGGGGGAAATTAGAGGCCCACAGCTGAAACGCAGCCTTTCAGTGCTAACGGCCCCCGAAATCCACCCTCCCCTGCCTCCGTTTTTACGCAGGCCGGAGCCAAAAGCAGCCTCTTACTGATAGTAAATCATTTGAATGTTTATTTTTTTCTCCTCTTTTTTTTTCTTTTCTTTTTTCAGCTACTGAATGTCTCGCAACTACAACGCGTCTAGCCAAGAAAGCAGTTATGTACCTCTGATGTATTTATTGCCGAGAAAAAAACGTTGTTTTACCTCTGGTGAGTTTCGGATTTTTAAAGGGGATCGGTTCTGGACTCTACCAGGGCTAATGAATCTGCTCACAGCTCCTCCATTGTGTCAATGTGTTGAATTGGCGACCGTGTTCAGTTGCTTTCACTTTAAAGCCGAAATCAATCACAAAGTATTCCCAAAAAATGAGAACCTAAGAAAAGCATACTTCCACTTTTGGCTGACCAGTCTATTCAGCTTTTTTATGGTATATATATTTTTTTAGGTCAAGGTGTTTGGAGGCAGGTCTGCCTCCAAAGCTCGTCAGTGGAAATGTTGCATTGATTTGTTGATGAAAAGCGACGCGTAAAAAGGAAAAAGCTGCAGCTTTATTACCGTTAAGCAGCCTCAAGCTGTGTCTGCAGCATGCCGTTTAACTGTCCTCACACCCCGGGCTTGCACATACTGGACACAGGACGCTGCCTTTACGGGCGTTTCAGGGGTCCGAAAAAGGGGCCTCGGTGCCGGTTTTTAGGTCCTTGAATCTGACGGTGGGACCGTTTCCATAGGAACAGGAGGACGGCCGGATTCCCACAAATGACAGAATAAAAGGCAGAAGCCAAATAAAAACAAAAAAAATCCATTTAGTTGTAAAACGATCAACCGTGTAGGGAAAATCTGAGCGAACGGTTTTGTGCGAAATTACAAACCCTCCAGGAGCGACCCCGAGTGGATTGAGTCGGCCTCCGGGGCCGCATCGCCGGTATCACCGGGTTGCTCTCTCCCCAGAGCGTTCCCTCCCGGAGACTTCCCACCCTGCCTGCGCGCCACCTGACGAGTGGAAAAACTCGCTGAGGCGTTTTGTCCGGATTTGTTTTTGCGCTGCTCCACATCCAATAAAACACCATTCCGGTCACCTTTACGGCCCCCCGGCCCCTTTTAAGGGAAACACTAAACTCGATGTGAGTAACTACGCTACGCGGGCGTCTGCATTCCCATCCAGCAACAAGGAAAATCTGTTTGGCTTTTATGACCTGTGGGACTGGCGGCGCGCGGCGAAGTGGCATCACTTATTAGTAAATCACTTTCGCTTTAGTGGCCGCTTTAGTCGTCTCCCGGGCAGAGCATAAACGTGTTAATGGCGCTAGTGGCAGCCGTAACTCAGGCAGCCTCCACCGAGGATTGACACGACCGGCGGGGATATATCAGAAGCCTGCGCAAACATCTCAGCCCGGAGGGAGAGGGGGGGGATAACATCGCCCCGGCGGTCCAGAAGCCGCCGAAGGCCGAGATCGAGCACGGAAAGCGTCGAAACAATCGGGTCGGGGGTTCCGAGAAATAAGATTTCATAAGAAAGAAGGAAAAACGACTTTGCCGTCAGAAAAAAATCCACGTGGCTGTATTAGAAGCAGCTGGTTGAACGATCGTATGTGCGTTCGTGGGGGCTTTTTGGGCTGTCGGACGACGTCAAACGTTAGCACGTCAGAAAAAGTATGGAGGTTGCTTATTTGAGCACCGGGTTAAGGTTTCCCTGACCAGAGCTTGATTGTGTAACTGTTCACAAATGCTGTACGTTGAAAGATCAATGCAGATCTTTTTTAAATGGCACATAGAAAGATAAAGTTCATTCCTTATAGGGGCGGGAGATGGGGCCTGTCGACATAAGGCTAGAGGCTGGGTGAAAGACAAAGTTAGTTAATTAGGTACCAAATTTTGACAAAGGTTTTACATAAACAGTGTGAAGTATGTAGGATATGCATAGGGGGATGTCCTTGTCCAGTGTTCATTAGAAAAAGTGGTCGAGAGATGACATGCCCGATCCAAAAAAACTGCATTTAGCTATGACCCAAAAGTTGTTGTTTTAAAACCTCACACCAACTGCTTCTTGTGGCGGTATTCCGGTTTCCGAACGTAACATCACACCGGAGCTCTGTGGAGACAGGTGGGAACCAATGGCTCCCACACAACTTCATGTGGTGTCCACACTGTAAAGTCTTTACATGTGAACAGTACATCAGCCACAGTGAAGGGTTTGTTATTTTTTTTTTCCCCCTACTCACTTTTCTGAATTACTCAACCAGATACAAGAGCAAAACATGTGGTGAGAAGGATACGGGGGCTGGCTTGCCAAATGTGTCCCTAAACTTGTGAAATATTGAATGTCAAAATACAAGAGCTACAATTGATGCTGTCCGTTACATGAGTGATGGCCCAACAAAGTCACCACGTTTTAGGACTAATACGGTAAAGCAGCTGACTTTTGAACCTGTAATAAACCCTGGACAAAGGTTTTATTTCCACTTACAGGTGGTGGGTGTTTTATGTTTTTTTGGATTTAGTTTTTTTCTTTTTACTGAAATTAAAACTAAATTTTCCGATGATCAGTGTCTTAAAGACACTATGAATGTAAAGACAGGATTTCCAAACTAAAAACTGTCTGTAGCTTTGCACGCTTCAAAGAAACAAACAGAAAAAGACAAACTGGTTTATCCCTTTTTCAGCAAATATAGGAAATACTTAATAATAGGCAAACTCTTGTAGTTTGGGTTAGCGATATCTTGAACCCAGTAAGCAAGGCTAACTAGCTTAAGCTGCTGAACATGCGGTGCGCTAACTTGAAAGATTCCATCATTTAAGTGTCTCCGAAAGAAATTGAGGAGAACGAGAAGCTTTGCCTTAAAGTTGTTCTTTTCATATGAGTTGAATTAGTCGTAAAGTGATCATTTCGTTTCGTAATAGCTTCAGCAATGCAATAATTGTTCACACGCGATGAAAACATCATTGTTCATTTCAACGGTTTCCTCCTTAGATTCTAAATTTTTCCTCCATTAGGCAACCGCTTCGCACTTAAAGCAGTCCCTCATTTGAACTGTTCCATGCATAGATTATGAAGATATCCACACCTCTGTCAGATCGGAACAACTTTCCTGCCAGGAAATGAGTTTAGAAACAGTTAAGCATGTCTTGTTTAATTTTTCGGTGAAACCTTAGAGCTGAGGACTACGACTGGAGTCAGACGTGTTTTCATTGCTCTGCGCTGTGTTATACACTGATTGTGAGTGGGAAAGTAACACTTGGGGGAAGCATACAGCCAAAACACACATGAGATGGAACAAATAAGCTACACCCTCGCCGACCAGACGAGCCAAATGAATATTAGGGATCTTGCCGACTTGTCCCACACTTGAGTGGCAGCTCTTACAGCCGTGCTACAAGACGTCCTCAGTGTTTTACCGACTGCTCCATTTCTCCTCTTGGCCGAGGCCTCGGTTTCTCACCCTGGGAGGAATAAAGTCTCAGACATTCTGTAATTGTCCTTGAGACCGGACTGTACATTTCCATCGTGGCTCGAAGCTGAAGCGGAACAAATGGCACATTCTGGTATATGGAAATGATATTTGCGGTGTTCAGTGGCAGCCAGCGCGAGCCCGCTCCAAATTTGAAATGAGGGATTTCAGCGTCTGCATGAGTCTTTATTAGGGATGTTTCGCAGGGGCTTTTGGCCGCTGTGCTTTTTTGCAGATTTGAAGCTTGTCAGAGCGCAGTGCTCCCTTACGGCTTCCAAAGGGCACTCGGGTGTCAAACCCGCTTTTGCCTGGAGACGTGTGATTGAATCTCGCCGAGCTTCTGACTTCCAGCGGAATGCCAGAGATTTATAAATGTCAGGGAGCTCGGACGAGCCAAGTGGAAGTTTCTGTTCGTCCTGTTCTTGCTTTACTGTTCACTGCGGTGTGTTAAAACAGAACCGAGGGGGAAACGGGGCCGTTAAACTGTCAGCGTGCCTCACACTCCGCATTAATCTCCAATTAACGAGAAAGATGCTTTTATGGTGTCTTAGACTGGGGGACGTTTTCATTCATCTCGGCGCGCTCCTTATTACGTCGATGACTCCACTTGTTTGTGATGATCACAGACAAGCCCACCCCCACCCCCCTTGACCCCACCCGGCTGGTCACCAGGAACGAAACCCAGCTGGTTGCCCTGGGATACAAAAAATGGGAGTTCTCTCACCCATGCGGTAGATGAAGTTGGCCTCGGTCTCGTAGGAGGAGGCCGGCGATGCCACGTCGCGGTCGCCGTCGTTGGAGCTGAAGGACTCGGAGTGGCTCCTCCTGGCCCGGGCCGCCGCCGCCGCCATGCCCCCGGCCTCCGCCGCCATCATGTGGCGCAGCGTGTCGTTCAGGTAGCGGTTCAGCAGGCTGCTCTTGTACTTGGAGGGCGGCGAGGCGCCGTCGTCGCCCTCGGCGATGGCCAGCACGGCGCCCTGCTCCTGGAGGGGCGCCGGCCGCCCGAAGCCGGACTGGCCGATGGGAGCCGGCAGGTTGCAATCTTCATCTGCCGGGGAGAGAAAGCCACAGCGGGACGGGTTGACCGATGATCAGTGGTGGGTGGTGGTTGCTTTTTGAGCGTTACGGATGGAAGAACGCCCTCACCGCCCGAGTCTGTGTCGCCGCTGCACACGCTCAGCCTCTCGGCGTTGCCCTGGATGTACTTGTTGTACAGCTTGATCCTCAGGGCCCAGCTCAGGTCCGGCTGCCTGACCGTGTTCTTCAGCCTCCTCCTGGCGTTGGCGAACCAGTTGGAAACCTGCAGCGGTCGCAATCGGTTTTAGGGGACGTTGGGGAAAAAAAAGAAAACTCGGCTTTCCGTCCTCTTACCTGCACCAGCGTCATGTGCGAGCCCAGAGCCAGGAGGACCTTCTCCGTCTTTGTGGGGTAGGGGTTGTCCCGGTGCTTGTAGAGCCAGTGTTTGAGCGGCCGGGCCATGTCCTGCAGCACCTGCCTCTTGTGCCGCACTTTGACCCCGCTCAGACGAGATCTAAGGGAGTTTAGAGCCAGCTGGAATCATCGCTGCGGACTGCTCGGTTTCAACCCTTCCGCGGGGCCAATTAGACTCAAACTGAAACAGGTTTCTCTCTTTAGAGGGCCGTTAGCAACCCGGAATCATGCAGTCGGATCTTTTGGTGTGTCTTTCATTTGATTGTCCGTGACTAAAAGAGTTTACTGTTGTCCTTCAGTCACGGACATTCAAGGATTTGACAAGTGAATCACGACACATAATAACCCTGTTTCCTCTTTGATCATGCCATAAAAATAAATAAAAACACAGTACAAAATTCTCAAACCATACCCGGATCTTCTGTACTTTAAGGCGGAGCTGTTTTCGCTGGCGTCCCGGCCTGGCAGCAGGTCCGGGTGATGTGGGTGTGGGTCTGTTAAAGCCGTGTGCTGCAGGTCCGGGCGGCTATATCTGCTCCCGTCCTCCCTCCCGCCGTCCTCCGATTGAAGCGGAGCCTCAGACCTCGTGGCGGCGGCCTCGTCCATTCTCAGACGCGCGGCGGTTCCCCCCTCGGTGGGCAGGTGCATCAGTAGACTCCCGGGTTCACGCGCCCACCGTAGACTCCCATTCCCCACCGGCGTTGCTCGGTTAAGTAAAAAGCACGACAAAAAAAAAGGGTTTGGGAGGTCGTCCGAGGGAGCAGATAACAGGCGGGCTCGTACTCGGGGCAAAAAATGTTTCAGAAAGTTCGATGATGTTGTCTGGTTTTAGCTGAGCTGTGAGAGGAGTTCAAATAACCTGCCTACTCCCCCCACCTATTGGCCCCGGCGCTGTCCAATCCCTTCTGCTTTGCGAGGGTGGGGGGGACCTGCAGAGGAGAGGAAAGCAGCAGCTCTTTGGGATAGGAGAATTATTACACATGAAAAGAGCAGCAGCGAGGGCCGGCCCGTCTGATTTACTGGGGAGGTTTCATCTGCTATGACTGCGCTGGCCGCCGAGCAGCGCGAGCATCTCATATTTTCTCCATGAGGAACGATCCTCGCGGCTCTTGCGGCGCGACTAAAAATCATGTCAGCAAATAATAATCCGTGTTTTATCAGGGGATTCGGCGGATTTATGGGTGTAATTACACGGCTGCTAATAGCCGTCGAAAAACAAAAAAAGAAGCCCACAAGAGTTGGGCTTTGGGTTACAGAGTGGATTCTGCTCCTTTTTAAACGGATCTCGGTGCAAAGCGTCCCTCCAGAAAGGCCGGTTGGAGTAGAAAATGCCCTGCACATGTGTGTTAGTCTCAAACTTTTTGAGTCTGTCTTCATGGGCAGCTTTAAACTAACAATAAAGTCCACATATGTCGGAGTCAGTATCCATTTTAGGGTAACTGGGACTGTGCACAGTTACGTAAATCCAATCTGACAGAAGTTTCCTATTGTCATTAGTGTAAGTAGATGACAACATGCAGGCTTTGAGCTCACCACTTGACTGTATGATACTTTGTGATATGATACGTTTGATTGTCTCTTGGAAAGCAAAGCGCTTCCATGACAGACTCGGTATAACTGGACCAGGATCATCTTTAAAGACACTCTGATAAAGAAGTGTTTCTGTCTTCCCAGGCAAATCAGGCTTTTCGAAGCTGAGCCTAAAACCCCAGCAGCACTTGTCCGGCGCATATAAAACTTCGAGAAGCAGCCCTCATGTTCATAATTCAGCGGTATCAGCGGGGAGATGGAGTTTCACTCCTTTCAAAAGCTGAAAAACACATGGAGCAGAAGCATCCCCGGTAGGTGCAGTAAATTCCTGCCTCACATTCCTCAGCAGCAGTTGAGAATGCTACATGCTATCACACACTCCATTTCCCCCCCGTCCCTCTGTGCTGTGTTCACCGGCTAGACTGTTGACACTAGCTGGGAACACACCTCAACTCGACAGCCAGGAGAGCAGTAAAAAACACGGTGGAACGACATACGTTTTGTTTTATTTAGACATCCGGGCACATTTTTTTTTTGTCTCCACCGACAGAGGTATGGCTTACAGTTTAACCAAACCTTGACCTATTTAAAAAAAAAAAAAAGTAATACTGTAGCAAGGTAGAGGATATGGTTTTCAAATATACTTATTTTTTTGCACAAGCTCCCATTTGTTGGGTTAAAAGTGAGTCATCTACTGCTTTCCGTTGTGTTACATGCTGCAGCCATACACAGAGAGAAATCACTGTTGTAGTTATTTTTTAGGGCAAAATCTTGGAATATCCATACAGATACATCCTAAATAAGTACTTAATAAAGGTGGAAGTACTTCATTAATACAAAAGTACAAACATAACTGATAATTTTGAGCAAATGAAAGAATTTTAAAAAGCAAACTGTATTTAGTGATTCAAGACACAAGCTAAAATGGTTCATTATGGGTGCTTTTTATTGTTTAGGGATTCAAATGATAATCACTGGAAACATTTGAATGCACTCAATTTCATAAATATGCGTCAATTTCTGCATATTTACAATATTTTTCCCTCTTCTTTAGTCGCTATGTATGCTCTGTATACCAGCTAATCCCAGTACACACTGTATAAATTTATGTTGCTTTTCTCGTGCACTTCCCCAGAAAAAATAAAGACATTGTTCAAGGCACGCCTTATTTATTTTCACAAACTTCGCACAGACGGCTCCGCGAATGGGCCAAATTACCCGAGACCGCTTGACATCATCCTTTTGTGCGCAATGTTTGAAGTGGGAGCCGGGGTGGATATATAAAAGGGCCGGGTTTTGGTTGGACCGCTCCGCATCTTTAATGGTGCCGTTATGATCTCAGAGGGTGCCTGCAGATTCTCAGCGGCGGGCTGAAATTACGCCGCCAGGTTCCTGGCTCCTGGCTCCGGTCGGTGGGGATGGGGGGTGGGGGGGGGGGGGGGGGGGGGGGGGGGGGGGCCGGGCAGGAGCGTCACCTTTTGTCTCGGCGGCCTGTTTGTGTGTTGTGGCGACCGGACGGGCACGCCAACGCACCGGTCAACACGTCTGGACTCAGTCCCGTGCACCTCGCTGTTCTTCGACACTGACCCTAAACCTGCCCCTGCCGCTAATCCAGCACGCGGAGCCTCGCTGCACTTTTACAGTAGGCTTTTATGAGCGCTCATAACTTCTCTCTGTGCGTTTGTGAAGCCTTGAGTCCCTTGAAGACCATTGCGGCCCCCCCAACCCCCCTCCCCCGCCACTCCCACACGACACCCCGTTCCCTTTTTCCCCAAATACTACATGATAGACACATTAACACTCCTTCACACCCAATTGAGCACAGCATCCAAAAGAGAGGAAGGAATGCAGCCATTAAAAAGATTTAGATTAAGCACCATATGTGAATGAGAGGAGGAGACTGGCCAACAGCTGGGCTGCTGGACTAAAAAACGTGGTTTTGTACACAAGCAGGGTCCAACAAAAGACTTTAACAGACAGGCGAGTCAAATGGGAAATGGTTTATTAACAGTGGAATATTCTGATGAATAAACAGGGGGTAGGAACAGGGAGAGGTCGGCAGGTATTTCTCCAGGAGGATGCTTCGGGTCTCTGGAGGAGGAGAATTCGTTGTTTTCCGTTTGAGACTCGGGGGCAACCTCCTTGTACTGAAGCAGACATGTCCATGGTAGCACTGGGGGTGCGTGGGGAGGGTTTCCATTTGTTCCCGGCTTGGCACATTTCACATCAGGTTACAAGGGAACAAAGGTAAGTAGAAAGAGACCCGGACAAGATTTACAAAACCTCGGTGGGGCATGAACACTTGTTCAGTGTTCTACCACAGAAACAGACATTCTACATTCACCCGGTCAGGCCCAAGGATGCTTCAACATAGTTTATCTAAGACATATGAAAAGCAGGGTGTACCTTGTGTAAGGTAGCCAAAGACAGAGAGTGGAGACAAAAAGGACCCACAATGAAAAGAGAGCTTGGTAGAAATCAGGGGGGAAGACAATGGACGATACGGGGTCCTTATAATTGATATATATTATAATATAATAAGGATTTTTCAGCAACTCCAATAGGATAGGAGCAATTAGGGGGACTTTGACAATAGTAAATAAAAGAGATTGATAGGAATTTAGTCTTTCGGTAGACAGCAGATTAGACAAATGGCTGTTATCAACCCAAACATGCAAGACAAAGTGACCATTCCTCCAAGTGAAGCTTAATGGTAGTAAATGTCAAATGCATGTTGAATGCTTAATGATTCTGTCCGTTTGGATTTAAGACACAGCGACAAAACTTTTGGTCTGAATGCTGTGGGAAAGCAGCTCCAACCCCAAAGGTTGATTAAAGCATGTTTAGCGTCCATGGTCTAGGTCAAAGGTCAACCACTGCTATTCCAGACGTGGTCCTTTATGAAATAATGGCGAAAACGTGCGCATTTCTCTTTAAATGTGTCGGGACTGCTTAGGATGGCAGGGTAGCAGGTGAAACAACCAAGGAAGAAGCCTCATCTCGGCATAGACCATTACAGCAAAAAATTAGAAAAGAAAAGAAATGAAAAAAGGCTGTTTACCACAATGGTGTCACTATTTGTGAAATGTTGTCTGTTATTCATGTTTTTAATTTTCTCAGCTTGTTCTTAGTGTACAATACATTTTAACTGGAGCTGACACCTTTACAGATTTATGAGATATTCATAGTGCTTAATCTGTGGTTTATTATTGTTATCGGGCTTGGGTCTGTGTTTCAAACAGCGTGCTGCTGGCACCATTCCTCCCCGACTGCTGCTCGTAATATTTCTCTGGTGTATATTACACTTAATTGAGGTGCAGCAGCTGTCAGAATAATTACATGCTGATGTTTGCAACTTGGCAGGGAGAGACAACACTCAGCCGCAGGCTTTGGGGCTTTTCTTTTTTCTTTTTTTTTCCCCCCTCTTCTTCATCCTCGGAGTTGAAGTTGTGTCAGCTCCATGCCAGCATAGAAACTGGCACTGAGACGGAGGGAGGGAGATGCATTTTAGGAAAGTTAAAGGAAAAAAAAGTCGGAGAGTTTGTGGAAAAATATTCCAAACACAAGAGGAATCGAACTCGACGTGTTCAGTTCTGTTCGTAAAACCTTAACATGAAATTTCTGCATATGTAGCTGTAAAAAAAAACTACTTGGTGTACGCTTCAGAGGTGGGAGTTCAGATCCAGCCGGTCAGATGGCTGCAGCTTCTCCACTCTTTTCCGGGCGAGCTGCAGACCCACTCTGCAGGAACCCACTGGACCGCTGCCTCCTGGATCCTCTCGAGATCGGCCTTCAGATCTCTGAAAGCGGCGGCGATGTCCCCGTTGACGATCACCCGGTCAAACAGGCGACTGAACTGGCTCTCCATGGTTTCTGCCAGATCGATCATACTCCTCAAATCCTCCTCCTGCGAACCAAGAAAGCAGCTGTGAGCGGAGGCTGCTGTAAAAGGGAAAAAAAAAAAAAAACCTCTCTGACCAGCGTCTCCTCCCTTAACTGTCGAGCTGAACAAGAAATCTCCTTTTGAGGGACGGTGGTTGTCCTAATGTGCACATGGTATTCAAAATGTGGCAATGTGGCGCCTTGAACAACCTTGAAAAGTGCTTGTTTGACCGTAATCTGCAAATACTGTAACACAATAGGATACGGAGAGTGACCGGTGAGCTACGCGGACCGAGGCATAACACGTCGTTACATGCTGGGTGTAAAGGACAGGAGACTCTTTCACACCACCTGTGCCGGGAGCTGAAAACAGACCTTTCACACGGGGTTGAACTCTTCAAGGATCACGATGCTCGGCACCGGCCGAACCGCCAAAGCCACACAGGAGCCCAGGTGTGTGACCTCGCGGGTTTAATAAGGGCCACGTGGGCAGCCGGGGTCAAACACTGAATGTGAGACCATATGGGCCTCGGTAGAACGGCCCGGCCCCGGTTTTGTCCAAGTGATACCACGTGTACCCTCCTCAAACGCAAACGTCCACGCGCCTGGCGTGCTCTCGATCTTTGGCGATCGCAAACACGCCACCGGGGCGGCCGAGAACCACCTCGGTTTTTGACCCGACGCCCGGTCCACATGCTGTAGGACACGCAGCAGGCCCCCGACCACGCACACACCTCCTGGAGTCTAAACTGTGAAAGGCGGTTCAAGATGTCCAGGATCTCTTTTTTTGGGGTAAGCCGGACATGCCATGCATGTCCAAGAGATGTTGAAGACACAAGGGCTATCCCCTACTAACAACAATGTAAAATGACACGATTTCAATGGAGGCGACAGCTTTGCCGTAACACAATCAGACCTACTCGTTACAGTTTTTTCCACAAAGAGAGTCTCTCTTAACTCATTGGCTGCCAAAGACGTCTATAGACGTCTTTTATGTTTTTTAACGAGAGTGGCTTGGGGGACGATCTGCTAAAGCTTGTCCGTAAATATCAGGCTTCAAGACAGAGTATGTACTAACAAATTGACCCTCTAGGTGGCAGTGCCACTTTTAATGGGAGATGAGCATAGACTGTAGGCAAATAAGAAAAAGGTAACGGTTCGCTATGAGAGAACATGTCGCCGGTGAGATGCAAGTCGAGGAAGAACGGAATAAGGTAGAAACACATTTTTTTTCCTGATGAAAGAAGAGAGTCTATTCTTTCTTTTCGTGTGTTCGGTGTTTACATAGTCATAGTGAAAACTATTCTGTGGTTCTTGAAAAATCAGTCAAAATGCTCAAAAAACTCTGGCAGTCAATGACTTAAAGGGGACATATTATGCAAAAACCAAGTTTTTAATCATTTGATTATGTACATTTGGGACTGTGGAGGGCCTATCAGCAGGCAAAGTGTGAAAAAAAATGACTCAGTCATATTTTTGTGGGCTGCCTCAGTCTCAGTACAGGAGATAAATCAGGAGGTTTCAGGAGTGGGTAGTTTCTGACGTCATTAGCTCTAGCTCATTATAATATTCCAGCCTTTCACCTGCATGTTGCCCCCCACCTCAGCTTACTCCGCCTATCTGTGGCAGACGTCGTGGTAGCGTGAGCGTTAGCATGGTAGCGTTAACATGGTAGTGTTTTAAAGGTAGCGTTAGCATGGTAGCGTTAGCACGGTAGCGTTAGCATGGTAGCGTGGTAGCGTTAGCGTGGTAGGGTTAGCGTGGTAGCGTTAGCGTGCCGACGTGGGCACACCTCCCGGAAGAAGTGGGTGGATTGCCTGTGTCTCATTTGCATTTAAAGAGACAGGCACTCCAAACCGAGCACTCTGAACAGGGCTGTTTTGGCAGGGTGAAAAGACTGCAATTGTGCTTCATCCTTATGGGATTCTGACCAGAGCTTGTCACAGACATTACATTAGGACACCAGGGGACTAGTTTAACTTGTTGAAATAGGGTATAATATGTTGCCTTTACCATAAGAATGACGCGGCCCTGCAGGAGACACTGTGAAGAGGAAGGAGGCGCTCTCGACACCGACGACAACACGCCAGTTAAGTTAGAGTCGCAGGGATTCTGAGACTCACCGAGAAGGTCCTGGCCTGGCCGGCGTCCCCCCCGTCGCACACGAACTTGGCCCTCCGCCTGGTGAGCCGCAGCTCCTCGAAGGGCGGCGGCTTCACGAACACCACGTACGGCTTGAATTCATTCGTGTACACGTGCTTTATTTTCTGTGTTGGAAAATCGAAGGAGGGAGAGGTGAGGGGGAAGGAGAGGTGAGAGGTGAGGGGGGAGGGCAGGAGGTCACGGCACGACCAGCATTTGTAACATGGCTGCTGAAGTGTGCGGCCCGAGTGGATTTTTCCATACATTTTTCTATCGAAAGTCAAGGGAATCTCTGATTATTGACCACTCTCATGTGTTTTAAAGGCAATAATATGAAGTCCCAGTGATTGAAATGCTGCTGCTGGAAGGCAATTCTATTTGTGGCCTTGCCCATTTTGGACTTTTATTAAGTTCAAAGCTTTTCTGAAACCAGCCTGTGAAGCACAAGTTTGAAGCATTTGGCGCCTCTCATTTCTCAGATGACAAAAGGCTTACGCTCGGGTGCAGGTCCAGGAGGCACACCTTGTCCTTAGCCATCACCCTGCGCATGGAGTCCAGACTTGTCCCATAATAATGGCCTCTGTAACGCCCGTACTCTACAAATCTAGAGGCAGAGAGACAGAGGGGGATACCAGGAGAAAACTAGATTGAGGTGGCTGCAGGAGGTGGTTTTCAAACAGCAGAAGGAAGTCCGGGGAGCCATGATGGGGATAGAGCTCACCACTGGCTATGCTACACAACAAGGCCAGGCAAGTTTATTAGTATGGCACATTTTGTGCAGACTGTTCCAGATTTTAGGAGGAAATGAAGCCTCTCCTCGTTTGGTTCTGACTCTGGGGACCAGCAGGAGACCAGAACCCGAGGTTCTCAGAGTCCGAGCTGGTTCATACGGCTCCAACGTGTCAGAACTGTATTTTGGCCAAGCAGAGACTTGTACCCAAGCAGAGCTTTTCTAAAGTCTGTTCTCTGAGTGACCAGAAGCCAGTGCAGAGACCTGAGCTCTGGACTGATGTGGTCATGTCTCCTGGTTCTGGATGTTACAGCTCCTTTAGAGCCCGGTGAGCAGACCCTTACAGCAGGCTAACCCGCTTTTTTTTAACCATACCTGTGGTTCAAAATGTGCTCTTCGAATGTATGAACGGGTACAAAATGATAATCCACCCCTTCGGTCTCCTGCTGCCTCTTCTCACGTGTTGTGTCTGGAAGACAGGGAGACGAGGGCGGCATGAAGGCCTGGGAAATGTGAGCGGAAGGGGGTGAGGGGAAACCTGAGCTCGTCTGCCTTACACGGTACACTGACGCCATAGCGGTCGGGGTCCGAGATGGCCAGCCTCCTCATCAGTTCGCTCACGCCAACGCCGCCGGGCCCTGGAGAAAAAAAAAAAAAAAAGATCAAGACGCGTCATTCCGAACGCGGGGATTAATTCTCCGCATCACGGTGCGGTAATGCTTTCCTTAAGACAAGCCCAACGCTAAATGACCCATCTGTCTTTACCATCAGAGGCAGAGCAGGAGAAAGTCAGACAGAGCGGGGCTCTGATTTCATTCTGATTTCTCTTTGAGAATGATGCACAAACCACCCTCTGTCTGCATCTGCCTGTTCGACTTTTAATTATCCTATACGTTCTGGAAAATCCATAACATGGTATCGAAAATGCGACATCTGCAAATGTGGGGCTGGATCAGTGTCGCTATAGTGTAGGATGCAAAGGATGGGGCGCTTGCATAAGCACGCACACACACACTCACACACACACAAACGGGGCTGCAGCATCTGGGATTTTCTCCCAGCGCGGGCCTTTGCAGCCCCAGATTGCATCAGCCTCTAATGGAGCGCAGTCTAAAAGTAGGATTCCTGACATAGCTGCCTTTTCCATCACTGGGTTTGCATGAGCTTGATACATTACAAAATATCAAGTTAATGGACTCGCTACTCTCCCGATGCTGATGGCTTCCACAGCTGCCCCGCTGAAGCGGAGGGGAGCATCATCAGACTCTGTGTACGCTTTCCTCCGACGTCTTCTTTTTGGAAGAAAAAAAAAAAGCGAACCTTTGTGAGGGTTACACGATCTGTGGGCTTAAAGTGGCTGGCAGAGACTTTGACAAGCTTTCCTGGGGCATAAGGGTCTATTGTTTCATTGGAAATGCGTATGCAGTGCAAACGGGGATATATCTCTGACAGAGTCCAACATTATCCAGCTGGTCCTGGATTAATGATCCAGGATTTGGTTTTCCTGTTCGTATCTTTTATTGCCAATATGCAATATACTCCTAATGATGACCTCCGGTCAACGAAGAGCCCTCACAGCGGACAGTAAAACCTAAGCCAGAGTGGGTGGAAGTTCCAGCGCAGATAAAGAGCTCTGAATGTAGATTCAAGCTGTCTTAACTGTTCCAGTGTAATGAAAAAGAACTGGGCTGACACAGTGATCTTCTGTTAGATTTCTGTCTCTGTTTTTTCTGTCCTTTATGTCCGTTTTCTGCACTTTGTTTTTGTGATGCACCTCCTTTGTCCTCGTGATGGCTTCCTTTCTGCTCTCAATGTGTGTTTACCTCTCTTTCCATCTCTCAGTCCAGGCACAGATGACCTGAAGCTGTATCCTAATATGACATTAAAAAGACATTCAGCGGTGCTCAATATAAATTCCCCCCGGGGAGAGATATAGCTCAAAACTACACAGAGCAGACCTGCAAGATTGGCAGGGAAGTGAATCTGGGGTGGGCCACTGCGTAACTTAAGAGAACACAATATTTTTCTGACTTGGAGTCCTTTGACAGTGTTTACGTGGTTCTGATGGGAAAGGATTGTTCGTCCTGCGCTCTGGACCGGGAACATAAATCTTCATCAATGCTGAGCGTTTTCTTTTGATCAACAACAGCTTCCATAAAGCTGTCCTTTTTACTGAACGGGATCACAGTTCTTAGAACTTTTTATATGGGAAAAAGGGGTGGGGGGGACCATATAAAACAATACAATTGACCATGGCAGCACTTTTATTTGTGTAACACCACAGTTACTTAGAATAATCTCGGGATACATAAATATTCTATGATGTTACGTATGCAGTTGATC
Organism: Menidia beryllina; assembly: GCA_013363375.1. Taxonomy (NCBI): domain Eukaryota; kingdom Metazoa; phylum Chordata; class Actinopteri; order Atheriniformes; family Atherinopsidae; genus Menidia; species Menidia beryllina. The sequence goes on from JABUIW010000086.1 coordinate 914,865, forward strand.
GCTCCGGTTCATATATTCATCTTTTCAGACATTCACAGATTGGTCACTTTTCCCCTCACAACAAAACCAGTGAAAGGGATATTTACCATTTCTTAAGACTGGACAGTAAAACTCTGCTGTGTCACAACGTTAATAATGATTCGACGTAATTGGAAGTGTGTCAAAACTTTGGAATTAAAAGACTGGGGCAAAGCCATAATTGAAGCAGACTCTTCTGAGAGTATGCTGGAAAGGCTGAATGATGAGAAACGGATGATATGGGATGATTTCTGGGTACACAGGAAAGGGACATAAGGTGTATCTGATGTATTTTCATTTATCATTACTATTTTCTGGACCATATTTTCTGTTGTCAAGGTGGCGTATAGGGAAACTATGTACAATAGGACAATGTAACATACTATGTGGACCTTTTTAGTGTGTGTTTAAAGTTTCATCAAGAAAAAAAGTTGAATTTCAAGAAAAAAGAAAAAAAAAAGACTGGACAAGCCATGATCTGAAGGGGTATCGGTAAAGACACCATGGATTCTCAGCCTGCTCGCATTAAGTTAGTTCACAACTTGATTTCCACATGGGAAGCAAATATGAAGCTATGATTATAAAACCTAAATTTAAAAAAAAATGGATGAATGAATCCATAATGAATTCATTTGGATGATTCCGCTAAGTTCAGTTCAAATCCAAATGGGCTTTACTAGCTCACACGTACCAACCAGCACCACCAGACGGTGTCGGTCCTTTGGCTTCCGATGGCAGGGAATCACTTCCATGTAGGTCGGGGGACGGATGGTACCGTGCACCTCGGCGCTCCACCTCCGGCAGCGGGCAGCTCTCCTGGCCCTGCTGCTTTTCCTGCCCAGGCGGAAACTTCTCCTCAGGCCAGCTGGGAACGAGACAGGAAAATATATATATATATATAGTTGGAAATGCATTCAAAGGGGCTAGCGAACGGCCTTCTGGGAGCCTCCTTGGGCCGGTAGGTACGGGGCGGCAGAAGCAGACATTTGGAGTCGCTTTTCCGGCTGCTTGATAAACGCCTGAGCATAAATCACTTTTCCTCACCGCCGTGATCTTAATCTCCACCGAGCGTTGAGGGAAATGGATGGGGCCGACGCTGCCAGATGTTACGCTAAACTTAACGGCCGAATTAGTCGTCTTTTTGAAGTCGGGCACGTTCGGCGGGGTTTTACAGATGTTTGGCAGCGGACTCCCAAAGGCCCGGGCTAAGAGCCACAGCAGTGGCCCCACGACTGGCATCATCTCCTCTCACCTGATGTTAACACATTGGCTGCCAAAGACGTCTATAGACGTCAATTCAAATACAACCGTTCGCTGCCAAAGACGTCTATAGACGTCTTTTATGTTTTTCAACGAGAGTGGCTTGGGGGACGATCGTCTAAAGTTTTTCCGTAAATATCAGGCTTCTAGACAGATTATGTACTAACAAATTGACCCTCTAGGTAGCTGTGCCACTTTTGATGGGAGATGAACATAGATTGTAGGCAAATAAAAAAACGCAATGGTTCGCTATGCGAGAAATGGCACCGGTGAGACGCAAGTCGAGGAAGAACGGAATAAGGTAGAAACAAATTAATTTCCTGATGAAAAAAGAGAGTCTACTCTTTCTTTTGGGGTGTTTGGTGTTTACATAGTCATAGCACAAACTATTCTGTGGTTCTTGAAAAATCAGTCAAAATGCTCAAAAAACTCTGGCAGTATGGGACTCTCTGTCCTGAAAATGGCTGGCAGTCAATGAGTTAAAAATCTCTTCTTGTTGTAGATTTATATACTTTGTTATTTTATTTTGCTAAATTTTACCGGTCTCTTATTACATCAGAGTTGTGTAAGTCTGGGTGTTTTCCTGTCCTAATTCACTTCGGTGACTCGGGCTTCGGTCCCTCTAACCTCTGTTTCTGCAAACTGAAATTCCAGCGCTGCTCGCCGACACGGGAAGCGACCAGAATACGACCGACTGCGTCAGCTGAGGACTCCCGTGTCACGCGTCGTCCCCGAACAGCGCACGTCTCAGTCAAGACACGACAACTCAGCCCGCCACGCTTCATTTGCGCCCTGTCAGACATCCAGCTGCTGCCATGCGACTGCGGTCTGGCCCGTCCTGGCAGGCTCGCTGCTTTTCATGATGCAAACCACAACTGAGCCAGGGTGCCAGGCTTTCTCTGGCACTGGTCATAATTTAACCTTCTAAGCATATCTATCCATTTCCTCTTTAGGCCTCATTATAAAAAAAAAAAACATGTTACTACATAATAGAGACTTTAAACGATTTTTTTTGCCTCCCTCTCTCCCTTTATACATACATATATGTATATATAAAACAGATGAGCTCACAAAGACAAGTGACAGGACTATGAATTCTGACTAATCAAAGAATTCTTATTTCCAAGAATCGAATCAGAGCAAGTAGAATCTTGTAATTGCCAGTCATCAGTAATTCTTCTTGATTAATTAAGTGACACTCCCTACCATAGGTTTTTGGACATGACATAAAATAAAAAGATAGATGTCAAAAAGATATGACACGAGTCTGAGGCCCCATAGTCATCCATAAATGAACGTTAGAAATTTTTCAGGGTGGCAAACCACAAATTCCAAACAATTCAATCCTGTGCTTGAGAAGTTACAGATTTGTTCCACTCTCCAATGTAAGTGGTGACAGAAAGCATTTTTCCTAATTTTTCTTTTTTCCAATCTGAAGTTGGCCCACGAGGTAAAGGGTTGTCAATCACTAGTAGGAAATTAAATGAGCAATACCTTTTAAGAGACTCTGGATAATATCAAAGATGAAAAAAGAACTGGTTAGCTTGGATTAGGCAGAAGCAGAGGAAACGTGTAGCCTCTCGAATTCCTATCATAACTAAATCTGAATCTCACCAATTAGAAGAGACAAAATGACAATATTACAAATGTATTATTAAAAAAAACAAAAAACAAACATCGTCTTTTTTAGAGTAAGAGTTTAACTCAAAGTAAGCTATTTTAAAGGCTGATAACATAAGCAATCCAAAAGATAAGAAAAAAGAAAATAATCAAATATATAAAAGCAATATATGAGGAAAGAGACAGATTTATGATTCTCTCCCCCCTTTTCTTTTTAGAAACTTAAATTTTTATATGGCCTTAGAATGGCTATCCCATACATCCCTTCTCCATACTGATTACTGTACATGCAGCCACTCAGTCTGGGTCCACGTGCCAGAAAAAGAGGAGGAACACAGCATGAACTGTGTCTTCAGGTGGAAGCTGGCCTGAGATAAGATGAAATTTGCGTTATTAAACGCACATGACTCTCCGAGCTGATATAATGCAGCATCTGTAATTACACTTGCCTTGCGCCGGCATAAGGAGCCCCTTTTACAATCAGCCATAAATACATAACCCCGTACGAACATCCTGCACCGCTCTCGTGCACGCGTGATACTGCACACGAGCATGTCCCATCCGGTCCACAGAGTCAAGGCAAAATGGAATAAAAGCGAATGCCTTAACCGAACCTGAAATCTTTATACCACATCCTCCGTCTCCAAAAAACCGGGTTAATATGGTCACATGACCCGCACACAGAGGTTTCATGGTCTATTCTCTGGGATTGGGATTGTCGTCAGGGGGACTGGAGCGACAAGTCAAACATCTCACCGACGTGGATCCCCGTTATTGCGCCGTAATCGACGTCCTCCGTGACTGGAAAAAAAACAGGAAAAGAGATGGGGAAAGAGTGAGGAAATCCTGGATCAAAAACCACAAAAGCGATGACGTGTGCCGCTCTGACGCTTCATCCTCAAAGTATTAGCATATGTTCTGACCTACATGTCCTGATATTTTTATTTGAAAACGGTCATAGTAGCCCTACTTAAACATACTATCTACAATTCCTGAACATGCATGGGAGCCCCTCTCTTATAGACTGACTATAAGCACAAAAGCACATTAATGGAGGTCAGCTTTGTTATTAGACCCTTCAAATTAGCTTATTTTCATTCAAGTAACTGTTCTGTGTTTTGGAATATGCCCCAAAATAATGTTACATTACTATTATTCTTGGTCAACGTGGCTTTGAAAGACCAAGCCGAAACCCAAAGCGTGCACATGTAATTCTAAAAGTGATACTTAACTCATTGGCTGCCAAAGACGTCTATGGATGTCTTTTATGTTTTTCAACGCGAGTGGCTTGGGGGACGATCTGCTGAAGCTTGTCCGTAAATATCGGCTTCTAGACAGAGTATGTAGTAACAGATTGACCCTCTAGGTGGCAGTGCCACTTTTGATGGGAGATGAGCATAGATTGTAGGCAAATAAGAAAAGCGTAATGGTTCGCTATGAGAGAAATGGCGCCGGTGAGACGCACGTCGAGCAAGAACGGAATAGGGTAGAAACAATTTTTTTTTCCTGATGAAAGAAGAGAGTCTACTCTTTCTTTTGGTGTGTTCGGTGTTTACATAGTCATAGCACAAACTATTCTGTGGCTCTTGAAAAATCAGTCAAAATGCTCAAAAAACTCTGGCAGTATGGGACTCTCTGTTCTGAAAATGGCTGGCAGTCAATGAGTTAAGGTCATTCTTTTGATAGAAAATGCAAGCGTTACCTTCCCCCTCATCTGCAGAGCATGTGGAGGAAACAAGGGAAGTTAGAGCAGGCGAGGAGAGAAGGCAGGCCCCCCCCCCGTGACCCCGGCCTTCAGCGGGACCTTCAGACATGCCCTCTCACCCCTCGCCTCGACACTAAAGCAGCTCGAATGTGTTTATTGGAAAGTGTTTTACGCTTTTCAGGTGTGGTGCGTTTACGGCCAACGGCGGCCGGTCACCTGGTGGCTTGACCGGTCGGGGCTGGAAGAGGGCTCTGGGTCGCTGTAATGCCACTCTTCTGTAAAAACACAGCGGAGGAAACCAAACAGAACAGGGTTTTGTGTCCGGTTTCGGTTTCGAAAGAAGACGAAAAAAAAGGCTCACCTCTCGTGCAGCTGCCTGGAGGGGATGAGCCCCGCCCGGCCGCCGCCGTCTCCTAGGCGACGGGCCTGCCACCAGACGTCGTCCTCCGTGCTGACCACCTGGAGGACGTCGCCCCTCTTGAAGGCCAGGGCGGCCTCCTTGCAGGGGGCGGCGGGGTCCTCGCCGGGGTCGTAGTCGAACAGGGCCCGCACAAACAACTGGGGGGAGCGAGCGGAAACAATCAAAAGCACCTCAAAACGGCAAAAATGCGTTTGTGCGTTTGTCTTTTTCCACTGCCGTGTCACGAACCCCGCGACCCCGGCAGCGCGCACACGTCTGCGTCTGGATTTTTCCTCACATTGTCATCTTTTGAGAAACGACCACAATCACTGAGAATAATTTGTCTTAATCCGTTGCAAATGCTTCCCCCCCCCCCCCCCCCCCGGCCCCCCCCCACCACTACACCCCGCTTCAGCAGTTTCCAGTTCAGTCATTGGCTGTGCGTACGTGGTGATGGTAGCCTATAATTCTTTCATATCTGGGACGTAAAGTTTTCCACATGAGACGTAAAAAAAAAAAAAAATCACCGTTAATATTAAATTAAGTCCATGCAGCTGAAGTGTTTAAATGATAAAAAGCCAGACAGTGTGTTATCCACGATTGTCTGAGCTTTGGTTACTCCTTCAGAATCCGGCTGTGTTGAGTACAGAACACTCCCTCAATGGGCAACTCACCACCGGGTCCAATCTTAACTGACAACGGGTCGGCCAATCACGCTACTGACAGGTGAACACACAAACCAGGCAAAATGACAGTGACTTTTTAAGCTCGCTCTACCTTTGTCTTTTCCGGAGACGCGTCCTCCTTAGAGCTCCTGGGTACGATTTTAAATTTGATCTCGCCATCAGAGCAAGCCTGCACAGACACAGTGATGCAATATGTAGAGTTTCAGATTCTGAGGTGTCGTGATCGTTCAAAGATTGAAACATTTGAGTGGAGTTTTGGGATATTAAACACCTGCCAATGACAGCAGAAACAAGTTGCCTTTTTTTGTCGGCCTTCCAATGGCAGACATCTTTACAGCTTACTTGTTCCATAAATTTTCCTTTAGTAAGTTTCTCTGAATATTCAAAAGCAAAGTTCACCTCTTTTACAGCTTAGCTATTCTCGGCTAAACTAAAATGTCTCATAATTTTGGAGTTTTATTGATTTTTTTTCTATCTTGTGCTGCTTCCATTGTACTCCGTAAACCACTCAAGACACCAAACAACTGAGAAATAACCAGTAAAAGTCATCTGACATTTCCAATAACAGTTGCTTTCTTCTTTCTTTTTTTAAAAAGGATGAGGTAGATGTAAACATTAGCTTCGGTGTGAATTGTAAAAAGCTACGACATTTGTTGTAAATAGCTTTATGCTGTTATTTGTTGCCTGGATTTGTCACGACTGACGCCATCTTTTTTTTCGTTCTTTTTATGCCTTGTAATAATGGCATTGCGATGGCAGACATCTTTACAGCTAACTGTTCAATTAATGCCCTATTTTTTAGTAAGTTTATCTGAAGTTTGTCTGAATATTCTGTCATTAAAGAGACTTAGCTTTTCCTTTAAATTTGCTCCCAGTCGTAAAAATTAAAGATGATGCAAACGTTTAAGTAGCCAGAAAAAGGTTCAGGGTTAGAAAACACTGAGAAAGAGGGGTAGGGGTAGTGGTGGTGGTGGTGGTGGTGGTGGGGGTGGGGGGGGGGGGTGGACTGATACATCCAGGGTAAAACTGACCAGGAGAGGAAGGATTTCCTTTGGCTTCCTGTGCTCCAATGGAACGCCGTTGACCTCCTTCAGCTCATCTCCCTCGTGAATCAGGCCTTAGTAGCGTCAGAGAAACAGGAGGGCCTGTAAATCTGGACGTCCCTCCTCACACAAACCATCACACAGTCCTTACAGCAGGTATAAGCATCTCAGGTTAATCATCTCACCGCTTTTGTCCGCCGCACCTCCTCTCATGATCCTTGCCACGACAATAGCCCCCGTGGATTTGTCTCTCTTGATCGTTGCCCCCTTCAAGAAGAAGATCGGCCGATGATCGAAGAACAGACAAACAAGCAGAAGCAAAGGCCAAAAGGATGCAATTTCAGAGAATAAAACGAACATTCCTACGACTTATTTTAAACCTATATATATACATGTAGTTATTTATGTATATATTTATCTATATTCTGTGTGGAATTTTGTATACAGTGGGGTAAATAAGTATTTGACCCCCTTGCTGATTTTGCAGGTTTGCCCACTTACAAAGAATGCCTATTTTTCCTCATCAGATGGTTATCAATTTTTATAAATTCATATGATGTGATTTTCTGGAATTTTCTTTGGGATTCTGTCTTTCACTGTTAAAATGTACATATGATTAAAGTTATAGATCGTTGCATTCTTTGTAAGTGGGCAAACCGGCAAAATCAACAAGGGGTCAAATACTTATTTCCCCCACTGTATATATATATATAAATACATTTATAGATATGTATATATGTATATGCTGTTGTTTTATTTATGGAGCTAGTAACAAAATAATTTCCCATTGGGATTATTAAAGTATTTCTGATTCTGATTCTGATTCTGAACATGTTGGTTTTGTTAAAGTCCAGACTGGTGTCTCATCATTCCACTCGAGTTTTTTTTTTCTCTCTTTTTTTCCGTATAAAGACAGGGACCATTTAGCTGCTCTCCATGTAACACACAACGCAGTGGAAATCAGCATCGTTTTCAGCAGATGTTCCCGATGCGGTGCGGGTCACAGTGGAAATAGCATCTCATGTAGCCGGCTACAATCAGCGCACGCCGGGGTGTGGCCCCCCGGTTTCTGGAAAACGGGAACATGTTGGACGCATCAAACAGGCCGTGTCAGGAAAAGGTCAGCCCCCTACCCCCAACCCCTCAGCCCACCCGCCCTCCCGACCCAGTTTTGGGATCAATACAAAAGTGTGTTCACCATTACTGGTGAAGAGGTCTTCTTGGATGCTAGCCACCAAGACGTGAAACTACACACGTTTCTGAAAGTAGATGATTCTCACGTTTGCTGACAAACTGAATTTTGCAGGTTAAACCCACCAGAGCTACTTTAATGGGGCTGTTTATGTTTTAGCAGTTAATCTGACAAAAAAAAACTGGCCTGAATTTCATTTAAATTTGTTGGAAAGCAAGGCCTCAACGGGGGGAAAAAAACAAAGCTTTAAAGGTATCTAAATGCCTCTTTTTTTTTTTTTTTTTTTTTTTTTTGGAACATCTGTTCCACTTTCTGGTGAGCGTCTATGTCTTTTCAAATGGGGAAAATGTGACCGTTGTTATTCATCACTGTACGTGTTTTATGGAGATCTTGTTCCAGATGCAAACAGTAAAAATAAATCTAGACTTTTTCGATCGTTGAAATAACAAATTTGGAGGATTTGCTGCACTGGGGAAGGTATGCGGCCGTCGTGGGCCCACTGGTTTGCGGCCCAGTCTAACTCAGTCCAGGACCCTTGAAGGAATAAGTGACAATGGCTTGGAAGGGAAAAGGCGTATAATTTTAGTGTAGCACCGAGACAATGAGATATGATCACTGACTCTGACACCGACTGATGCTCATTAGCGAGAAAAGAATTCCGATCCTTTCCAGGTCCGCAGACTCCATTATCAGGCCTACAGACAATGTGAGTTTCCTGACTTACAGTCTCCACTAAAAGGTGCAGGTTTTTAGCGATATCTAGTTAAAAAGTTGAAGTTTGCTAAATAACCCCTGGTTATTTTTGTCCAGCCAATTCAAACATTGATGGTACAGTCAGATATCAAACCATAAGCAGGGTGACCATCATTGATCCTGGTTGTAGATTGTTCTGTTGTTCCGAAAAACCAATAAATGTTGCAATCTTCACACTGTCCTTTTCGGTTAAAGTGGATCCAGTGCCAATTCCGAACTGGTGCCAGAGTCAGTTCTCGCTTGGTTCTTGCCCAAAAAAATGGCTCGCCGTCGCCAGGGAGCCACCACGTGGCCACGTTTTTATACATCCCTTTAAATGTTTCTTCCAAAACACTGGACAGCATTTATGGATGATACTGAGGTTATAAAACTTTACGGCGCGTTTCGAAACCGGAGAAAAACTGAGCTCACGGTCGCTCGTTCGCCGCCTCGACTTTTCAAGCTGTCCTGACCCCGAATGTTTGAAAATGTTGGTCGGTGTTTTTCGTTGATCTCTTTGGTCCAAATCGACCTGCCGACAGCTGCAAACAGAAGGACGGAAGCTCTCCGCTCTGGCTCGGGAAAGACTTGGTGTTGGATTTTGCCAGATTTTCATAATTTCTGTTGTTTTCCAAACAGGAAGAGTTGATCTTAAGTTAAACTATGGCCCACTGGCTGAAGGACCACTTTGGTGGAGAAAAAAAAAAGGTTTTCTCGGTGCCTGTTATGTCAAATTTCCATCTCACCGCACTCATTGTGAAGTTGAACGTCTGAACCCTGTCACCAGCTAATCTCCACAGAAATCCCTTGATTAAAAGATGGATATTTGCCCCCTGACTTCTTTTAATAGCTGGCACCCTGACATGTTTGACTACATATTCCTGTCTCCCTTTTCAATATCACACTTGTCCTTTTTTTCTTAACCCTGCAAGCGGATAGCTGTAATGTTTGGGAATGAACTAAAGATGCTTAAGCTTTGCTTTGGAATTTATGAATGGGCATGGACAGGTTTTGTCTATATCAGGGCGGTAGAACACCTGATTCTTGTCCCTGCTGCTTTGGGAGGAGTCTGACTCCTTACAGCGAGGCACCACAACAGAAACAGGAAGTTTTTAATCCATTCATAATGAACACACACTTGCTGTAATCCAGAACGCGGTGAGTTTTCTTAAAGGCTTCATCCAGTTTCATGAGAGTGAAACAAGCCGGTTGGCAGTTGTCCTGTCTACGCAAACGAGCTAACTGAAGATTTTGCCTTTAAAAAAAAAAAGAAAACTTGCTACTGACCAGCGGATCTTTGGTTTTGACCAGACTGACGATCTTAACGGAGTCCCCTTCTTCCTCCAAGGCCTCGTCGGTTATGGCCGGCAGAGCAGGCTCAAAGTCTCTTTGAGCTACAGCATCGTGGACACTCAGCAGACTCTGTAAAAAAATGCAGGGAACATGGTGAGCAGCCTTCACTGGCTCAACTAATGCCCCCAAATGACGTCAGAATGTCTCGGATTAATGGAATATTTCCGAAAACGTCTCAAACTAGGTCGCTTTTGGACTCACCGGAAGAACTAAAAGTGAAAAAAAACATCAGGTTCAGCTGGTCTAACTGCACTCTGTGCATCAACCACAAAATCTACAGAAAACCATCAATGCCAACATCTTAATTCTAACCTGGTGTGCACAGTGTTGCCAACTCAACGGCCACCTGAGAGCAATTTAGCCCAGGGTTAATGCTACCCATCCCAAATGATCTATGACTCACCGTCCGTTCCCGTTTGATTTAAGTAAACAAACAGCTTGTTTTTGTGAGCAAAAAAAAGAAATAAATTCAACGTAATCGTAAGAGTAAAATGGGATTGGGGAGGGGTTGCTGCAATATGGAAATATTGAGAATGAAGGAAACCTCAGATCGTCATCATTAGTTAAACAATCAGCTAATCTCTCTGTCAGTTAGGCCGCTTGTTATCCTCACGTCCGTCAACGGTTTCCCTGCTCAGCAGCTGCCAACACGTGAGCCGTTGTGTCTATGTCTGCCTTTTCTCAAAGTCAGCTTTCTTAAGCTCTCCCATTGCGTCGTACCCGCCGTCTGTCACAGGCATGCGCGGCCAAAAAACCAACAGGCCATTAGAACTCTTCAAACAAACTGGGACCTGTCAGCAGGCCTCGGCTTCCCGTCAGGAAAAGCCACGGCTTCGACAGCTCCTCGGAAAAGCCGTGTTCTGTGAGAAACGACACGCTCTCCACGTGTGCCTGAAAGATGACCGTCAGCAGGTCCGAACCGAGGAAACACGCGTGTGAGTAGCCTGGACGCCTTCGTGTCGACTCATAAACAGAAACCGGGAAATGATCAGCGAGTGTGGCCGTCAGACGTCAGCACCTATCTGTTAATGAGGTCAAGTTTAAGCCACAGAGCCCAGAACTCAGTACAGAATTTGGAAGAGTTGGTAAGTTTCATCTGTCACTTGAACAGCTTCGGGTGAAGCACGACTACGATGAAGTCAACCTGTCGAATTGGAAATCTACCAAGAGAGGAGAACATGAGCCGCAATTAAATTCATCCGACAAGATTGATAAGTCATCCAGGACAGGATGTAACAAGGTGAGAAGATGGATAAAGGGTCACCAAACATTTTGCTTTGACAACACAACAATAACAGAACGCTTATCATCCTGGATTGGTGCGATGTTCTGCCGGGAAACTTGGGTATCACATGTGTTTTTTTGTTTCTTCTTGCAGTATCCTCCTCCCAATGACAGAAAATGTGCATCCAAAACTGCTCAAAATAATTGGTCGTGCCAAAAGACAACGCACTTTGGCTGTTTTTAATGCTTTGCACTACCTTCTCCTAAAAATAGGAACCGGATTTTAAATCTTCCTTTCCACATTTAACGATCTTAATGCCATACCATTCATGCTCCCTACTTGTTCCTCTAGAAACTTTTGGTTCTAGATGCTCTTAGCAACTCTTATGAAACAAGCTCATGTTACCCACTGAATCTTTAACGGCAAACCCATTTTAAGATGATCTCTTCATATGTCTTGATTGGAGATGTGAAAGGTGTGAACCCCCAGACCAACGAGCTGACAAGCAACAGGCTAAAGGATGTAAACAGTTAGCATCGGAGAAAATCTGAAAACTGCTAAAAAAAAAATGTATTTACATTTTTCATTTGCCTACCAGTGGGCAACTTGGGGTTCAGAGCCTTGCCCAACAACTCTTTGACATGTTGCCTGGAGGAACATGGAGTAAACCCATTGAGGGTCCAATCAGCAGATAGCCTGACACTAAAATGTTGGACTTTTTTTAAATTAAAGCTTATCTTTTTCTTTCGTGGACAGTGTCTGTACGGCAGGCTAACATATCAACGTGGAATGAAGTTGCTCTCACCTTGAAGTGTGGCTTGGACAACATGACCACCAGCTCTTTGGCCTTATCCTTCCAGCTGTCCTCTATCAGCTCCTCCGCCAACTGAAACAAAGCTTTAGATTACAGGCAGGAAATATTTTTTTTTGTTTTGTTTTAAGAATCACATGTATTTCTTTTCATTTAAAAAAAAAAAGAAAATTGAAGGGACTGTTAAGTACAGCACATATCTGAGGTAACATGTAACATCTGAATGTAAAATGTCCAACAACCAACACTTGAATCCCTCGGACTTTGACTCCTTTTATGTAAGCTAGGTATTTGTTTTTTGTTTTTGTGCTGCTTTTGGAGAACAACTTAAAAGGATCAAGGCAGCACAATAGCTGCTGTGTCAACTGAAAACAGAGGAGCCTTGACTGTGGACGGCGAGCAAAAATGGCTGCAAGCGACTGTGTGCTGTCGCTCGTCTGGTCAAGCGTGTTACTGTAATGACTTCTACTGCTTCAAGATGTCTAGGAACGCTCCAGAGACACAATGCATGAAGGTCATTAGTTTCCACTGTGAGCAAACAGAAGCCTCTCTGAGAGGAAACAGATCCACGGCTTGGCCCCTTCCAGTTGGTCCTGATGATTTGAGCCAGGCAAAAGGAGTGGCTGTCCGACCGAATCAAAAGCAAACGGCACTGAGGGGAAGGAGCGGAGGGCAGGAGAGTGAAACAGCACGGAAACATGGCAGAACCTACCCCGCGTTTGGTTTTAGTCGGGGATAAAACAGGGGCAAGTGAGGAAAGAATGTGAAAGGATTAATTAGGATGATGAAGGAGAAGTATAAGTGCTGTTTAGCTGTTTGACTCGCAACAAAAGGGGGGGAAATTAGTAAATGAGGTTGGAAGATTATGAAAAACGAGGAGAAGTCGTGAAAGGGGTGTAAAACCAAAGAGAGCCGGGTTTATAACACACTCCGCACGCTGAGATACTTTTCATTTCATTTTGGGATGGAGTTATGCGTGGACTCTGCTGTTTCGTTTTACATCTGACCTCAGCTGTGTTTCTAAAAGCTGAATCACAACGGCACCGCGCAACAAAATGACTTGAGCAGGCCGCCGCTCGCCGCTGTCCTCCGTGACCCGCGCCGCTCGCACGTGGACACGAAGTGATACATTTATCTGTAAAACAGCTCTCTGACCGCTCACGTCCGGCGCGCCAGGGCTGCAGAAACCAGAGGAAAAAAGCGCACATTCCAACCCTCTGCTCTCAGCCCCCCCACCCTCCCGTTGTCAACCTGTCACCGACAGCAGCGTGTCTATCTGCTAAAGATGTTTGGAGGGAGTCACACACGTCTGAGGCCAGGCTGGCCGCGCGCTCCACGACGGGGACGGGGCCTCGCTTCTCAAAACGCTTCAGCCGCTCATGGATCTGTCAAACAAGGACAGCATCAGAATTAGGGTTTTGTTTTGTTTTTTTGGGGTGCTAAATAGGAGATTGCTTGCACTCTGATCAAAACAGCTCCCTATTGCTAAATTGGGACTAGTAATGTAAGAGAAGAATAAGGAAATGTATTTAAAAAATCAGTTGTTCGTGTGTTTAGAAAGATAAACCTGGTCAACATTGGTTAGATCCTAATCTGTAACAATTCCCAATGAATTGTAGTTGTTTTAACGCTCCTTCTCTGGATGAAAAAGAAGATAAAAAGCTAACTGTGTAAGCAATTTTCACCTTGAAGAGCAGGTGAACCTTCTTCTCCATCAGCATACTGTGGAGGAACTTGTAGTCCTCCTCCCTGTCTGTGTGAGACTCTGTTCCAGACATCACCGATGATAAGAGCTTGCACACGCCTGGAGAACCAGGGGCCAGAAATATACCATTCATAAAGAGTTCCTGTTGTTAAAAAGTTCATTGCATGGTTTTAACAAGCAATTTATCCAAACAAAGAAACAAAAATAACTTGCTGGACTGAGTTTTTTTCTTTTTTTTTACATGTTCCTCCATAGTAAAAGTAATAAACTCTTTCCCTTGGACTCACCTCTGTGCTCAGTTCTGCTCAGCATCCTTTTCATTCTGAGAAAAGTAAACATGAATTAGGAAACGATGACAGACTGACAGAAGCCATTTTGATTCAACTTGAGTTGGTTTGTTTCTGGTTTTACGATCCAGAGGAGAAAACAAACATGACATCTGATTGTGTTCTTTTTTTTTTTTAAATGAGCAAGAAGGGGAAAAATGCATTTGTTTTTCTTCACTGGGTGGGGGAAATAAATGCATGGACAGATTCACTGGTCCCCTCTTATGAGATATTTCTGCCCCCTACTGGCAGTGTTAGGAATTACAACCTCAGCATTTCTGAGCCACAGTTCAGAAGCCACGTCAACTGTTCATTTCAATCACAAATAACACCTCAGATTTACGTTTTCACAGTGTTCTTCTTTTATTTGATCAAGCCACATAAGAAGACCGTTAAAGCATTTAGTAAAGCTCAATTAACACAATGTGACACGGGTGAGCTTTAAGAAATTAGTTTTGCGCCCAATGAGTTCAGTGTCTTTATGGCTACACAAAAGACACACACAAATATGTGTTTGATTTAATTCCAAATACAAACAATGTCAGGTTATTCAAGAATAGAAATACCTAATAAAACCACTCACCAGACACTCGCCATACCATCAGGCCCCATTCAGGCATGCCAAATCCCGTGGTAACTACTAAGCCGTATTCAAAAATACACTTTTACTGAGAGGATACAAACTGTTCGACTGGTTAGTCTCTAATAGAGACCCTCACTGACTCAATATGTGCCAGCTCTGACCTAAATAAAGCCGGCTAAGAATCAATAAACCAATGGCATGACAATAGAGATGGTAAAGCATGGAGGATAATGTTGACCTGTAGTCATTCATTTTCCACATGTATGAACATAGAATCGATACCATATAAGAGCAACACATAAATCCTCCTTGAAACAATTAGCCTTTTTTCAGTTGTTATTTACTTTTTACATGTTCTGCTTGCAAACTTGGTTCCACTTCTAGCACCCAGTAGGTAAAAGCAAAATTATGTGCAACCTTTATCTGATCACTACATTGTTTTGGATGCAAAATGCGGCGTGATCTGGTGTTTTCTGCTTACATCAATGACAACAACATCCCTTCAGGATCTGTGACCAACTCACAGAAGATGGACAACATGGGTGAGACGTCCTTCTTTTTCCCAAGCTCTGACTCATGGAATGCAGCGATTGTCTTCACATACGCCTCCTGTCATTGGCTGGGGATCTAAACACCTAGAGCGGCCAAAGATTGCAACTTAGAAACATCCTCTGCGAAGCAAGATAAAGAAAAAAAAACTAAAACAATCCTAATACCAAGCAAGGGCAGAGACTATGATAAGAAACCCGCCACTGCGCTCGCTCCCATGCAGCACTAGTATCAGACCGGCAATTACTTAGGCTTTGGAAAGGTCAGTTATCTGTTTCAAAGCACTAAAAAGTATTTATTTTCTTTTATAATAATGTCAAAGTTACCAGCAGACATCCATCTTTCAGTTCGGTGTCTGAACCACCACAGAATATAGGGAAACTGGTGTTCTAAAAGACAAAAGTAGAGATTTTCATAATGGGAAGGTATGATTTCTAGGGGCATTTTGGAGTGGTATGAGACCTGTGTTGAGTGGATATGGGCCTAAAAGGAAAATGCTCGAAATGACTTGGCATTTCTAGCTTGGGGAAAGTTGCATGTTTTGAGTCCCTCCCGCGGAACACTTCCGTGTTAAAAAAAAACACACACAAAACAAAACAACGTTTCGCCTTATTGTGAAAGGCTCCGCTGGAAGTTGACCCGCTTCCCCTTCCCCCCCCCCCCCCCCCGGTCGGAGTCGAACATTACCGAGGAGTGCGTCTCCTCCGCTTCCTGCTGCATCTGCTGCTTCTGCGCTGGGCTACATCGACCGAGTCTAGCGCATATCATAAGTACATGTCAGACGATGCGCTGAGAGGGGGTGGTTGTTGACAAAGGCCGCCCGCTATGCAGTGCTGGTGCTCGGCACTCGACGCGTATCTGTCCGCTTTGGTAGGGTAGACCGAGTCCCGACACCAGGAAGCTGAAGTTAAAAAAGAACTGTGAGGAGCAGACAGACAGGAGGCCACGGTTCCCCCTCACACACACACACACACACATCATCACGGCCTTGATGGTGATGTATGCAAGGAAACCAGCAAGAGTCAGCGATGGGTAAATCCAAGCTCCAAGCTCACCCTCTGAGCACACACACGGAGGGACACGTCCGTTTGCGTTTCGAAGGCTGGAAGTTTCCTCCCGGCCGTTAGCTGTTATGGCTACCAGCTAGAAGCTCTCTCGAAATTAGTTAGCTAGTGGTTCCGGATGTCTTAGCTCGTCGACCAGCGTAAACATAATTTCGGTTAAGTTCGTCATCACAAACGCGCGTGAACTCGATGGTTTTAACGAATAAATACTTGTAAGATATTGTTTTTTAACCCGTAATGTGATAATATCTACAAAAACCGTATCGGATACGACGGGGGGAAAAAACATGCTAGGTTGGCTAATGCTAGCTAACTGCTAAACAAACTGTGTTGCTCTGGCCAAGCTAAGCTTTTAACTTTCATTTTGTGTCCGTCCACAGGTGCACCGAAAGAAGGGATTCACAATCCTATCAGGTATAGTATATTTAGCAACATTTTTGCCTTTACGTGTTATAAATTTAATTAAAAACACACACATATATATATATATATACATACATATATAGATGTATACGGTATGCGATGTGTCTCCATTACTATGAATAAAAGGGATTGTAAATGTAACAGGTCATTAATTTGCCTTGACCTGCAATGCCATGGGTATCACTGTAAGACTGAGGATTTCCCATCAACCCAATCTGCTTTCCGCTGTCCTCTCTAGACCCATAAATCCCAGCCAAAGAGCCAGTCCAGCAGCCTTCACCGCTATGACAAAGTGCGAGATGGCTCATCGGATCCCATGCCCCCATACAAGATGCCCCGCCGCTCAGACGAGAGTCCCGTTAGCAGACACGGAGAGGGCGCCGGACATGGCAAGGCCAAAGCCTCTTACGCTGTTAGGGGAAAAAACGGTAAGGGTTGCTTTGCATTTGGGCCCCGCACTGATCGTGGTCTTTGACTGGGGAAGTAAGTCTAAGTTGTCATTTCTAAAGGATGCGGTTAAGTTTAGCTGTTTTGTTTTTTCTGAAGTTTTCAGCTTGTTTTAAATTTCGTGATACCTGACCAAACAAACAACAACGCTGTTTTGCAGGGACCAGCGGCTCTCCGATGGAGACCTCTCACAACAACAGCTCCCACCATGGCGCCGACTCTCATGGGCCTCAGAGCAAACCTGCAGACAGGGTAAGGTAACACCCAGTCTGTGTGATGATGGACACGTAGGAAGATTGTAAAAAGTGTCTTCACTTTATATTTGGACTTGGTTTGCAGAGGTCTATGTGGCGCTTTTACTCTTTCCATGTTATCAAGTTGACGACAGTTGAATACACTTCTCATTTTTATATCGCAGCATCGACCCAGTTAATGCTTTCTTCTGCTGAGCAATTTATTTTATTGGGTAAATGTGCACACCCAAGCCTGCTGGAAATGGTTGTAGCTCTCTTCCTCACATTTTTTCCCTCCTAGTTTGAATTCCAGTTTGCCTGTCACTGCTAAGAAAAGTGTCAACTTTATCCTTTTAATCTGCAATGTATCAGATAGGTGTTTCCACACACTCCAAACACATAACTGCTTTATCTTTGCTGATTTCAATTCCTCATGCACTCATTTGATTACCAAATCTTTTTTTTAACATTTTTTTCAATGAAACGTGTGCAGATTTAACTATCACAATCGTCAGGCTGGGACCGATGGGTGGAGATGCCCAGATTAGATTGTAGGCTGCCTCGCTGCACACATTTTCCATCCGTCAGAGGCATGGGATGGATGTTGTAAGAATGGTCCGGTTTATACTTGTCACTGCACCACTGCCACTTGGCATATATCTAAACATACTTGAACTTGGCTCCAGTGAAACGGAGCTTGTTTTGGTAAAGGCCTCCTCTCCTGTTTGAATCCTGCTTATTGAGACTAGGGGTGATCTGTTTACTAAAGCAAATAAGCAGGTGAAAGCAAATTTGCCACAGAACAGGACCGATCTGGTGGCGAAGGGTTGGTGTTTTGCTGTCCTTTTGTAGCTGAAAAAACCAAGAGGTGAACGTGCAACAGCAGGATAAAGCGCTTTATCTGGTCCTCATCAGATGGTTTACAGTGAAAGAATTGACTCTCATTTCTGAAGATGAGCTGACAAAAAACAGTGAACCCATTCCTATATTTTGAATGATGGCTTGTTTTTACCTGGCAGTGCAACTGGGAGAGTCATCTACCTCCTATTTCAACATATCAGAAAGCCGTTTTTAATCTGAACTCGAGCTGTGATGTTACAGTTAATTCAAAAGGTCGCCCTGAAACACGTACGTGGACTCGAGCTGTCGGCATGAGACGCTGGAAATAAAAAGAAGTAAAGCAGCAGATGTGAATGTGGCATGTCGAAGTCGGCCGTCTACAGATACGATTGCGGCACTCTGGGTGTTTTTCTTTTCTTCTTAAAATGAATATTAAATATAAGCCAAAATCCAGAGCAGCGACCTGTTCAACTACTTAGCGTCTTAAATTTCATGAGGGAAAAACAAAGTGGCCTAAAACTGACGCCTTGGAACGCTTTTTGACATTTTCCTTCCATCTTTCTCAAAGTTTTGCGCGTTCTCGATTCCTTTTGGGCCGTGACATCATCTCCTGTGTTGTCTCCCCCAAACCCAGGATCCAGCAGACGACTGGACGGAGCACATCAGCTCCTCTGGCAAGAAGTACTACTACAACTGCAGAACCGAGGTGTCCCAGTGGGAGAAGCCCAAGGATCTGCTGGAGAGGCAAGGCACTAGGGTTGTCAAAAGTATCGATACTCAAAAAAGTATCGATACTAAAATGTTGTATCCGGATACGATACTCATTTTCAAAAGTATCGATACTACCGCACGCGACGCTGACCTGACGTCGCTGCCCCCCTTCTCTCAGATTTATTTATGTATTTTTTTTAAGTTGTTTATGGTCATTAACAAGTTGTTAGCCTTGAACTGCTAGCTTCGGCTAATGGGTAATAATAACGTGCTACCATTAATCAAGTACATATCCGACTCCGCCCACATCGAAGTCGGCCATTATAGTTACATTAACAATAGGAAGATTCCAGGCAAGAAAATCCTAATTGCCTCATGGTAATATAGAGATTCATTTAAAAATTGTGAAATTAATCTTTCAAACACTTAATTAAACTCTATACATATTATTATGTTAAAATAGTATATGTTAAATAGGTTTGTACAATAAGTCCAAACAAGTTGAACCAAAAAATATTTATTTCACACAATTATGAAGGGTGGAGGGTTAGGGTTAGGATTATTAATGCAGGCCACCAGTCACGATAACATTAGTAACAGGTCAGTTTGAAATGAAAGACACTAACCTGTCAAAATTCATTTAAATTTTGGGGTCTTTTTTTAATCCTTGTGGTATCGAAAATGGTATTGAGTATCGAGTATTTTCCTGAGTATCGGTATCGAGTTGAAAATTTTAGTATCGTGACAACCCTACAAGGCACACGGGCACTGCTGCGCTCGCCTTGCCCGGAGGCGGCGGCAGCCTCGGGCGCCCAACCAACAATCTGCCTGCTCTGTTTTAGGGAACAACGGCAGAAAGACCCGGCTAAGGCGGCGGCCAACAGTTTCCCCAAGGACATGGACTACCGGCAGGAGTCCCTGCAGGACAAAGCCGCAGCCAGTACGTACGCAGTCCCGGGCTGTCCTGACCCGGTGTTTCCCTGCCACACTAACCACCCTGTGGGGTTGCCGTCCCACACAGAGACGGCGTCAGGGGACCAATCCGCCACATCCAACTCCGGCCATTCCTCCACTCCCTCCTCCTCTCAGAGCCTAAACTCGTCCGCCGCCCCGGGCCCCGCCCCCTCCAACGCATCGTCGTCGACGCCGTCGTCCTCGTCGTCCGGCGGCGGCGCCGGCTCCTCCTCCTCCTCTTCGGGGCAGGGCCCCCCATCCGGGCAGTCGCCGTCGCCCGCTCTGCTCCAGGACCCCGCCATCCTGCACCAGCTGCTGCCGGCGCTGCAGGCCACGCTGCAGATGAACAACGGCAACATGGACATGGCCAAGCTCAACGAGGGTGAGGGCAGGGGGGGGGCGTCCACACACACACTAGGCATGCCGCCGATATTTGCAAAAAAAATCTAGATATTTGCATATCGGCCGGCAGGAGAAAATACCGATCCGGACTCCTTACCCACAGGTCTGTGTCCTAACTAGGGTTGTCAAAAGTATCGATACTTAAAAAAGTATCGATACTAAAATGTTGTATCCGGATACGATACTCATTTTCAAAAGTATCGATACCTCCGCGCGAGCCCGCACAAGCGCGCGCGCAACGCTGACCTGCCATCGCTGCGCCCCTTCTCTCTGCTTTATTTATGTATTTATTTACGTTGTTTATGATCATTAACGTGACGTTAGCCTTGAACTGCTAGCTGCGGCTAATGGCTAACAATAACATGCTACCATTAATCAAGTACATATCCAACTGCGCCCACATCCAAGTCGGCCATTTTTATTAGGTCACCAATAGAAAGATCCCAGACAAGAAAATCCTAATTGCTTCATGGCAATATAGAAATTAATTTAAAAATAGTGAAATGAATCTTTCAAACACTTAATTAAACTATACATATTATGTTAGAATAGTGGATGTTAAATAGGTTTGTACAATAAGTCCAAACAAGTTGAACCAAAAAATATTTATTTCACACAATTATGAAGGGTGGAGGGTTAGGGTTAGGATTATTAATGCAGGCCACCAGTCACGATAACATTAGTAACAGGTCAGTTTGAAATGAAAGACACTAACCTGTCAAAATTCATTTAAATTTTGGGGTCTTTTTTTAATCCTTGTGTTATCGAGTATCGAGTATTTTCCTGAGTATCAGTATCGAGTTGAAAATTTTAGTATCGTGACAACCCTAGTCCTAACCATTAAGTTGTTATCAGAGCAAATCCCTGTTCAACATGAGTCTGACACTAAGTAAGTAGGCTAAATAACTCTAAACTTTAGTACATTCTCTGATAGGCCGGGATC
>JABUIW010000086.1:953279-964332 GCA_013363375.1 Menidia beryllina
CCATCCATCCATCCATCCATCCATCCATCCATCCATCCATCCATCCAGTGGCCTATTCCCATGAGTTCCCAAGCCAAAAAATCTGGGGATCCAACAAATGTTTTTATCCTGGGTTGATCAACTTTTTTCATGTTTATATAGTTCTGTAGATGGTGAAATCTATGGTGTTTTAAAAAAATGTATTGACAAATTAAATTTTTTTAAACGATTCTTTGAGCCACCATCTTTCCCTGCTTGGGAAGACTTGCTCCCTTTTTTGCTTTTATCGTTTCTAAACACATTGAAGTGTCTTTTGTTTGTTCTTGATCCTATAAGAATCGGAAATGGGAAGTTTGATTCAATTCAGTTAAGTTTGATTGGAATTGGAAATTAATTTGATGGTGGCTCCCATTTAGAGATGAGGAAGAGGAGACATCGTGCCCCTTCACCTGCAACATTCTTATATTGTGCAAAGCAATAAGGATCAAAAGAGCAATCGTAAAATTCTGACTGTTCCCAACAAGACCACAGTCTTTTTTCTTTGCAGGCACATAGTTAATAGCAGACATTTAATCAGTCCCTTTCCTCGGAAGGGTAATCTGACCAAGGTGTACCTTAGATGCAAATCAGAGTATTCTCGTAGCCTTTTTGTGCTGGGTGGTGTTAGAAGAGGGCAAAATATTCTCAATAATTTAAGATGAAAGAAGGCTGGAAATTTGTAATGATGCACTGATAATCAAATGAATGATAAAGATGGCTGAAAGCTCCACTAAATTAAGTATCGATCTCCCCTGAGCTCTAAGCCCAGCAGAACAAACGTACATGTGTGGAAACAGGCGATGAAGAAGAACAAGAAGGAGGGGGGTGGGGGCAGTCCCATATGTTTAGGCTAGTCCTTTGTCTCTTGTTTAGAAGATCCTCCTCCGTTATCTATTTTGCCTCATCTCTTCCCCTTTATGTGAGCAGAGCTGTAGGTGTGGAGGCCATCTGTCTGGCAGTGTCTTTCTGGCTTATTTGTCCTTTCCAAGGCAACAATCCTCCATAATCCGGTCTACGACATCAACAACGTGAGCGTGTCACTTGGAAAAAGGATGGTTCTCGCTAACGACGCTGTAAATCTGGACCCGGAAACTAAGCCCGTTTTAATTGTGGATTCATCTCGTGTGATGAAGGCAAACCTGGATGGATGCTATTCTAAATCCACCACGCGGCCTTGGATGACAGACACTGGCCGTAAAAGGATGCCCCCCGTAGCCTAATGTCAGCACTTAGTCAGAATCCCCTCATCGCCTGCCCGAGGATGTCGGGGTCCTCGGGCCTCTTGAATTCATTTCATTCTTCTTCTTCATAACCTTTACTTTACCAGGAAGTCCCTTGAGACAAAATCTCTTTTTCGAGGGAGACCTTGATTGAAACCTTGATTTAGACCTTCATTGAACCGGCATCAACAACAAATGAGAATCGGGGGCTAAAATCCACGGTGGCCATGTGTGGACAACAGCAGAATTGGCCATAAAGCCAAGACAACCAGAGAAAAAATCTATGGGAGGCACGCTTGAGGATTTTAGACGGAAAAAGACAGCATTGTCCAACCGCGTCTTCATGCGGCCTTATGAAGAGAGCTTTTCCTCTTCGGCTTCACCTCCGAGGTGCTGAATAAATAAAGAGGGGATCGCTGTGAGGAAAAAATTACTCCAGCTGTCAGGGAGGGGATCTTGACGGAGGACTCAGTCGCGGAGATATGAAGTTTGAAGGGTTTTATTTGAACAAAAAACGCACTCAATGGAGTGGATGATCAGACATGGGTTCAGAACAAAACTGTGACAAAACATGGCTATGACAAAAACAGTAAACAAGGCTGTGAAAAAACTATGAACAAAGTATCAAAGCAATAAGGTTAACAAGGCTGTGGCGTGGCTGTGAAAAAACGTGGCTATGGAACCAAAACAAGACTATGGCATGGAGCAAAAAGCAAAACCTTACGTGGCGAGGGGTGACGAAAAGTGACGAAGCAAGGACGAAAACGCACTGGCACAGGACATGGGAGACAAGGATTATTTAAACATATGAGGGAGGGGAACCCCAGGTGTACACAATAGGTAATCAAGACATGACGAGACACCAGACAATCCCCCAGACGTGACACCAGCTAACTCTTTAACGTGAAAGGAAGAGCGGCCTAGTTGGGTTTGACTCGGATGCGCCACTAGGTCACCGTGGCTCCACTCTGCCAGATGTGCATCCGTGTTTCTCTTTAAGATTTTTTCTCCCCCAAACAAGTACATGTGAATGCTCCTGTAAGGATGCAGCCCAGGCATCTTACTTTGAGTCTTTAACTCATGGACTGCCAGCCATTTTCAGAACAGAGAGTCCCATACTGCCAGAGTTTTTTGAGCATTTTGACTGATTTTTCAAGAGCCACAGAATAGTTTGTGCTATGACTATGTAAACACCGAACACACCAGAAGAAAGAGTAGACTCTCTTCTTTCATCAGGAAAACAAATTTGTTTCTACCTTATTCCGTTCTTCCTCGACTTGCGTCTCACCGGCGCCATTTCTCGCATAGCGAAGCATTATGTTTTTCTTATTTGCCTACAATCTATGCTAATCTCCCATCAAAAGTGGCACTGCCACCTAGAGGGTCAATTTGTTACTACATACTCTGTCTAGAAGCCGATATTTAGGGACAAGCTTTAGCAGATCGTCCCCCAAGCCACTCTCGTTGAAAAACATAAAAGACGTCTATAGACGTCGTTGGCAGTCAATGGTTGTATTTGAATTGACGTCTATAGACGTCTTTGGCAGCCAATGAGTTAAGATAAAATCCTGATCCTATCTGAACCAAAATAGAGCCTCAATTAGGACTCCTGAAGCAGACAAGTTAGTCTCCGTGTTCAAATCTGAACAAAGCTTGACCCCAAATTCCTTGTTTTGTCTTGAATCTGTTTTAAATCGGAGTGAGGTGCGCATTCTGATTGGCCGACTTCCTGGAAATTATGTTTAAAGTAACGACTTATAACTATGTGCTGGTGCAAAGCCCCAGTATACACCAGAATTTGTAAGCTGTGTCGTTATACATTTCAGAGTAGGGCTGTCTTTAAATCCACACAACCTGAAGCCCTTAAAAGAAGAAAAAAAAGTGAAATTCTGAGACTGACAAAGATTTCTGAGTAGTTTGTCTGTGCTGGTTGAGCTGCTGTGACGCTGGGAAGGCCTTTTTTCCCCGGGTAAATCTGGCAATTTATTGAATATGGAGGTTCCCATGGCAACAAGAACATTTTTAACCCACTGGGTTAAACCCGTCTAATAGTTTTCCAAAGCCCAAGCAGGACCTCAGATCGATAGAAGTGTAAGAGTGGACCTTGAGGATGCAGAGCATGAACGAAATGACAAAATAAAAGGTGAAATCGGGCAGAAACATTCCTTCCTTTGATGATCATCTGAAATGTGTGATCGCATGTTGTCTACTGGGTGTGTTCACCTGGGTTGGAACTCAGGTTGGAAACAAGCGGAGCAGCGAACGAGCACCAGAAGAAGCTTTTTTTCCCCCCATCCTGGATTGCAAGGCGTGAAGCTGTCGATAGTTCCAACAGTGTGAAGATGCAGTCGCTGGTGAAGCCAGACATGTTAAACATAAACCATACAACAAGCCATGCAACTCAATCCACCTCCTCAGTTTTCTGCTTATTTTTCTATCCCTCAGAAACAGAAATCCAAGCACTCTTAGCACTGAGAAGCAGGAGTTTTTGTTTTGCAAATACAAAGAAATACAAAGAATTTGATTGCGCAGTTGAACGGGCCAAATGATTATATAATATTATTATTATTATTATTATTCAATATACCAAAATGAATTCATTTTTGATTTTGAATTTTAAGGCTTCAAATCACCACAAATGCCATGTCGAAGTTGCAACCCTGTGAGAAAATGGTTCTAACCACCCCTAAATTAAGTATAACTTGAGCCACCCTAAGCCGTAGGTTTGATCAAAATTGAACTTTTTAAACTTATTTGAAAAGATTTCTGGTTCCAGATCCCACAACTAGTTTTATTAAACATATGCTGAGCGTTTGAGGACCCTGTGTCCTTTTTAAAAATTTTGTAAAGCGCACAAGGGCTCTGTCGGGAAGATATGATATGACAAAATGATTCATTATGACTGATTAAGTCTTTAATCAAATCAAACTAAGCTGGTGCCTAAATAATAATAATTTTAAAAATGCTGCTTTAAAAAACATGTGGCAGATAATGGACGATAACGAGGAAGGGAAAGCGAGAAACTGCTGCTTTTCTCAAAGATAAGCCTCGAAAACCTTGCCGGCTCTTTCGGGGGAGACGCGATCAGACTTTTGAAGGTCTTCAATCTTCGATCCGGCTTGTCCATAACCAGAAATTTAATTCCATCTGCCGCCCAGTGAAACTGACTTTTTCCCAGACTGAGCTCCAGCCCTTCAACCGGAAAAACACCAAACTGAAGTCGTAAATCCATCTTGCTGGACACGAGAGTCAGAATGTGCGCAAATGGGGGTTTTCAGATGTTTACTTTAAACCCTAACCCTAACCCTAAGAGGTCCAACTGCCAATTGGGAAAAGGAAGAGGCTGAATTGATCCTGAAAGGCTCCACCCACATCCCCGAGAGGTTTCTTCTGCTGAGGCCGTTCTTTGAGATTAACGATGAGTTGACGATGATGAGTTGTTGGGTAAACCCGATGAGAAGCTGCTCCGTAAGCGTCTGTGTGTCGGTTACAGTCACTCAGGCCTAAATGGGCTTAATGCCCCGGTGTGCCTCCTGCGCACGGTGTCAGCAGACGCGTTTTCAGTGGTAGCCTTTTCTGCCCGCCGTAATTGGCCGGGTTTGTTTTAATCAGCGCCGTCGCACTCGATGGAGCTCAGGAATTGCCCCCCACCCCCCCCAACCCCCCCTCCCTGGACCGGACGGCAAGATCTCCCCGCACTGTTTCAGTCTCCAGAGCCCTTTTCCACCTAATTTACTCGAGATAATTAACTGTGGTGGGGACAGAGGAGAAGCCCAAGAATGGATATGAAGCAAAAACAAGAGTCGTAACCCCACCCCCCCCCCCCCCCCTCCACCACCACCACCACAATAACACAGTGGAGAAATCGAGGAGCAGCCTCCACCTCATCCGACGTAATTACGAATTGTAATTACAAATTGCGACCCTTGACCTCTTTTATTCAAAGTGGAACACCTTTTGATATATTACCTCAAATCCCAACGGCTAATAAGGGCCATGCGTCTTCATTTTTCCTGCTCAAGGCCTTTTCATTTGGACAGCGAAAGAGATAGAAAGGCTAACCGGAGGCAAGTTTTCATTTGCTCGGCTTTTCAAACGAGCTCACCTGCCGAAATCCCTTTTGCAGCAGAAAGAGAAACAAGGGGGCGGGGTGGAGTTGATTTAATGGCCCTGATAAATTCCAACCTGCCTCTTTACTAATTATTTTGGATTTTTAATTACACGTGAACTATGGCTGGAGAAATAATCAATTGTCTCTGAGCGGACGGCGGAAGGAAAGCGGCTCAGGCCGCAAGGTCGGCGAAAAAAGCTTCAGTTGGCAGGAAGGAGAAAGCGGCCCGTTACCTTTGGCCCCTTTACACCATTGTTTGCGGGCCGCGCGCCCTTCCACGCGGCAGTTTAACCACTCCAGTTTACTGCTCGCATTGTTCTCAGCGGTGAGTGTTGGCGTGGACGGCTGGACGGCTCCTAACTAATGGGTTGTGGCCTCCAACCTGGCAGTGATGAATGGCGCCCGGGGCGTTTGCTGTGGGTTTCAGGATTATCGCGGCGCGTTCGCAGGATTGCGGGGCCGAAGCAAACGCCGGAGCGTGTGCTCAGCCACCAAACGCGGCGTCATCCTGAGGTTTTTTTTTCCTTTTCTTTTCTTCTTCTCAGTCCTGTGCGATATGCAAGCGTAGCAACAAGCCGGGGCTAACTATGGATTGGTGGCTAAAGAGTCTGCTTGGAGCAATTTGTCCATCCCCAGGGCTTAGGGTGTGATATGGTGCCAGAAGTGAGTGGCCCGAGGTGTTATTTAACACAGCTTTTGGTGTGCACGGATGGGAAAGACAAGGGGAACGCTGTGGAATCAAGGGCAAAAGATCCCATGTCCTGCTGTTTGTCCGCTGGTGAACATCCATGAGGGAAACACCCACGCTCCTCGTCCCTCTTTTTTATTCGGAATCATTATCCTGACCTTCTTGTTATCGGATTCGCGACCTTAAACAGTCCAATTACAGAAGGAGCCATATTTTTAAAAAATTGATTTAATCTTTCACTGTGATGCAGATGGAGATATAAAGAATATCCCAGATACCCCAACCCCCAACCCCTGTTAATATGTGAGAACATGAATCTTCACGATCCCTTTATCTTTCAACAGTTATAGGTGCTGCATTCGTTCAACTATGCAAATCAACCACAGCAAGAACGTGTTATAACATTTATGGTCATTCGTTGGTCCATTGGCGTCAAATTGCAAATAAAGTCCTGCAGAATCACTTTTGAAAACTGGGAATAAAATGCGATTGCAAGATTTTTTTGATAATGCAACCAAAGACTGCAGAAATATACCTCAAAGTGGCTTCGAACAATTAGTGAAATATCACAAACATTCACAGGGGCAGCATCTTGCCAAGGTACAAAATAGGGGGAATAATCGAAAGGAGTTTTTAATGTTATTACGGATTGTTATCCAGGAGTTTGAAAGTTGTAAGGGAATTTTATAGCGTTCCCAATTCAACATAGTAACGATTTTCTCCCAGAGAGCCACAGACTGCACAACATGGCACACAGCCAGAAGGTCTGCTCATTACTCCAACACCTCCCAGCAACCCAAAGGTCCTAAGAGGGATCCTTAGTCTTTTTAAGTGCTTGTGTTAGAAAGCGTCGGCCCGAGATGGTACGAAACTACCCCAAAGACGGTGAGCTGGTCAATTTTAATTGTATATCATTTTAGCTGTAATTCACTGAGCTGATGATAACACTTTCTTCTGTGTAATATGGCCTTATTCTGCTTAGTTATCAAATGTCCTTCTTTGGGAATACTTTGGGACGTAGGTCATCTGAAATAAAAACTTTGAATGCACTGAATCCTGCTTATCTATATTAAATGTTTTATTAATGAGAACTAAATGAAAAATGTGGCTGCCTTCGCTGTTCGATGTTCCCTTGTACAAGATAAAGCAGGTACGGGGAGCGACTGGATGAATACCTTCCCAACAGTTTGCAGACGCTTTTACTTTTAATTTTGGAGCAAGGTGGAATATTTCCTCCGTCGATGCCTATCGTGTGTGTTTTTGGTAGAACGCCCGCTAACTGGTGTAGCATTTCGGATTTCCTCTGACCTTAGTGCCTGACAGCTAAAAGTTTTCTGTACAGATTTATGCAAAACAGCGATGGGATTTTTTTAAAAAGCTGCAAAAATGTTGTCACTCCTTTACTTTTCTTTTCTTTTTTTGTTTTATAAGAAGAAACAAAAGTATGATATGTCCTGTATCACCCTGCTAAGTATCACCCACAACCTTCACATGTTGGCCAATGCGTAATGATGCAAACGAAACCCCTGAAATGGGATTTTTGTCAGGAAAGAATCTACTCTCTTGTCGTTCAATGAGACATTCCCCCCAAAAAAGAGAGAAAAAAGGATTAATGTCAGCATCATTTTCCGTATAAACATGCACGTTCTCTGACTCATCGTGGCAATACGTGATCCGCATTAAAAAATTTGCGACTTACCGACGCGATCAGTTGGACTCGGCAGATTCGAACCGGCGACTACGGTGGCCCTGAGGTGCAAAACACTACGACATTAACGAATGCACAACAGCATTAATGAAAACACAACGACATTAATAAAAACACTACAACTTTAATGAAAACACAACGACATTAACAAAAACACTACAACATTAATGAAGCACAAATACAAATTCAAAAACACAACAACATTAACGAAGCACAAATACAAATTCAAAAACACAACAACATTAACAAAAACACAACAACATTAACGAAAACACAACGGAAAAGGTATGTCCCAGTGGGTGACCTAAGAAGTCGCTGATTGGACAACAGCTCGTTTTACTTTTGAACCGGAAGTTATTCCAGTGTGCTTCGTTTGAATGAGAAGCAAAGCAAGCGGGAATACGGTCACATCGCAATGTATTGCCCAAACTGTGGAAAAGAGCATGTCCAGTATCACCTCATATGTATATCCTGAGTCAAAATACCCTCGAATAGCAGAAGTAAGGTTATGATCACGGAGAACATTCATGTTTTCAAAAGTAAAACGAGCTGTAGTCCAATCAGCGACTTCTTAGGTCACCCACTGGGACATACCTTTTCCGTTGTGTTTTCGTTAATGTTGTTGTTTTTTTGTTAATGTGGTTGTGTTTTTGAATTTGTATTTGTGCTTCGTTAATGTTGTGTTTTCATTAATGTTGTTGTTTTTGTTAATGTTGTAGTGTTTTTGAATTTGTATTTGTGATTCGTTAATGTTGTTGTGTTTTTGAATTTGTATTTGTGCTTTGTTAATGTTGTAGTGTTTTTGTTAATGTTGTTCTGTTTTCATTAATGTTGTAGTGTTTTTATTAATGTCGTTGTGTTTTCATTAATGTTGTTGTGCATTCGTTAATGTCGTAGTGTTTTGCACCTCAGGGCCACCGTAGGCGACAGCTCAATATTTAACCAGAATTTAGAAGGCGACTTCACATTTAGTAGAATCCATCTTAACCAGCAACTCCTTTTCATTACTGGGTGCTGACGCCGCTGACCTTTTTCCCAGCCACGACCTGACTCCTGGAAATTTATTATTCATACCTGGAAACGTAATGACATTTTGGCCACCTTTCTACAGTATCTTGCAAGTAAGTCACAGGTTGTGAAGCCATTGGGGGGGCAGTTGTGCGGCTAACTGTCCGTCATTGGAGGATATCAGCTCACGCTGCATAGTTCAAAGATGATTTACAACCGAGTGCAAGCGGAGATCCACCCTTGGATTCTTTATTGAATTTATCAGGAGGGAGGTTAGCGTTAGCGTCGAGGACAAAACTGTATAAACGCAGCCTTATCTGTGACGTGGGGAATCCACGAGCCATGATGCGCCCTTTACCAGATTTTCATTCATGAGAGCAGATGTGACGCCTTTCTCCAAACTCCGATCTCAGGTGCGTGGAAAAAAAGAAGGATGGCGCAGATTCCGGAAGGCTGATACGCAGACCGAGACTCACTCGGCCGTCGTTGCCTTCGGCGATACGTGTTCCGCTCTCTCTCCGAGCCATAAAGCTGTCAGAGGAGCGGCGTTAACCGAAACCCGCTGCGCGTTGACCTTCTGTCTTTTTTATTTCTGTCTGTCCGGCTTGCCGTCCGGCGCGCTGATGTGGTGATCCGGTTCAGTGTCCTGAATTAAAGCGAGCCGGGCGTTGTCTCGAAAACCCGAGGGTTCCTCTGACACGTTGTGTAAGTGGCCAAGCCCTTTGATGGATGACTCTTATTTTCTTGTCAACCTCCGACTACTTTTATCTTTATCTTGATATCTTCTTGATGGGCTTTCATTTATCCAGTACGGACTGGACAGGACAGGAAGGAAAAAAAGAGGGAAGGGGGGTTTGGGGGGGTGGCTGGAAAGAGAGAGTCAATCAAATAGAAAGGTTTTGTTGAAAGACACAACAAGAAGCAGCTGGACAATGGGAAAGCGACCTGAGAGAGAAATCTGCAGGGCTCAAATTGAAGGCCAACACAAGAATCAACATTCAGTGCGATTTGCCCGCCCCCCCCTCCAGAAACGTGTGAATCAAGTCGATGATTTTTCCAAATGCCCAGCGCCTCTGTCTCAGGGTCTGTCCTTCTCAGTTGGAATCTCGGAGGGTTCACATTCAGCGGGAGCCCCAAACCTTTCCACCTCGCATTTTTCCCGCTGAAAGCAGCCGAGGAGCTCCCGTTCCCGCCGAGTAATTCCGCGGCGTTCGCCGTGGGGCCCCGGCGGTTGTTAGCTGCTTGATGAGCAGCACTCCTCGCCGTTACCTCGGGGGAAATTTCCCCATCTCGCAAAGATTGGCAAGGTCCTTTATCGACTCACCTCAAAGTTATCTCGAGCATCCTTGTGAGTACTCTTAATAACGGAGCGCGCGCCCATTTCTCAACGTCAACGTGTCCGCGAGAGCTCAACCAGCACAAATACTGTTAGCTTGCATCGCTGGACTTCTTTAGCCTCCTCACGCGGGGCCAAAATGCTGACTTTCATCCACCACAAAACCACTTTCTTGCAGTGGGCTCCATCTTTGTCACTGTGGCTGTGTTCCCTTTGACCACTTTAAGGTTATCAGTCATTTTATAACCTGTCTTCTTTTGTTTTTATGTTAAACAATTGCATGAATTTGCAGACATTTGATATATAATGCCACCAACCATTAACATCGACAAACTGAAAAGGTTTTAAATGCTCAAAAGGTAAAATGACTCAAAGGGGAAGCTCCTCTTTTTTTCTTCTTATTTTTTTTTTAAGGAAGACTGTGTGTTGTGTGTTAGCCACAGTTGACAGATATTGAGCATAGAGCCCGGGGAGAATCTGTGAAGCGGAACCAAGCTAAGAGGTGCTCCCAGGCTGGTAATAGAGGGGCAGTTGTTTGTTTTTTTTGCCAGAATTTCAAGTGAGAAGTTCAAGTTACCACTAAAACTGAGGTTTTATTTCCCACCATGTTCTTTCTAAGCCAGTTATATACTAATAATTTTTTCAAAAACTGGGGTTTCATTTCCCACCATGTTCTTTCCAAGCCAGGTATATACTAATAATCTTTAAGAAACTGGGGTTTCATTTCCCCCCAGGTTCTTTCCAAGCCAGTTATATACTAATAATTTTAAAAAACAAAACTAAAACATTAGCGCCATAGCATCATCATATAGTCAAAACTTGTTAAGTAGAAATTTTTCCAAATTTGCATCTCAATTCATATTCAATATATGAAATTTATGGAAATAAGACTTAACAACGGTTCTACCTCTGTCAGGTATCTATCTATCTATCTATCTATCTATCTATCTATCTATCTATCTAT
>JABUIW010000087.1:0-10635 GCA_013363375.1 Menidia beryllina
GTCGAACTCGCTCACTGAAGAAACCTGAAACAAAGAGCAAAGTTATTGTGCTGTATTGGGTGTGTCAGCTGTTTAATCCCAGTCCTGGAGGAGGCCGATCCTTTCGGCTTACGGCTCTGCCGGGAACCAGATGCACGCCAGCGGTTTTACAAGTGGGCTCTTCAACAAATTGAGTTTCATAAGATGACTCGGCTCAAGGTAATTTGTTTATTATGTTCTCAGCTTTGAAGTCAATCTTTTGTCTTATCAGATGTGAAAAGCGTCTTGGTCCCTGGAGTGCGAGGACAGATTGGATTATGTCTGAGGACCGGCTCACCCGGAGCAAAAGAGTTTCTGGCTTTTTGACTGTAAATAGTTTTTTCTGCCTTTGTTCCTCCTGTCTCTCCCTGTCAACCCCCCCACAACCCCCCCACCCCCACCCCTCATCCGGCTCCTGGCTGTGAGGGCTGAGAGACTCGGTTCGTTTTGAGTCCAGGTCACTGGACTCCTGCTTCCAGGTGACTTTCCAAAGCAAAAAAAGGTCCAAAACAAAGCAGCCGAGCAGAGATGATTTACTGCTCTGTGGTTAACCACCAACAGATTTAAAACAGTAATAACTGACCTGGGTAATAACCTGGGGGGTAACCTGGGTAATAGCCTGGGGGATAACCTGGGTAATAACCTGGGGGATAACCTGGGGGGTAACCTGGTTGGTAACCTGGGGGGTAACCTGGTTGGTAACCTAAGGGATAACCTGGATGGTAACCTGGGGGGTAACCTGGGGGGTAACCTGGTTGGTAACCTGAGTAATGACCTGGGGGGTAACCTGAGGGATAACCTGGTTGGTAACCTGGGGGATAACCTGGAGGGTAACCTGGTTGCTAACCTGAGTAATGACCTGGGGGGTAACCTGATGGATTACCTGAGTAATGACCTGGGGGATAACTTAGCGGGTAACCTGGGGGGTAACCTGGATGGTAACCTGGTGGGTAACCTGGTTGGTAACCTCGGGGGTAACCTGAGGGATTACCTGGTTGGTAACCTAGAGGGTAACCTGGCTGGGAACCTGGGGGATAACCTGGGGGATAACCTGGGGGATAACTTTGCCCTCATCAAAGGGAGTTTATGTTTTGGGACAACTGGAATCTGGGCTGTTTTCTGGAATCTCTGTGGGGGAAACCTTCCACCTTCCTTGAGGTTTGTAACCATCCTCAGATTGTTGATTCCCACTTTCCGATCAAACTTTCAGCCTGTTTTATTTCTTCTCAGTGCACATTTAACAAATCTTCTTAAACATGCTTATTTTATGTTGGGGAAGCAGAGGCTGAAGCCCCTTCAGGCTCGTGCACGGTGTGTGTCTGTGTGCAGCCAGTCACACGAGCTATTTCTGCCTTTGAGTTTTATGGGATCGGAGCTTGATGTGTTTCTAATGACTGCAGGCCAGCGGCAGATGCTGCTCCAGACAAACACCCCGCCCTCATTTAGTAAACTATGTGTCTGTGATTCTGTGTGTGAAAACATGCAAAGCGTGTGTTTATCTAACAGCTGCATGTGTAAAATCTGGTTCTGAGGGCGATCAGCGTGGAGCTGCTCATTCACCGGCTTTTCCCTGTTTCTGTCCATCTGCAGTGGAAACTGGAGATCCTGCAGAAAAACAGACCTGGGGGGTAACTTCTGGAGATGCTCTATACATCTTATGACATTTCATTGTGTCCTGAATCTTCAGTTTGTTGGTCCGCACTGAATATTCTGACAAATTAGAGGCCACATAGTGAGTAAATAACAAAGCTGTTCAATTAAAATTCAGATCAATTGGTTTGGGGAATACTGACGTCTTCAGGCTGCCTCAGAAGTCCAGTTTGCTGCCCTAAAACCATGAAAACCAAGAAAATATTTCACCAAATTCACTCAAGTTTGGTGTATCTGTAACTAATCCATTAGAGCTGATGTCAGCAGGATGTTATGAGCTGAATTATTTTGATCAATTGGTTAAAAACAGAACAGATTAACTGCAACTGTAATGCTGAGTAATCAGATTTTGATATTTCTTTTTAGTTGATAGTTAAGTCTTGTTTAAAATGGCTGAAATGAGATCAGACTGAAATCAAAATGTTGGGTCCATGTGCATATTCATGACTTGAAAAATGTGTTTTAAGTTCATTTTCGGACAAAAACGCAAAGATTTCTTGTATAATAGCCACACAGTCTGCTGATATCCTCTTAAAATGCTGGTTAAATGATTGTTTATGATTGTTTATTGTGTGTCCAGACTGAAGCCCCCAGGACGAGGGGCCCTGCAGCTGTTGGGACCCACAGCTGGCTGGGCTCTGCCTGAGTTCCAGAGGAGGCGGGGGCCCTGATCCGCCTCTCATCCCTCACCTGTGGAAGCAGCAGCATCTTTGGATGTCTGCACGTCGTTTACTTTGGATCTAATAAAACAGACTCCAGCTTTCATCTGCTGCCGAACAGCCTGGGGGGGAAGCGTGGAGGCTCCACAGAGCTGAGGGGACAGCGGCCGTCCAGACTCTTAATTAGGAAAAACTCCGACTGGGGCTGGTCCTGCATTTGATGAGCTCAAGGCTCCTGTTCCAGTTTCTTTCTTCACTTTTCTTGCTCCCCTCTGACGCTTTCTGCTCGCGTAGACGTTGGATTTTGATAGAAACATATTCTTTATGAACTGGGATCATAATCCGATCTGGCCCCCTCTCTCTGACTCCGTTAGTATTGACCCGTCCCTCGCTGATGATGTCACAGGCGGCTGCTGCACGCCGGCCAATGATGTGTTGTTGTTATCATACCTGTTACACACACACACACACATGCACACGCACACACGCACACACACACACACACACACACACACACACACGCACACACTGACACACACTGTGACTTAGGAAATTCAGGTGTTTGGATTCATCTTTTGTTATTTACTTAAAATGATCTTTCAGACGTTATTTACAGTTATTTTCAAATTGAAAATATGAGTTTTGTGTTGCTCCGTCTTGCTTTGTGTAGTTAAGCCATTTAAATCTGACTAAACTTTTACAGAGTTCACGCCTCAGCTGACATTCGTGGTTTGACACGAATGTTAGTCTGACAGTAGATGGTCATCAAAGGAAAAATCTGATCCCTGTGGATGGAAACAGGTTTTTGTGAAAGCAGAAAAATTAGAATATCTAAATAAAGGCGGGATTGGAATTGTTTTCTAACCCAAACAAAGACATATTTATGGCTCTGCTTTTATCTGCAGATGTGTGATTATTCCAAAAACTAACTCCTCTTTACTTCCTCTAGTTGAGCTCCTCATTAACTCATTAGTAACTACCTCAGTTTTATTCCTCCCTAACTCCTCTCATTTAACTCCTCTTTAACTCCACTAGATTAACTTAGTTTAACTCCTGTAGTTTTATCCTCTTAAACTCCTTTAGTTTTATTAATCTTTAACTCATTTAATTTTACTCCTAGTTTTTGGGGTTTTTTTGGTCCCAAAATATCCTGAATTTGGTTGAAAATGTTTGTTTTAAATGGTCAAACATAAATATAAAATGTAATTGTATAAAAAATGAATCAAAACAAAGAATAATGTCAGACATTTTTCAGCAGTTTTAAACATTGTCTACTGAAACATGACAAATGTGTTATACTCTGGTGGAAGCATGTTAAAGAACCTCACCTGGTGGGTGTGAGGACAGTCTGCCATGCAACAGGCAGAAAACGCCATCTCTTTTGATGCAACCTAAAGCTGTAAAATGAATTCCGCTCACTTCACGATTCATGGAAAGTATCAAAAGGAGCATTAATGTGTCGCTTGAACACCGTCGCGCAGCCCAAAGTGTCTGTGAGCAGCTCAGAGCTGCGTGTTAGAGTGAATCTAACCCGTTTTCCAGCTCGGTTCGGCTTTAAAAGCAACAGCCGGCTCACAGGAAGCGTCACCCTCATCGACATTAGCAACAAAGAGAGGATTCATTGTTTTATAAACCCCAGTTTAAGCGCTCATTTG
Organism: Menidia beryllina; assembly: GCA_013363375.1. Classification (NCBI taxonomy): domain Eukaryota; kingdom Metazoa; phylum Chordata; class Actinopteri; order Atheriniformes; family Atherinopsidae; genus Menidia; species Menidia beryllina. The sequence goes on from JABUIW010000087.1 coordinate 3,983, forward strand.
AACAACTTGCATGAAGGTTTCAGCTCCTCCCGGATTCTGTCAGAACCCCTCCAGAAGGAGCTGCTTTTAATGAGCCCGGTTCATGTTTGAAAGGTCAGTTTTCGTCTCTCAGCCCTCTCAGCGACCACAGCAGCTCATAGTGACACTTTCAGCAAACATCTGAGCCACAGAAGCACCACCGCGATGGTTTACAGATGGAGCTTCTCCACAGCTGATGGGCTGGGAACGTCTTGACTTTGGTGGCAGGTTGTTGGTGTGGACATGTGAGACTACACATGGGTGGAGGCGGTGCTGTTCTGTAGGGTATCTGAGCTGGTTTCTGCAGCTCTGACACCTGAGCCTCAGATATATTTAAATTCTGCTCTGAGGGTCCAAATGACTTATTTACAATTTTGTAATTCCACAATAATAAACATGATTGGTGTAAAATGTCTAAAAGCATTTTCCTGTAGATTTCAAACAGTAAAAAAGCAGTAAAAGCTGAGATTTCTGAGCGCTTTGAACACAACAATGATTTTCCTTCATCCAAAGACCTAAGAAGCTGATTTTTCAGTGATTTTTTGAAGAATTCCACACACAGATGATCCTCACACACAGATGATCCTCACTTAAATGGATCACACACAGTATCCTCTCCTTTCTCAGGTCACATGGGACATCATGCCCTGCTCCCATTGGCCCGTTTGCATAAAATGTCCAAAAGCTTTTTCCTTTAGATTTCATACAGTAGTGTCTGATAGCGTCTGCTATGAGGCCAAGAGGTCAAAGGTCAAAGAAAAATAAAGGATCCCGGTACAGAGAGGCAGCGTCCTCACATCGGAACAGGCTCTCTGGAGGGTAGAGTCTGTCCTCTGAGTGACAGGGGGCCAGAACAGTCACCAACTAATCACTTTATTAACCGTTCCAGCTGGACCAGCGTGCAGCCGGACCTCCGAACGTAACGAACGGCCTTCGTTTAGGCCGGTCATTACACCACGTGCACGCGCACTGTTGTGCGTCCGCCCGCGTTTGCCAGCAGAGGGGAACTGGTGCCTCCGCGGTGATGAATGAAGGCAATATGTGCGCGTGCCAGAGGGCCTCCAGTGCGGTGATTCATTAGAGAGGCAGGACCTGAGGAGGAGGAGGAGGAGGGAGGACTGAGAGATAAAGGAGAGCTGGAGGAAGGCAGGTGCTGCGGAAAACCTGGGGGAAAAAAAAGTCCTCCGAACAGAGAAGTTAGGCCGCATTGTGCTGAGACGGAGAAGCGGATTGATCAGGACAAAAGGAGAAAAAAACCTTGTGAGAGAAGAGAAGAGTGTTTGCAGAGGAGTGAAAGGAGTCGATGCCGTGGCGGACAAGGTCAAAGTGCAGCGAGGACACGCAGTGAAAAGAGAGAGTCCTTCAGGGGGAAATCAAAGAAAGCAACCTCAGTGTCACTGTTTATTCTCCTGATTCGGAATGATGAATTCAGTTAATCTGCAAAGACTCCGAGGGCGAGGTCAAGCTTAATGTTATTTATTCTGTCGATGCCGAGAAGCAGCTCAATACGCCGCACTGGCGCTCCGGCAGAAGCCGTTTAAAGGGAAACGACAAACACAAAGCTCTCCGTTTTTCATCACAAAGAGGAACCGATTCATTATTCCCACCCAAAAAGTGGCTCATTTAACAAGGAAAACTGTTCAACGCTGAATGTTTACAGCGCCGCAGCACATTCAATCAGCCAAGGAGATGATTTCATTCAACACAAATTGAAAATGAAAACACTCATCAGGCACATCGAGGATCGGTGGCTAATTACTGTCTTTTGCTTAATTTGTGCTAAAATTCTGAGAAATTTGTGTACACTTCGACATGGATTCTTCCTTTGAAATATCTGAAAACAGTTTCTGATAAATGCGATTATAAACGGAGTTGTTACCCAGAAAGTGTGAATATAAAACTGTTTGAATGGGGATCCTCTCGTGTTTTCGTGCGTTTGAAATCCTTTTTCTGTTCCATTCGTGCAGAATCAAAGCGGATCGACGTGTTTGAGCTGCTTTGATCTGATTGCATGTGGAGACCAGTTCAGTCTGCACAGTTTTCACAGAACTGCTTAAGTAGTGCCTGATTATTTTATGCACGAGACAATTTTGAGGTTGATGTCAAAGCCGATTTAGAGAAAACTGGACGAAGAGGAGCGGCTCAAAAGAAACTGGACTTTCTTTTGAGCTCTAAACGAGCACACAAACAGCCTTCAAATCAGAAAGCCACCAAAAGTCAAAGCTGAACTCTGTTGTAAATCAGACCACGTAACAGGATACTATGAGTTCTAATGTAATGTAGTCCAGGAATGTAGGCCAGAAATGTAGTCGGGTTTGAGGCTTTTAGTCCAGAAATGTAGTTGGGTTAGGCTTAGAAGCTGGTGGGTGGAGGGCAGAACAGTGTTTTTTCTGTGCGCTCTCTTCACGGTGGCCTATTACACTAAATCTCCAGGCACTTCCTGTCACGAGCCGGTGAGGTTAAGACTCCAAGGCGGAGACAGACACGATGGAGGCTTGCTTGTTCTCACAGAAAGAAGGTCTTTATTCAAACGAAAACAAATTCCTCTGACCAGAGGTACGGCAGGCAAATCAATACTCCGGCACCAAGTCCTGAAACATTTCAGTATATAACACAAAGAGGAAATTAACAACATAGGGAACAGGTGCGCAAAAAGGAAACTACAGGCAGGAGAAAAAACCAGGACCGAACAAAAATTTAAGCTGGACCAGGAGCCACAGCCGGGGCTGTGACACTTCCAAAGGAAGAGAACAGAAGCAGAAGTGGCTGCTTAATGTTTACACAGAAAAACAAGTGAAAAACAACATTTTGAGAAAAAAAAAATGGATTGCCAAATGGACTTTTCACTCAAAATCAAAATCAAATTTCACTTTAAGCCCAAACTGCATTCAGGAATGAATCATGTTGAGATTTGAAAGCTTAATTATGTCAGTGCATTTCTTTATTTTAAAGACAGTTTGGACAATTTGGCTTAAATGATAGGAACCATATTTAATTCTAAAATAATTGGTTTTAGTGATGTTTTTTATTTGTCCTATTAAAGCTGAAAGTTCAGGTTATTGGAAGGACAATTTTGTGGGAACGAAGGAGCTTTCCGGGCAGAAGAAGTGAGGAGAAGACCTGGAATTACCTGGTGGGCCATAAACTGTAACCCCTCCTTTATTATCGGACATATTGGACCGTCCTACGTGAACAAATGAATTGGTTCTGGCCCAGAATCCTTTGCAGCTGCTTCTTTGATTGATATTAGGACAGAGGAGTGTTTTTGAGGCACCTGAAGCGCTTCTTAAAGAACATTGATAGAGCTATTGCATTTTTTTCTTTAACTCTGGACATAGTTAATCAACGTGAAAAGTTGAAAAAAGGAATTACTTTTTCTGTATTTGAATTTGATTTTTGAAGTTTTATTTATGTGCTAAACAACAATTGTCATCTGAACGCTTTAAGAAATGGAAATAAAGTTTGGTCAGTTTTCTGGTCTTAATTATTGTATGAAATTAAAACTAGATCTGGGCTCTAATTATACAAAGATGTTTTTATCTTTACATCTTTAGGAAATTATCCCTTTTTTATCCTGATTCACGACTTAAAACTGAAGCTGCTTTAAAAATGCGTCTTCTAAAGAGCCCCCATCATACTCAGAGGTTTAAACTTAAGACTTCCGGCTGCAGGTTTTAGAGGTTTTCCTACCTCACACTTCAGCTGAGTTTACGGCCTCTCAGAGCTGTTGTGTGTTTCTGTGTGGGGTTGTGTGTCTCTGTGTGGGGTTGTGTGTGTGTGTGAGCTCCCTGGAGGCTCTCATGCTCTGTTTCCAGATACTTGGAAGCTTCTGAAGCCACACAGCCACAAATTCAGCCCACAGATTCAGACGGAGTGAGAGAGGTTCCACCTCCAGCTCTCTGATGTGCGCACACAAATTTAAAAAACTGCACACTTTCTCATCGTAAAAGAAACATGACATTTCATTTATTTTTCCTAAAGGTTTTTGACATTTGATGGTAAATAAGCTCCTTCCTGGATGTCACAGCTGGGTCACAGCTCAGTGAGACATTCAGGCTCCAGTGTTTCAGCCCCAAGTTCTTCATTTCTCTGTTTTCTGGTTCAGGGTCTGTAAAACTTCTGCTTCCTGTCTTAGCAGAACCACAAAGCGGTTCCTCTGGTTCTGCTCCTGATCTGTCCTGTTGTGAATCCTGATGGAAGACAGCAGCATCCTGCCGTTCTACAGCAGCTTTAGCTGAACATCTACAAGCCCACACGGACACAACTCACCTTTGAGAAGCTGTTTTAATCCCTGTGACATTTCTTTCTTCTCCTTTTTCCATCTGAGGTTTCGTCCTGGGAGCTTTCTGTTCTATTCAAATGAAAACGATCTAATCGATGATGTAATCATACACGAAAGCAAAAACATTGTTAAATGTAAAAAAAATAAAATAAAAAAAAACAGGATTCTCCTGAACTTTTTCCAGGAGAATCGACGGGAAAATCAGCAGCGAGGCGAACTGGCTTCTAACCTCACAATGGTCATTTAGTGCTTTTAGTCATCCACTTACATAATTTTTCATCCATTTCTGCTTCTATTTTTTTTGTAGTTATTAAGTCAAATGAATGATCTTTTGCATTGCTTTTTTCTAGGAAACTCCCTGTGTGGCTGAAAGCGTTCACAGTGAGAACTGTGTGGCTGAAAGCGTTCACAGTGAGAACTGTGCATCGTTCCTCTGCTTTAATTTAAAAAATACTCCTCCCGGGCCGCTGGGTCAGAGTCAGGACGCCTCTGCTGTCATCACCCGGAGGATAACGACGGGGCAGACGCTGACCGGCGGCTCCGGGATGCTGAGAGGTCCCAGGTGGGAATTCAAAGAGAAGTTCGGGCCTTTTTTGGAACATTTCTGGTTACCAGTGTAAAAATAGGATTGAACAAAACATGCCGCACTCAGCAGAAACCGTCTTCTGGACCCAGTTACTGTGAGATCTGCCGAGCTGCTTTCATTTTAGTGTTTTTTCTTATTACACTACAGTTAAATAAATCACCAAGCTGCCGCAGAGGCTCCGGTTTTGGCTCAGCCGCTCTCCACTCAACAACTATTTGCAGTAAGTCCTGTGATGCTCCCAAAATCCCCCCAAACATTTGTGTTTTTCTGATTTTACAGCTGCCAACAAATGCGGCGCCACCACCCGGCTGGAAAACGTTGCTGTTGCCGTGACGAACGCCCACCTGGCGGCAGGAGGAGGCCAGACTGAGCCACGAGGCCGTTTGGTCCGGGTCAGAAATCACAGGAACTGACAGCTTTATGGCTTCACCGTCTTTGTTTTGTGGGAAAAAGCCGAAGTTGTTTTATCTGAGCTGCTCTTGATCGACCAAGATGGAAGTCTGAAGGAGGACAGTTTGCCTGTTGGAAAAAAAAGAAAAGGCCACATTTTCTCTGCCCAAACTCCATACGTGGATTTTAAATGCAGATAGAATAAGCAATTAGCCATTTATGCCAATGGAATAAAAACAAAAAACTACAAACTGAGAATCACCAGATTTAACCGAATGGAGCTTTCAGGGAAATGTTTATGAAGAAATCAGACCAAAATGTTCCAAACCAAAAGGAAAAGTGCGTTTCCTGCCTGTTCCCCAACACATTTTAGAATTCAGAGAATAAGCAGCTATGAAACGACCAATAAATAAAACATTCAACAACAATAATGGACGAAAAAAGGTGATCATTTGTTTGCTTTCAAAAGCTACGTTCTTCAGTAATTAAATCTACTTGTGTTGGCCCAGTTTTTTATGTAATAAAAGTAATGATTTGAATGGAAGAATGTCTGTCACACAAAGGAGACGCTCAGGTTAAAATGAACATGAAAGGGAGGAGATAGCAGCGAATTTTAGCTAACCGTTTCTGGATTCTGATCAAATTCAGGATTTCATTTGGAGAAAAATCCCAAAACATGGGCTGTCCTCTTTTTTATGCCTTGAGAAAATGAAAAACACATTGGTAAATTAAAACTCATAATGCGTGAAAGGGTTTTAGGCTTCATGTCCCAGAAATGGACAGAAATGTTCTATTATACTGTAAATACAACAAAAACAGGATGCTAACGGGATCACATCCCTTTTGAGTCTTCTTAAAGGAGAAAAAGTCTGTGTTTTATTCAGGTCAAACCCAATCTGCTCCCTGAATTGGAGAAAAGAGGGAGAGTCTGAGGAAGTGGAACGAGAAAGTGAAAGACGGAGCGACAGAGGCATTATCTCCCATTTTCTGCGCAGATGACAAGGGTAAAATAATTATTATCACACAAACAATAATCCGTCTTTCCTGCGCCGTCTCCCCGAAGTCGCATCTGTAGCTGCAGGCAGATAATATACTGGACTGCCTGAGCTGCATTTGAATATTTCTTTGGCAGGAAATCACATTACTGGCTATTAAAAAGTAATTATTTGTACATAAATTCCCTGCAAGTTTGAGCCGAGACTTGGCAGATGCCTGTGTGTGCACTTTAGCGTGTGTGCGTGTGAGGGGTTCGATGCTAAGGCATTTAGCGAGTGGGGCATCGCAGTGTTGTGTTTATTAAAAACGCAGACAGCCTCTCCATCATCAACTCCACACACACACACACACACACACACACACACACACACACACACACAC
>JABUIW010000087.1:52824-64614 GCA_013363375.1 Menidia beryllina
CATAACCCCCTGAAGGCTAACCCTAACCCCATGGAAGGCTAACCATAACCATAACCCCCTGAAGGCTAACCCTAACCCCCTGGAAGGCTGGCCCTAACCCTAATCCTGACCCTGAAGGCTGGCCCTCATCCTAACCCTAACCTAACCCTAACCCCCTGAAGGCTGGCCCTAACCCTGACCCTAACCTAACCCCAGGAACCAGGAGAGGCAAAGGTGGAACTAAATGGATGGGATCAAATCATGCAGTGAAGAGTTCAAGGAATCCAAACATATTCACCTGCAACGTCTCATTTGTTAGATTATTTTATGGTTAAGTTGAATTGAGTTACTTTGGTTATTTAATTTCAGTGACAGCTTTGAACTCACTACTAATTGTAAAACACGTGGGCAGGAGCATAGTTATATGGCAGCATTACAGAGAGCTGCCAAACTAACTGAACACCCAGCCAGTCTGCCCCTGTGTGGTTTTACATGATTCCTGTAAGCCCCCAATTATCACAGAAACTACTAAAGCATCCCGAGGTTGTTAGTATAAAACATGAAACACTGATGCTGTTTAGGATACTTAAAAAAGGGATTGATCGAGCTTTTTGGAGGACTTTATCTGAAGTGTTTGTAATTGTTTAAGCATCCAGGGATTCTTCTCCCGGGAGGATGTGAAAACCTCCCTATAGGCTTTTACTCCTTTTTTAGGGCTGATAATTAGCGGCTCTGCTCGAAGTTCTTCTCTTTATCTCAGAGGCTGAGCCCGTAACGTGTTTTATTTGGGTCCACCTTCCAACCAACGGTCAGCCTTTTTGCTTTGTGCTGTAAAAATCTGCAGCGAAACACGAAATAAACAGAAGAAATAAGAAGAAATAAACAACACGCAACTTTACAGAGTGTTTCATTTGCTCCACACTCAGCTCAGGTTTGATGCTGTTAGGTCTCATTAAGCTGATTCATACAGATTCCATCTCCATAGCCCTATTTTACAGCCTTCACAACCTTTTAAAGACAATTAGAAATGGACCATTTGCCAAAGAGTCCCATTGAGAGAATGGAGGAGTCGGCCCCTGTTTCAGCACCAAAAGGATCTAATTAATTATGTTTCCGGTCATTTTTTGTTTGTTTTTTAAGGGTTTTCTTTATATGTAGTAACCGAAAGGTGTGTTTGGTTTGAACGCACACTCAGTCTAACCTCTTTGTGACTCACAGTTTGGTGACTCAGACTGAAATATGCTGCATTAGCGTGCTGCTCAAAACCTAAATTTAGCAGGAAAAACACTACATTTGTGCTGATTATCATAAAAAAGCACTGATTTGCTTTTTGTCCCTGTTTGATTTTTTTATCTTGAGAGCAGGCTGAACAGTGTTAGAGCTTCTCGGGGGTCCTGTTGAATGGTGCTCGTGTGTATTTTTCTGAGTTAAGGTGAAAAACAGCATTCCCGTTTTCTCCTTTTAATTGCCTCTTAAGATTTCTGCATGTGAATTATTAGACATCTGTAAAAAAATATATATTTTTTTACTGAAAATAGAGTGAATCAGAGTTTTTTTAAGTCATATTTTCAGAAAACGTTCCCTATTCAGACTCGGACAACAACACCATCTCTGCCTGCTCCCTGTTCGACTGAATTTGATCTAATTTGACGAAATTTGACAAATTTAGTTGCTTCTCATTGTAAAGAAATCTTTATCATGAACACCTGATATAGGTCCTCTCTCATAACTGGGATAAAAGCATGTGTTAGCTTAAGCGGATCATCAGCAGCCGCCCAGAGGCATATATTTGTCCGAATGGGGCAGATTTTTTCTCACACCATCGTGAAATCTCTGAAGAAAAAGCCTCATTTGTCAGTCACAACTCTTCAGGTCAGTTTTTCTCTGGTCAGCTACGACACAAACAAGCGTGAACGAATGTCATACGAGCCCCCATTTAGCACAACCCGCGCGAGTCCCCACTCTGAGACGAATCATCACATGCACGCGTGCACGCGCCGGTGACCCCGGCTGCGCACGTGAAGCCCAGACGGAAGGTAATTAAACAGGGATCAGGCTGCTCTTTATCAAGGGCTCTTCACTGCTGGGCTAAATTAACCTCTGCCCACACACACACAGACACACAGGGTGCCTTAAGAGTCCCAGCACACACTCAGATTCATGCACAGACATGGACACACACCTTTTCTGCTGGAGAAATGCTTTGTATCGCATCGTGCATCTGCCTTTGGGATAAATAAAAAATATCTAAGAAAAAAGTTGGACTGTTTCTCTTTCCTGACGGATTATAATTAATAATAATGTGTGTTTTCATCCTGTTACTTTAGCAGTTTTTGAAAAACTAGATGTAAGTTACGTCCATTTTGGGCATTAAAGCCTCCAGTTATTAGGTTTTGCAGCCTAAAGAGGTTTGATTTTTCCTCAATTAGACTGAAAGCCTGGCATCTCAGGGATCATTTAGATTTAAAATGAATATTTCAAGTACTCAACATCTATCTGATGGTGTCAGAATTTGGATCTGGAGATTGAAATCTGGTTCGTTTCGCAGTTTGTGTTACCATAGTGATCCACGCCCCGACAACCGGAGCAGCTTAGCCTCAGAACATCGTGTTTTCTCCGGCTGATCAGCTTTGACAGCTTTACTTGAGCATTTTTTCTTATAGATAGATAAATCAATAAACCTCAAACTGTGGAGAAATCCATTCTGTATCGGAGAAAAACTCTGAGACGCTCTGATTATGTGTGAAAAAGTACAAGTGACTGTAGCATCTGTGCGGCTTCAGTGCTGATAAATGAAGACGAGCTGAAAGGAGCCGCGCTTAACCCGAGTGTATTTGAATTATACGAATCAATTGATGTGTTTACACCTCATCCAAACACAGGCGCCGGTTATTTAAAGGCTCCTCCTGGGTGTTAGGTTTTGTTTGACTTCTTTACCTCCGGAATATCATGGAAGGCGGTAACTCTGGGGCCCCATCAGGAGGAGAGACGGAGCGTTTGTCTGTTTAACGGCGGACGCCGCCGGCATAAATCCCCCGAAAAGTTCCCATCACAGGCTGGAGTCTGGGAGCATAAAACACCCATCCAGGCAGGTTTAAAAGGTGGCTGTGGGGGGGCCCAGAGCCTGGTGGAGGCCGGTGATGGAGAATAGAAACAAGAAATCCAACCTGGGTGGCTTTCTTTTCGCAGGTGTTTGATACTTGTGCTGCTAACGAGTTTGGGCTAGCTAAGCTAAACTAAGACCAGACCTCTGGATAACCCTAAAAGTGGCATCCAGTGGGGCTCGGTGGCTTTTGTCCTGTTTGCTTGACCATTCTCCAGATGTTTTGGGTTCTCTGGACCGTCCGAAGGGTTTTAGCTGAGCGGCAAAGGGACTCAGAAGCACTCTGACTGAGCTCATCATGCTGAAAAAGGGCCTTTGATGGACAGACGCTTGAAAAGGCTGTTTAGTTTTCAGCAGGTTTAGTCGAATCACGGTCACCCCGGAATTTGGCCGATTGAAGGCTTTCCAGGTGGACATAAGCAGGAATATCTGACGAGGGGCCCCAGCTCCAGAGCCTGGGTTTGTCCCCTTTCGGTCACTTGGGCCGATTCACACCAGGAGAGCCCCCTGGCCTCGGACCAAGGGATGCTGGGACGCTCCGTTTGGGTGACATCTGCCTGACCAGGAAGGGAAACGGCAGCTCAGAGAGATCCGTCTGTTTGGCCAAAAGCAAACACTGGAGCAGCACCAAGTTTTAGGACGGAGATGAACCTCGTTGGACACGAGTTTACGGGAAAAAACACGGAGAGACATTGTTTGTCGTCTCAGCTCAGCTCCGTGGAGGCTTTTCCCAGTCTGTTTCACAGCAGACGACAGCGATAGGAGAAGAAATTCAGCCCCAGAACTCACAGGAAAATCTGAAAATAGGGAGATTGGTGAGAGAAAAGATCGTCCTGAGTGTGGACGAGCGTCAGAGCGCCTGTTTTTGTGGATGACCGCTGAGAGAGTTCATCCCACGCTGAGCCTTTCTGCTGAATCAGGGGCCAGTCATCTCTCCCAGGAAGGGAAACAACACACAAACACACTCGCCGATCAAAATAAAATGCACACGCTTGTCCTGTCTCTCCGCGCCCCGCAGAGCAGGAACCCTGCAGCTGCTGAGGTCCGGTCGGGCTCCGGGAGGAGGAGAATCCACAACCGGAGACGGAGGACTCAGGGTGGTGTGTTTAGTATTCATCCATGTCCCATCCTCTCCCTATCCGCCTCTCACCTCTTCATCCCGCTGTTGACTGAAGAATATAGAAGGTAAATGTCAAGTGTGCATGCTCTCCCCATCTATTCTTCCCACCTCATTTCCTCCCGCCTGGCCCCGGGATGTCCGGGAGCCACTGGGGGGGATTTTCTGCCCCCTGTTGCACCGACTCTTGTCCTTCTATTCTCTTGTTCTTGCTGCTTCTCCAGGTCCTAATTTCGCTTATTTGTTTCCAGCTCCTCTAAAATCCGCAGGATCGGAAAAGAGGTAGTTTTGTTTTTTTGTTATTTGGCTGTTTTATTCTAGTCTATGCTGTGAAAACCTGTCAGCTTTTTAGGATTTTCTTGATTTGCCTTTTCAGCTCTCCCCTTCACTCTGTTTCTTTTATTTTTTTGCGTTCATTGCAGCGCATTTCTTCACTTGCTGGCTTTATTTAGGGCTCATTCTCCGGGTTTCACCTGTCTCTGCCACTGGGGGACTGGTGGGGATCCTTTCACTGAGGAAAAGGAAAATATTACTGCTCATTTCTCTGAATAGGCTGTTTGCAGTCCGTCTAACTTTGTAGTGGACGTAGTTGTGCTCCCTGTCTCCAACCATCCATTTTCCCTCCCTTTAACTTTATTTCCAATTTTACTCTCTCCTATTCCTTCCATATTTGTCTCATTAACCGTCCTCACTGTTTATATCTTCTCTTATTGACTTTTATCTTTATCTCGGTGGAAGCCCACTTTGTCCCTCCCTTAATGATCTCATTTCTCTCTCCTCTCCTCATTCGTCTGTCATCTTCAACATGTCCTTTCCCCTCTTCCTCCTCCTCCTTAGCTCTTAATGTACTTCCTTCCAAATCTCTGCAGCTCTCAGGCCCCTCGTCCTATCAGTCTGGATCAGTCGCTACTCCGTCTCGGTGCATAAGTTCTTCTTTCTTACTGGTCTGCTGTTGGCAGAGCTGCTCAATGAACCCCTGAATGGCTTTTTCCTTTCTTAATATCAGTGAAGACAGAAGTTATAAATGAAAGAGAGATGCTACTTAACACGTCACCTGCTCTGATGCCTTGATAAGCTCTATTTATTAGTTTTTGTGATATATATTTAACAGATGTTTTTTAAATATATGGTAAGAAATACGCTGGAACTCCTGAAAAAAGAGGAAATACCTGAAAAGCAAGCTGCTCCGACTCCTCACAGGAAATCTGGACATCTTTTTTGTGCTGTCTAATGAAGTCCAGGTCAACTTGTTTAGACTTTTCTATTTGCATCTCCCCCATTTTCCACCACATGGAATCTGGTTCCTGTGCATCACAGAGTCAGCTGTGTTATTAAATGCTTCCTTTGGGCGTTTTATGACTAAAAAACCTCAATTGAAACAAAAAGAGCTGACATATGGTCAGAACTTTGTCATTTTCCTTTGCTCATTTCTAGTGTTCTGCTCTTTCATGTTTTATATTTTTTCCTTTTCCTGGTTCCTGTTTTCATCGTCTCTTCAGTGGTTTCCTGTTCTGGTCCCATCATCTTCTGGTTTTCCTGCTGGTTCTGCCCCAGGCTCCCCGCCTACATCGTCCTTAATACTTTTAGTATTTAAGTTTTTGGCCTTGTTGTAATTTTTGTTGCGTGTCATTACCAAACAAATAAAAAGTTGTTGCACTGGTCGCCTCTCTGGGTCCGATTACTCGTGACACACTTTATCCCTCAAATTTTTTTTCCAAATTTCTTATATGTGATATTCATGTGTCAAATACTGAGACATTTATCAGGATGTTTAATGATAAATAGTAAAGCAGCTATAAGCTCCAGACCGCTAACTTATCCAGGAGTGTTGATTCAATTACCACCTCGTTTTCACCATTTTTCCCGCTCAGATAATAAGACAGCAATTGTTTCTCAGACTGCATCATTAAGCCCAGCTTTGCTTTTCTAACCGGCTGACTCAGCCTGGCGGAGGAGCTGTGCAGTGACCTCATCACGGCCCGCTCGGGAAGCTAATGCCGGCTGACAGACCCCAGTTAATCATGTCGACCACGATCACTGCGTCCCACTGACCCCCGGCCACTAACACCCATCAGATACTTCACATCCTCACAAACGCCGTTTGGGCTGTAATTAGGGAGACATCAGGAGGCAGATTATACTGTATGTGCTCCAAGGGGTGTTAGGAGGGCTAATGGCTCAGATGTGAGGGTGGTTGTATTGTGACTCTCCTAAAGCATGTTTGGGTTTTCCAGAGTGTGTTTCCCCTCCCATTGTGTCGTCTTATTATTCAATAGAAGTTAAAATAAAATAAAAGATGGTTGTAAATCATTTTTAATAAAGTAGCTAGCGCTCTGCAGCTGCTTGAAGATAGCTAAACAACCTAGCAAGCCAATTAGCATCTAGCGTTATATGGCGACCAGAAGCTAGCCACGGTAGCTAGCAAGCCGTTAGCAGAAAGGTCGGCAGGTGTATAATTAACTTAAGAAGGACACAAGCTCACTGTTTTCATTCGTTTTGAAAATGCTTCTGCAGATCTTCTGGTTAGGAGTTGATTAATTTAGAAACAGAGATCAGATGCAGCTGAATTAGATCCATGCTAATCTGACACAGACGCAGTTAGCATGCGTCAAACAGATGGTTTTACAGGGTTTGCTGTCATTTGACAACCCTCCCCCCCCCACACACACACACATATTAGTTTTTCTAAATTTAGGAAGAGCTTCTGTTGACACCAATGATCCTGTAGTCTTAAGCTGAGCCATCAAAGGCTTCTGTTTAACCTTTTCCTGCTTAAACGTGCACACACACAAACAGAGCGCCCGTGGATTGATGGGACTCGGTGACCTTTTGGCCGGGGCCAGCAGCCTCTGCTGACATCGGGCTCTGCAAACAGACCGAGCTGCCAAGAGTTCAGCCTTCAGCTCCCAGCCGCGGGATCCAAAGGGCCCAGATCGTGTGCGTCCGGTGGCTTTATTCCCTCCATCACGGACTCATTTAACCGTCACATCCTGATGGCTGCGTGAGTCATTCACTCACTCTGGCAGCCACCAGTGACTCAGCCCCGGTTCATTGTGCGGACTCGGGTTATTCTGAGTCACTCAGCTGAGCCGCTGGAGCTCCAGCTTCAACTTTGTGGGCCTCATTTTCCCAGTTTTGGAGCTCTGGATTCTCGTTTTTGTTTGTTTCGTTTTTGCCTTCTTTTGTGTCTCCTCTGTAGCCGGTGACTTTCCTGGCTCCCCTTTTCTCTGGCATCTTCCACGTATTTGTTTTTAGAATTCTTTACTATTTTTGGTTTTCTCTAGTTTTATTTCGTCTTTTTTGTTTCTTGTGCTCTGTAAATAAAGCCAGTTCTTCCCACTTCTCTGTAGTCTGTGAGGGTGCTTTGGGTCAGAAGTAGAAATGCTTTCATAAAGATCCATAAAGCCTCTCTGAAGGAGAACATTTGTTAATGCCAGCCACATAACTAGTCACCGACTAGTCATAACTAGTCGGTTAAAGGTAAAACAGAACTATTTCAGCCCAGAAATTAACTCTCACTGATTTAATTCAGTTAAAAAAATGTGCAATGATATTTGTTTGCTTATTTTTTCACTTTCGTAAAAAAAAAAAACAAAGACTTCAGATTAAAAAAATTTATCAGGCTTTTTTGGGGTTGAATTCCTGTTAAATATGTGTTTTTCTGACTACACCTGAGATATAACTTATTTTCTGTGTTCCTCGCAGGGAAATGATTAATCGATAATTATTCTTGCTTTTCCCTTTTCCCTTCTTAGTCTTTTTGGCTTCTTAACTCACTCATTTGATCAGTCATGAGTCCACATAGCTCCATTTCTCCTCTTAACTAACCCAGGGTCGGGTCTTTGTGTCCTCAGCTGCTGTAAAGCGGAGCTCCCGGACAGCTGGGCCCGGTTTGTGATTGGCTGCTGAGGAAACGCTTCCACAGGTGGAGAGCTGCGTGGAAACACGGCTCCACTCAAACCAGCACATTCGTCTCCATCTGTCGGCTACCTACGCAGAAATATGGAACGTAACTATTAATGTTAAGCTGGGTTTCCGGGTCGGCCTCACCTAAAAATGCTCTGTCGGCTTCTCAGTGGACGTATCCACCGTTTGATCACTCTTAGATTATTTATCCCTGTTTTTCTATTCACACGTCGTCATTCGTGCCCGGTTCCTTTTCATAAAAGGCAGCTTTCCGCCCTCCTCTGCTCTGTTTTTTCTCCACATCCCTTTTCATCCTGTCCTCCTGCTCCTCTGTTTTCCAGCTGTTCGCTGGGCTGTGTGTTTATTTGACATATTGAACTGCTTTGAAGGCAATAACCTTTCAGCGTTTCTTGAACAGTAAGTGCTGCTCCAGCTCTCCGAGCCGCACACACACACACACACACACACGTGCACGCACACACAGAGTGTTATTGAAATATTTACATGCACACGTGATCCATGCGTCGGAGCATTTGGACACGGATACAATAATCGCCTCAGCTCTGACACTTTTATTGCCTCCGGATTTGTCCGCTTCTGGGACTCGTTCAGCACAAATCTGCTTGTTGTGTGCACATGCGTGCTGGAGGCTGGATGAGGGAGATAAAGGGGCTCACCGGGGTCAGGAACATGGCAGCACGGCTGAAAAGCTGCCAATTTTAAACCCTCAGATCAAGCACAGCCACGATGGGAGCACTTTTCTCCGTTTCAGTCGTCCTGATTCCAGTTCTGACGGAATAAAAAGGGGCTGTCTGTGTTTGTGTTCCTGTGTTTTCATCAATTTGAGCAGATGGGTTGTTCCATCGGCTGCTTCTGGACTCTGTTTTGGTGCATGAAAGCCTTTCAGACTGAGTTTTTACAGATGTGTTTTTAACTCAGTGGTCTGTTATTCCTGTATTGCTTTTTGATGTAAACTGTGGACAAATCCAGCTTCACCACAGCTGGAGAGCTCGACTAGGAAAGCTGATGTAACAGTAAGTGTGCTCCAGCACATTCACCAAACCGCCGTTTGTCTTAATGGACTCGGGTCCTCAAAGAGCCCCGGCAGCATTAATTCTTCAGACCTGCAACCAAATGACTCCGGTCCAAAATGAGAATACTTGACACAAATGAGGCTCCCAGGCTCGTCCTGCGTATTTTACCAGTGTGTTTGGAGGCAGGTGCATTAATGTCCTCATTGACAGACAAGGGCGAGATGTCTGCTGCATATCATTACTGCTGATATCTGCATAAATCTAAATAAGGCTCTAATTTGATCCCTCTGTGAGCAGCGGGTCCGGATTGGGCCCTGACCTCTCCCTCCCCCCGGAGCCTGCGTTCTGCAGCACATCTGCATTAATGAAGGGGGACGGGGAATGTGTGGCACCATATGAAAATGAGCCGCTTATGACTGATGGGCTGATTGATTGCTTGTGTCTGCTGCTGCCGGCCCGTGTGCAGGACGAGCCGCGGCCTTCTCGGGGCAGAAATCCAGCTGTGCTCACACCCAGAGGTCGGACCTCTTCTCTTTTTCCATGTGTGTGTTTGTTTATTTGAGCCCTGTTTGCCTCTCGGCTTTATGAAGCTTCATTGGTTTCCCGTGAATTAGAAATGCACTGTCAAGCTAGGATTTTTTTTTAATTCAACCTTTTAAAGGCTGTTTTCTGGATTAAGCTGGTGAGGCAGAGCGCATCCATCCTTCCAGTAGGTAGATCCAGACGTCCTTCTCATCAGGAACTCTGCTGTAGCTCCCAAAACAAACGTCCTCCTGAGACCCCGTCCACCACCAGGAAATCCATTGTTCTCCAACAGCAAAGCTGCCCGCTTCACAAACAGTAGAACCTCTACATAGGAATTTAACTGGTTACAGGACCTATTTTGTATGTTAAAAAATTTGTATGTTGGTCCAAATATTACCATCTGAATACACTGTAATTGGTATAATTCGTTCCACAGCCCCAAAACCCATGATGGATACTTTATTGATCTCCAAGGGGAAATCTTACATGGCCCATACAGGGATTCAACCCACAACCTTGGCATTATTAGCACCATGCTCTAACCAACTGAGCTAACCAGCCTTTGATGCTCTCAAACGAGGCAAAATTATAAACGAATGACCAATTAAGACTGAGACACTTGCTCTAACTTTCACTACCTAAACTTAAACTAACTTAGCTTATTTATTTTTATTACATTTTTATATTTTATATACAGTATATTTTTCTATGACTTCCACGTCATACGTATGTAGGAAATTTATTTCAGGTGTCAAGTCGAATATTTGATTGAATTTCACTTTGGATGTTGTAACATTCGTCTGCTCGGGCGTCAGAAGCAGAGTTCTGCTGTACTCAGAAACACTGAGTCAGTGCCAGCCTGTTCGTGTTTTCCCACATCTGTGGGCAGGTTAGTCCAGAGGAAATAAACAAGCCTGTTTAATGCTTCAGGGGAAGAGATGAAATGTTCCATCCGCCCAAACAGAAAGCACACACACACACACACACACACACGCACACACACACACACAGGATGGAAAACCAGACCTCAGTCTGTTGTTGCAACACAATCAATCTGCAGAGGCTTTTGATTCTTTCAAAGACAGAAGCCGCACAGCAGCAGGCACACAACATGTCTCCTCCCTCTCTCCCTCAGAGCTCCTCCCCCTGATTCACAGAGCTCCTCCCTCTCTCCCTCAGAGCTCCTCCCCCTGCCTCTCAGAGCTCCTCCCTCTCTCCCTCAGAGCTCCTCCCCCTGCCTCATATAGAGCTCCTCCCCCTGCCTCATACAGAGCTCCTCCCCCTGCCTCACAGAGCTCCTCCCCCTGGAGGAGAGGCAGGTCAGAGCCTGGTCAGGTCTGGTCAGGTCCGGTCCCGGCCTGCCGCTGTAGCCAGGCCCGCAGAGGTGAGTGGGAGTTGATTGAGTTTGCTCAGCTCCGGCCCGTGGGACTGCAGACAATATTACAGGACCCACACTCCTGCCCTCACACACACTCACACACACCTGAGGAGCAGCCAGCCACTACACACTCAATTTAATCAGGGCTTATGTCTATGGAAGTGAGCATATGTGACCTCCTCTGTTCCTCTCTGTCTCTCTCTGTCTGTCTGTCAGTGTATCGCTCTGTCCATCATCTGGCTTCCTGCTCCCCCTCCTGCCCCCCCTTCTTCTTTGATTCCTCGCTCACAGTTTCTATCACCATATGTCCACCTGAGAGGACGTTACACATGTTTGATGAGTCAAAGGATCCGTTGTCTGATCTAAGACAGCCTCCTGCTGGAGGTTATGGAGGGCTATCTATCTATCTATCTATCTATCTATCTATCTATCTATCTATCTATCTATCTATCTATCTATCTATCTATCTATCTATCTATCTATCTATCTATCTATCTATCTATCTATCTATCTATCTATCTATCTATCTATCTATCCATCCATCAGAAATGATCCAAACTGGGTCCAGGTTGCCAGTTTGGGTCTGGTGTGGTCATTATGGTCAGATCACCAGGCTAATGCGGACTTGAGCCTCTGAGAGGAGAACGATCTCTGTGTAATATACGATATAATCTCTGTGTCTGCAGGCTGTTTGTGCTAAAGCGTCTCTGAGGGAACACAAACGCACATAAACACACAATATAAACGC
>JABUIW010000087.1:79614-102284 GCA_013363375.1 Menidia beryllina
GGGGCCTGTCCGCCCCGAAAGCCGCCATCTTGGATCGTTTTCCAATGAGAAAAGCGGCCGTGTGGCTCATCAGGGGAGAGCAGAACTGTGTCAGGAATCGATCCCCGCAGTCAGATTGGAAACGTCTCTGGTGTTTCAGAGGTCTGGGGTGCCTGATCCAGCTGTTGGAGCTGAGCTGTCCGTGGTGCTGAACACAAAGCCTGTTGAAGCTTCGCCACTTCAAACCCCTTTCTGCAGATTTATCTCCATTTGTTCTAATCACAGACACTCACACGTTTCACTAGTTTATTCAGAAAAAAAACGTGTTAAGATTTAAATCACAGGATGATTATCACATCACTCAAACACCCTCAAGAATGAAACACAAGGTAAAATATTATCTGATAATTCTCCTTTTGAGTAGATTTTCGTAGAGAACTGTGGCTATAACACACTATCTAAATACCCTAAATTAAACCTTTTAACACCTCAGAACTCAACTTTTCTCAGTAACTAATCAACAGTTTGACCCGAGGAAAAAGCTGGTTTGATGGGAGTTTATCATGATGTAATAGATTGTAAGTTTTTTCATGGAAATCTGCGGCAGAACGAATCCCTTCTTGTCGGGGAGTGGGGGGAGTTTTGTGTTTGTGCCTGTGCATTTGATCTGTTTTGATTCTCTGACAGCCGGATTGACTGTGCTGACAGCTCGAAGCCTGCGATGCTGCGTGTGTGTGCGTGCGTGTGTGTGTGTCATCTGTAATTGGGAGCGCTTGTTCCTCTTGTTTCAGAGGCAGGAAAACCAGAGCAGCAATCTGTCTGCGCGCAGAGAAACAGTCGGAGCATCAAGGCGTGAGGAGCCAGAGGAGGAACGCGGCTGCTTGTAGATCAATGAAATCTGCATGAGACAGGAAGTGTCTTTATTACTCTGTCACACATGCACACGGAGCACGGCGGCTAATTAAAGGGGAGACGGAGGGGAGGGGAAGCAGGCGGGCAGGGGAACGGATCGGATGAGGCACACCTTGGATTCTACCAAGAAAAGGGAGCAAATTGACCTCCTGAATGAGGGAAGTGTTTCATTACGTGTCCCCCGGGCCTGCAGGCTAATAAGGTTAAAGCCAGGGGCACTCACTGCAAGATTAAAAGGCGCACGGAGAAAATGGAGATGAGGCCGGCAAAGCGCTGCGCTAACAGCCTTTAAACGGCTCAGTCTGCAGGCTCTCAGCAGCAGAAAGTCAGATTCCATTCACGCCTCTGGCCGGGAGGCCCTTCCCTTAATAATCCTGCATTTTCTCCCACGTAGAGACGAGGTTTTCCTTCTACTAAAACAAAATGTGAGCAACGCCGCCTTTAAATCTTTTTGAGTCCAGTCAGTTTGAGGATCACTAAGCCAAAAAAAAAGCCAAAAAAAGGGCACAAACTGCCCTTTAAGCTGTTTTCATTGCTGCAGGCTCTTTTTTAGAGAAATTATGCCATCTTTGTCTTCTCTCTGTTCAGACGTGTCTCTGGTGGTGAGACCCTGATTACTAACTTTTATTCATCAATTATAATCATTCCAAGCAGGACTTTGAATGTTTTTGATTGTCAAAGGCATTAAAAATGGAGAGAAGATTGTTCTTGTCAAAGATGTTTTTAGTCAAGGATTGTTTAAGTTTTAGGATTTCTTCTTCATTAAATCCTGAATGCTACAAAGTAATAATTTTCTGACATTTGTTAATGGAATCTAATATTCCCTGTCTATCTTCTCCCTTTTTCTCATTCAACCCCTTGGTTTATTTTAGTCCATCTCAGCTCCTCTTAACAGGAGATAATTATGCACGATGTTCCATGTTTATTTCATGATGCAGCAGCGTCCACATCGGTGGCCTGTGTGCATTTAAAATACAAAAACCCACAAATAAACACAAGACAATGGCTTTTAAACAGCCAGCGGTGAGAAGGAAAGGGTTTGTTTGTTTATGGAAATAACCAGAAGCTTGACCGAAGCTGAAGTGGCTCCACTGATTTCATTGTTCAGAACGAGTTCATGTGAGCACTTCACACACGGAACCGCAACACAACCACATCTGTGACGACTCAGACATCCCCAAAGAGCCAAACTCAGAGAGCTTATGGGTGGCTACATGAGTGACGTGGCTCTTTAAGGAAAAAAGCAGGACAAACAGGTACGATTCCAGGCAGCAATGAGGTTGTGGAGAGGGTGAACAGACTCTGAGCTCCTCCTGTTGTTTCCCTCAATTGCACAAAGGAAGTCAGGGAAAAAGAACTGCAATCAGACGCAATGGATGGAGCAAATTCCACGTCAAATTCCGTCTTCCAGTCTGGCGTTAGCATAGTTAGCGTAGTTAGCATAGCTAACGTAGTTAGCATAGCTAGCATAGTTAGCGTAGTTAGCGTAGACAGGAAGGAGGCAGACAGTATGGAGAGCCAACAGGCCGAGTCCCTTCAGGCTCCACCAGGAAACATGCTGGTTGTTCCAGCTAAAACACTCCAGCTGTGGCGTGTTTGGACTTCTTTAGCGGCCACATCTGTCAAAGGCTCCTTCTCTTTGTTTGGTTTGGGTACGGGGAAGGAGAAAGACGGCCACAAAATGGAGGGCTGCTGGCCTCCACACCGGAGGAGACAGTCAAAGGGAATCGTTGATGCGTTTCCTTTTGTGTTTCTTCTTCCAGTGTGAGAAAGCCGGAGCTTTTCCGGCCAGAGGTCATCAGCCGGTGTTGAATCTTTTATGGAGCAGCCGGATGACCTCCTGCTCTGCGCGGCGGGCGGCAGCCCACTTCCCCCCGCCCGCTGACTGGAGGTGGGCGCCGGGCAACCGCACACACACGCACACACACATGTGCAGTGCCTATTGTGCCGGTTTGAAGGGCGGCGGGTCGGAGGTGGGAGGTGACCAGCGTCCAGGTGCGCCGCTCCAATTACGGGCTGCTGCTGCCTCCGCAGGGTACGTGCACACCAGCGCACACACACGTGCACAGACCCAGCTCTTGCCGCTCCGCACAGTTCGAGGCCCGTCCTGCTCCAGCTGGGCTCCAGGCCTCTGATTTCCTCTGGTCTGACAGGACTCAGATCAAATCCAGCCGATACAAATCCGGCCTCTGCTCCCGGTGTGGCACGCGGAGGCCGAAGGGTGCGCACGAGGTTTCTGCTGGGGAAGTGTGGGCAACTCGAAGCCGAGCCAGAGCTGCAGGAAACTATCGATGGAGCTGCTGGGTCCAGGAAAAGTGCTGTTGACCCTGAAGTCAGACTCCACCATCTCTGTCAAAATAGACATCGGAAAGGACGGGTTTGTTTGCCCTCTTCTGAGCCTGCCAGGATCTCAGGTTTCAGGGATGCCTTCTGTTTTTGAGATGTGAGAGTGGAGGATTTCTAACCCTTAAAGCAGAACAATTACATAGGAAACCATTCAGGACAGGAACCCAGCATCTCAGACTCTGCAGCCTCCGCTAGCAGCTCAGGGGTCAAAGGTCAGGGCGGCCTGAGCAGGTTGGTCTGTTTGGGCTACAGGAGGAAACAGACGCTGGCAGCTGGGCTCAGCTCTGAACAGAGAGCAGAGTGGAAGCGTCTGAGTCCCAGAGATCAAACAGCTCAGAGCAGCTGGCAGCACGGCAGGGGAGGCGTCATGGTCTGGGCTAGTTTCTGTCCCTCCAAAGAGGCTGAAGTTGTAAAGTCAGGCTGAGTCCCGCCAGCTCTGTCTCTTCCTGCTTCATCTGGTAAAAACCAGAGCAAGAGGTCCTGATCTGAGCTCTCAGGGGGGTGAACGGACTTCAGAGCCTCCAAAAATCTTTAAGAAGCTCATATTAGCTGTTTTAATAAACCGGGAAAAGGCTTCTATGAATACAAGTAAAGCTGTAAATGCTGATTTCCACTTTCTGAGGGATGAAAGATGATCCCTGTGCTGCCCCGAGTCAGAGGAAATATGGTGGAAACGCTCCATAAAGGCTGATAATCCACCTTAAAGTCCACCAGGAACTCCTCTGGATTCAACTCTCCACTTCTGTTTTGGTCCCAGCTGTAAAATGTCATTTATGTTTCAGCTGAGGTAGTTTTTACTTCATTATTACACCCGGAAAGGACCCGTCCTGACGCGGAAAACCTCGGAACCGAAAGACAGACTTTACATGTCACATCAAATCGTGACTTAAACAGCAACATTTACAGATTCTCCCCATTTGAAATCAGTCGGCGTTGGCATGTATCAGACAGATTTACAGACTCACATGTGGTGAATCCTTAATGCTGAAGGAGAAGGCAGACAGCCAGCACACACAGTGCTCTGTAGGTCTCTACTTAATGAGCCTCAGAGGCAGCTCGCCTCCTGCGCTGGATGGGGAGAAAAGATGGATGGAGGAGAGGGGGGAGCCGGCTGGGTGTGCACGGGTTTAACTCTTTAATTCTCTTTGTGATGCAGTTTGATTTGTATGAAAAGTGCTTTATAATTAAAGATCGATTGGTTGATTGATCGATGACATGCATCTCAATGAGCAAAAGGGTCAAAATCAAGATGAAATTATCCAGAATATTAACTTAGATTTGTGTCTTTGGCTCCCATTTCCAATAAAAAACTTTGGCTTCTAATCCACTCTGAGCGTTCATCGACCAATTAAAATACAGCACTCGCTGTTTACCGTCCAGCCAAAAGTTAACTCCAAACAAAGATGGAATTCTACGCATTAAAAAGAAATCACAAAAACAATTTTTTGAATGTGCTAGAGTTCAAAGCTGGTGGACTCATTAAGTGCTGAAGGAATCTTGTTTTAATAAAAGCGTTAATGCTGAATGTGTCAAATCTCTGCTTCCTGGTCAGTGTCTCTGCTTCCCGCATCCTGGTCAGTGTCTCTGCTTCCTGGTCAGTGTCTCTGCTTCCTGGTCAGTGTCTCTGCTTCCTGGTCAGTGTCTCTGCTTCCTGTTCAGTGTCTCTGCTTCCTGGTCAGTATCTCTGCTTCCTGTTCAGTGTCTCTGCTTCCTGGTCAGTGTCTTTGAGCCTCTGATCGGCCACCTGGCCGACATGTTGCCACCACCTCCTCTTCTCCAGCTTGTTTTTCCCTCCTGCTTTCTGTGCCTCTGCCTCTGTGCACCCCCCCCCCACCCCCCCACCCCTGTGGCCCATGTGCTGGGCCTGGCCACAGCTCCAATTAGCCGGCGGCTGCAGCGTCGGGCCCTAAATGGGCCGCAGCGCCGAACAGGCATGTCTGCAAAGGATCGCCCAGCAGGAGGGAGGCTAGAAGAAGAACAGGGGGAGGGAGACAATGCAGAGCCGGAGAGAGGATGGAAGGTGAGAAAGAAAGGGGATGGAAATATGCAGAGAAAAGCAGAGGACTCTATTTCATTAAGCCGTTAAAAGCTGTGAGTTTCAGGTGCTGGGTGGTGGCTTTGAAAGCCTTTCTCTTCTGTTTCTCAGCATCATGTCGCACAGCTCACCTGATTAATCTCTCTGTTGCTCTATTGTTTTTCCCCTAATTCCTCTTTTTCTCGTCGCTCCCCTCCTGCGAGGAGGAGACGGACGAGAGGAGGAGGAGGAGGAGGAGGAGACAGAGGAAAAGCCGAGCCAGCAGAATGAGAGCCACGAGTGGGTGGGAATGAAAGGAAGCTGTCAGTTTTTAGGGAGCTTAAGAAATGATCTCACTGAGCCGAATGCAACATTCAATTTGTGTGACTTACTCTACATGGAAATGAAGGCATATTTGCATTATCAGTCTATTTTTGTATCCCAAAACAAAGGCTGCTATGTTAAATAAAAAGGTATCTTGAAAACCTGCTGGGAACGTTCGACCTCTTTAATAAAACTGCAGCAAAATCCTGAAAAAGCCTTTTATCTGTTTTTAAAAAAGAGCTCCTGTTGGTTTTAGTGGGGAATTGTGAAACTTCCTGAACTTGTGAGTGGTTCAGAGATGGTCAGTAATTCTATTCCAGCATTTTTTACCCTCCTTTCAGCCAGATTTTCATTCTTATTTCCACTCTTTAATAATGATGCTAATGACTGTGGCTGATTTCGGCTTCAGCCTCCAGAGACTCATCAGCTGAGCTCAGGTCCTGAACTGACGCCCAATGTTTCCTCTTTTTCAGGTATTTTAATCACCTGGGAGTGCAGTTAATTATAAACTGCGTCAGCAGTCTTCCTCATTCAGCACTAAAACCTGATGGCGAGCTGCAGCTTGATCGTTCTCAGAGGTTAAAAAAGTCTATTCAACAATGTGTATTTATTCAATAGATGGAAATATACTGTATATTTTTGCCTTATGAGGAGGAAGAAAACTATTTATAGATAGAACAACTATGGATTCAACTTGTACATTGATAATTACTCACAATCTTACACAAGAACGTCGTTCTTACAGTGTTTTATAATCAAACTTGTGTGTAATACTGGAGTCGCAGTCTTTCTTCATTCATCCAGCTAAATCACAGCTGACTTCATGAAAATAACAGATGGTCGTACAAAAAGAGGAGGAAGTTGTGTTCCCGTCTCCCATAAAGGAGGCCCAGTGTGTCTTATGATAACAGATATAAAGAAAGAGGCTGTTTGGCCCCAGTGATGTGGCGCCATTCGTCTCGGTTAGCGGCAGCCGACGTGCACGGCGCACGGTGCGCGTGTCGGCGTGCACGGCCATCAGATGTATAAATCACCGGCTGAGACTTGGGCTGTTTTATTATTCATGGCTCGGGCCTTTTATTGCCTGCGATATTTATCTCCTCTATCTCCCATGACCTGCAGAGAAAGAGGGATGATGGAGGGGGGAGGAGGAGTCGGTGTGAAGGGAGGGGGTGGGAGGCTCTAGCTGGGCTGAACATAAATAAATTTGTTAAGTGGGCGGGTGTGGTTGAGTGTGTAAGTGTTATGTTTGATTCTCCCTCCATGAGGCCCAGGAGCCCCCAGCAGGCCCTGCGCTCACTCCCTCCTCTCTCCTCTTTTCTTCTCCCGTGTAGCATCACGTAGCGCCTCCTCCTCCCTCTCCGCGCCTCCATCTCACCTGCAGTCCTCAGAACCTATTTAAGGGGCATTTCACAGGAATTTAAGACGTTTTAACGAACTCGTTTCTGTGTAAAAGTCTAAATCAAAGCAGTCAGATGTGATTAAACTCCACATCTGAGTTCCAGCTTTCAGAGATTTACACACAGGTCCATAATCCAACATGCTTTTTCCTTCCTGAGCCGAGCTGAAGGTGTGTGACAGTGTCCACTCCAGCCTTCCCCTCTCCCGGCTCTGCCACCATCACTCACCGGCTCTATTTTTGTCCGGTGGGCTGGCGTCTCTGAGGCAGGAGCCGTACGCTGGTGACTGTTCGCAGCTGAACTCCTCCAGAAGGGCTCCAGAAAAACTCCTTCTGCCCTCATTTGATTTGAGCCAGCACAGTGGTGTCAGCAGATCTGCTTTACAGGACGGGGTCAGAAGGAGGGACAGTACAGGAAAATATCCCATTGAACAGTGTTAGTTCTGTACAGTTTGGCTGGTTTTCGGTGCCTCTGTGGAACTTTGGGGGGGGGGGGGGGGGGATATGACTTCATGCTAATCTAAATATTTAAATAATGTTAGAAGAAGAAGACAAAGGGTTTACAGCAGATCTAAGATTTTTCTACTTCTGGCTCCCTAGATTTGATGGCAGCAGCATTCAGGCTGGAACAGGTCCTGGTCTCCCCTCGTCTTTAGCCCCAGTCTGTAAACATCTGGAGGCTGTGGCTGCCCAGCAGGCCTGGTTCTTCTTTGATGGATTGTGAAGGCTCTGGAACCCGGGTAGGAGGCTCCAACATCTGGACTGGAACAGATGTCCTCTGGATGGGAGCAGATGCTGTTCGGAAAACTGGATCTGCCTTTCATTTCCAGATGTGCAGCTTCCTCATCCACTGGCAATGGCCACAACAGCAGATGCCGGCTATGGACTGAGAAGCAGAACTTCAGGTTCTGATATGTCCGACCCAAAGAAAAGCTCCCGCTTTTCCTCAGTCCCTTTTAAACGAGCATTTATGGTCATTTCTGTTGATTCAGATAGCTTCCTGAGGGCCTGCGGGTCATAAACCTCCACTGACCTCACGGCCTGTCCACAGAAATGCCTCCAGATTCGGTAAACTTATTCACATCGTGATCTGTGGATAAGTCTGAGGTCTTTGTTCTGAAATGGCTCCAGAAGTGGTGGAACCAGTTTTTTGCAGAAGGCTGAGTCTCTGCCTATCTGCACTGAAAAACTCGAACCTCCCAAAGGTGCTTTTTTGTGCTCTGAGATTTTCCTAAAGGTCAGATCTGCTGCAGATTAAATTCCGCTGCTAAGTGCAAAATGTACTAATTGGAGCACCTCTGCTGATGTCCAATAAAATGGAACTGCAGCTACTCCCAAAACACCGTGATTAGCTGCAGTTCTTCAGCTTAATCAGGAACAACGATGTGTAGAAATGGACCGAACTGGCATTTGGAAGCTGCTTCAATCGTGTGTGAATAAAATCTCAACGCCATAGTCAGAATCTAGATCCTCTGCAAACATTAAGCAAAGTCAGAGCAAGTGGAAATTCAATATTGCACCAGAACACGGTGCTGAATTCCCTGTTAGGTGCAATAAAGGAAGTCCTTCATTCTCTTTCACACCATTTTTTCACAGATGCTTGTGAAGTCAAATAAGAAATGTCATAATCCTCCCGCTGCTCTCATATTATGAACTTTTCCAGGATTTACATCCGTCCATCAATTTCCTGTACCTGCTCCTTCCAGTTCAGGGGCGGAGGGAACTGGGAGAGCTTCATAACTTAATCAGAATGATTACAGCCAGACGATGCTGGGAGCTCGTGAACGAGCTGCAGGTGGGGGGTGGCAGCAGAGGAGAAAAGCTGGCGGTGTTTCCTCTTCGGCTCTTTTCCTGGACAGGAGTTGTGGTAAAGACGGACAGAAAAGAGACCGCAAACCACGTTTCCAGTGAGCCGTGATGTGCTCCGGCTGCATTCCAGAGAAAAACCCATTCAGACACAGCCGGGGATTAAAGGTGATGCGACTGGGAAGGTCGGCAGTTCAGAGAGGACACAGACATGGAAAAAGGTCGCCCACATCCATCCTCCTCCTCCTGTTTGTTTACCGGAATCACAGTTTGTGCAATGTGATGAAAATATTTCACATATTTTGCTCCAAATGCCGCGGCTGAATGGATAATGGTGGGAGAGTTATTTTTGCTTTCTTTGATAAAGAAGAGTTCGATTTTTTTTAAGTATTTTTCATTTAAAAATGCTTTCAAAGGAGATGATTAAGGGTGCCTTCGGGGAATTTGGGAAATTTGACAGCTGCTTAGATATCTGCAGATTATTTCACTCTGTTAGAAACTTTCCTGGTTCCACAAAGACCCAGTAGGGGGGGGGGGGACCACTGGTGAGGCTGCTCTGATTCTCTACATTCACAGACCCCCCAGCTGTCTTTAATGTTCCTCTCCTGGGTTAGTTGCTTTTTGATTCATTTTGAAGTGCAGCTTCATTTAAGTAATTAAGGATCTTGGCATTAATTCAGCCTTACAGGCAATCGGCTCCGTCTTCCCCCAAATATTCACAGTCTCACTGCAAAATTCAGCTGCTTTCCGCCGTTCCACGCATCAGAAGGGCCCTTTTCTGCCTCGGTCTGCCTCCTTTCCCCCTCCATCCGAGTCACACGGAGCTGAAAGGGAGGTGGGTGGCAGGTCAGGGCTGCTTCCACCTCACAGGTGGCCGTCCCAGCTGTTCACACAGCCCCCCCCAACCCCCGGTGCAGCAAAAGACATGTCCCACCCTCCAAATCTGAGGGCCGTCTCTATAAAAAAATAGCCTTTTTTGCAGTTTCTGTCTGTTTTCATGCTGCAGAGGGGGTTTCGTGTGTCGGCTCCTCTGGCTGTTTGTCACTGTCTCCGCTCATAATGTAAGACCGTGAACTTTAATAAAGACAATATTCCTTTTGCTTTGTGAGTGTGGACCTCAAATAATGAAAAATATTGATTTGAAGCATCCCTGAGTCGATATTACTCCCTGTCATTTGGGAGCAGGGAGAGAGGAGCAGAGCCTGGCGGCGTCATTAGGAGGCTTACAGCGACATCTAGTGGCCTCTGAAAAAAAAAACAGGCCTTAAAAACACCCCCAACCAGTCGGTGACCTGTGCTCTGCTGACGGAAAACTGAGCAAATATACTTATTACAGTGTTTGGATACACTTCATGTTTTATTTAAATTTGGGGTTTTTTTTCTGTTTAAAGCATCACCTGAAATATCCTCAACTATAAATTGGTTGCTCAGCCATTCTGGCTGTCTGGAGATGTCGAGATCTAAAAGCATCCCTCAGGTCCATTTTTTATTTATTGAAAAAATATGTATTATTTATTGTGCCGCTTTCTAAGTAGAGGGACTATAAAAATGGAAGTAATGAGATAAAAACATCTTTAGCCCTCAGTTTTGATCAGGAAATAAACCCTTCAGTCCAAATAAGTATCAAAGTCAACATCGGATTGGGTTTTATCTGGATGAAGGCTCCAGTTTATCATCAGTTCACTGGTTTAGTGGCAGCTCACAGGATCCAATATATACCAGCAAAATATGCCATAAACATCCGTCATTATTGATTAAAGTGATGCTGATTGTAGAATGCAGTAAAACGATTGGCAAATGGATCCAAATGTTTGAGATGACGGGCTCCTTAACCCTTTAACATCCTTGGCAGAGCACATTTTTCACTGAAAGGATGAACTGGAGGACATGCACCTTCCTAAACCAGCCCTAAAACACCCCGTCGTCCACCATTGATTCTGGTTGTTGCTGCAGGGAAAATCAAAATAAGCAAAAGAATATTTCCCGTCTTTTTTCTAAGAGTTGAAACACACCTAAAGGGTTGAACCCACTGACATGTGGTTAATAAGAAGTCCAGCGAGTTATGATGGACCCTGGGTGGCGCAAATGACTCATTTTCAAGTTCACAATTCACAAAAAAATCAAAGTTCAGTTCACATCTATGAAAGTGGATTCGTTGGCTGGTTGTCCCAGAATGAACGAGGTGACGTTTCCCCACAGAGACTGAAAATGTTTCCTGTCCAGTCTCTCTTCTGCTGGCTGTCCTGGTCGGTCCTCTGAGTTATCGCCTTCCTGTCGGCCTCAGTATTAATAAGTTCTAAATGTATTTTAATAAGTACCAATGAATAAGAACAAAACTTCCTCCCGCAGTCTGAAAACCTGCATGTTTGGTTCCTTTGTGGCTGCAGGTTGCGTCTTCTTTGTGACCCAGTGATGAACAAACAGCAGCACAAGCAGTACAGAAAATGAGTGGATGGATAATAAACACATAGGTTTCCAGTTGCTTCCTCCTTTTCTCATCTTTATTGAACATCTGCAGACTCGTATCCATGTCACACACAAAGTTTCTCACCACACCGTGCTCTCACTATGAATGTCACACAGACTTACAGGTACATCTTGCTTTAACTCAGAACCTAATATAATATGTAAATGACAGATATCTAATAGTGAATAATTGGAATGCTGCTGAGTGGATCCTTTTTACAGGAGCTGAAAGTCTGTAGCTTCTGCTTGATAGTTTCACTCTTTAGATTTTAACTCCTGCACAAAAACAGGAAATAAACAAACTTGTTCCTCCTTTATTCCACTTAGTTTACCAAGTTTATCTACTGTGGAAATTCTAATTCTAAGCGAGAGTCTGAGTCCGTCTAAGGAAGTAAGAAATAGAAATGGATTAAAAGGGAAAACTTCGAGGGAAACTTTGAGTGAAAGTATGAGGGGACCTTCTCTGACACTGTAAAGGAGGGAAGACTCCCATGAGACAAGAAAAGAACCTTCAGAATAGATCCATTTGTGGAAAATCCCCAGAGAGAAATGAACAAATTGATTAGACATGTATTGATTTTTCTCACTTCTCAGATGGAAGTTTCTGCTGGGTTGATGTCTCTCTGTGGAACTCATGGATCTCATAATTTGTGGCTTAAGGTTATGGTTTTTTCAGAGCATCAACTGCCTCTGCCGTTCCTCCTTTTGTCCCCACCGTGTCGCCTACAGTGTGTTTATGTGTGTGTGTTCACCGGGTTTATGTTCTCAGTTTTATCTTTATTAGCCCACAGAGGAGCTGCAATGAGGAGATCAGAGGAGAGCGTTTGCTCTTGACTGTGGCCAGTAAAGTGAGACAATCAGCCTCTAAAGAGTCTCGGTGGTCAAAACTCAACTCGCGCTTAACAGAGAACTCCAATAAAATTCCAGTAAAGAGCAACTTCCTCAGCTTCCAGCGTCCCTGTGGAGTTCTACACATCTTAACAAAAATGAGCCAGTTTAACACACAGCACGTCAGTTCCAGTCCCAATAAGTCTTTGATGAGATCAAACTGAAACTAACCGACCGCATCTCAGCAATGTGGGATTACCCCTCCAATGAGGAGGGATAGTGATACAAGTGTTGTTAAAGGTGTTTCTGGAGATTTGGAGGGGGACCAAAAAGTATTTAGATTAGCTTTTAGAGAAAAATGGATGAGTAAATAATGTCAAAACTCAATTCTAAAAGAAGCAGGACACTAAAATGTTATTAAAAACTATTTTTTATAAGAATTTGTTGTGATTTCTCCCATTTGAAAAGCAGAAAGATGTAATGAATATAACCATTTCATGAAGAGAAGGAGGACATTTTGATTTTGATGGCAGCAGTACATTAAAAGAACATTAATTCAGGGGCAACAGCAGAACGAAGACACAACAGCTGGAGAAAAATGTGATGCGCAACAGGTCAGTAACCAGACTTTAGTCATATTCACTCAGAACACACATAACTGTCCTGAAAATCTCTTATTGGATCAGAAACACCATCTGTGAACGTTTAATCAGGAGGGAAAAATCACCACTGAAAAGCTCATTAAAAAACTTTGGAGCAACACACGCTCCTATTCTCATGAAGACAACTATCTGTCATCAGACCTTACATAAAATGCTAAACATTTATCGCACATGGAGCCCTTAAATACTACAAAGAAGAGCCAGGACTGTTGATTACCTATAATCCTAAATCAGAGTTGGACATCATGTCCCCAAAACTGAGTCCCAGAGCATTGCTGAAAGTGGAGTATATGCCACTTAATGGGAAACATGTGGCTTGTGTAGACATGTAACAGCCATCAAATTTAAGACTAATTGTTTACTGTCGTGTGTGGCTTTATTTACTTTGGTCTATTGTGAAGTAAACACTGGCCAAAGAGACTTGCAGGTCAGTACTGTCTAAGCAGAGAAAGTAAAACTAATCTAGGGTCTTAAGCAATAACGCCTCTCAGCCACGAGGGGGTGGAGACGCACGCACTTTCTGCTTAAGTCTCGTTTTGTTTGTCTGTTTGTCTGTTTGCATGCTGTCTGTCTGATCCTGCGTACATCCACAGATCACATGTCTTCTCTCCCCAGGTGCATGATTTAAACGTGTTTGGGTGGAGCTATTAAAACCCCAGTGACATCTCACATGTTGCTAATCTCTGATCTGAGGGTTGTCAGAAAAAAAAGAAGCTCTGGTTTACTTTCGGTTTAGTTTTGATCTGAACATCCGTGGGACTGATACCCATCTTTGGACTCGCCGTGCTAGCTGCATCGGGCTGTCGTGTTTTGATGACGTCACCGCCGGGGACTTTCCGGATACGTCACACGGAGCTTCCGACTTACTAAGCTAGCGGGCTCCGTGGTCATGTCGCTGGGAGGCGAAAACGCAGCCGCGTCTGCCTGAAACACGCGCCCGGAGAGCACAATGTCCACGCCAAAGTCTGCCAGCGACGCCGAAAGCCGTAAATATTGAGACGTCGCCGTCGGAGACGACGGGCACACCGAGAGGCGGAATGTCAACAACGCGGCCCCTCCTCGGGATGCGACGAGTCACCGAGCTAACGTACCCGGAGCAGCCGGCCAGCAGGCTACCTGCGCCGGCCGGCCGGCAGCCGCAGGACGCCCCCACCGTGGACGAGTTCACCGTCCTGGAGGACAAGGAAGAGGAGCTGAAATGCGCCAAGCCTCGCGTGGAGCAGGTCTTCAAAGTGGCGTTCACCATAATCGGCCTTCTGGACCACAGGGGTCAGCCGCACGGCAGCAAAACATTACGGCAGATTTGGCTGCAGCTCAGAGGAAACCGGGACGACGTGTCCAAGGCGAAGGTGAGCCCCGTCCCCGCGCCCCCACGCCCACTTCTCTGCACTTTTTCTCCCGTGGGGGTCGTATTTAGACCGCTGGGGGCTGAAAAGCCTCCGCCGGGTCGCCCGCGTGAGGCTGAGGATGAGCAGGTGCGTTCACGGTCCGGTAATTGACTGGCTCCACTGTTGGCGGAGGAGAAGTTTAAAACTTCCCCAGCTGTCATTGCAGAAGTTTCCTCTATCTGTCGGATAAATTATCTCTTATCTTAGCACTCCGAGGTGCTAATATTTCTAATTTGTTGGGGTGTAAATGCTCCAAATGCCAAAAGAAACTGAAGTTTCAGAAATATTAAAGACTTATCACTTTTTTAACTCAGGAACAGTCAAAATAACAAGTTTATTTTTTTGTTGTTGTTTGAAAAGTCTCCAGATGTTGACAAGAAAACTGTCAAATTTACCTCAGTTTTTTGTATTTTCTTCCATAAAATAATGAGTGAATTAGCATATAAATCTCAACATAAACTCAAACTTTTATGAAAGATGAAATGTGATTCTGGAACTGGAAACGACCTGTGGTGATGTTTCTGTCGGCTGTAGAGTTTAAAGGTATTTCTTGCTGCCTACTTCTTCTTGTTTGATTGTAAAGTACTTTAAATATATTCCTGTTTTAGAAAGAGTGACCTAAATAAAGTGGAGTAGGTCCCTGCCTCCCCATCTGCAACACAAACAAACCTTTTGTCAGACAAAGTATCGCCCCCACTGACTCTTTATGAAAATACTGGTGCGCCTTCCTTAAATATCACAGCATTGTTTTCGCCCATCGTTTTGGTATTTAGTCACAAATGTCATGACATTTGTTGTAGTTTATTGTTGGCTGAAGTGTTGCCAGTGGTAGTCGCTTATCGCCTGCAACGTGTGGCGTTTAAGGTCATTTCAGTCTCTTTGTGGTTTCCGTGTGAGATTAGATGCGATGGCGTGTTGCTTTAAATGAGGGACTTTGTTGGCTTGTTGCTGTGTTGTTGGAGGCGTCGCCTCTGTCAGGGTTGATGTGGTAAACAGCTGATCATCGAGCATGTGCACGTTTCGGGGAGGAGACAGAGGCAGTCAGAGCGCCGTGCACTACAGCATTACCAGCAGATGAGACTGAGTGTGTCTTATCCTGGTGGAAGTGGACACAAGACTTTAACTGGGGTTCAAAACTTCAAACTTAGGTCAAATAAAAAAAGATGAAGAAGGTGAAGTTTTTACTTCCTTCTGGTTGTTTTAATTTGTCCCTGCAACCGTTCTGTTTTGGTTTTGTTTTTTTAACTAGCAACGGTTTGAAAATACACAAAAAAGCAACAGTTCTGAAAAATACGATGTTTTTTTCTGTAAATTCGGTGTGGATTTCCACCCCACAGACAGCCGGCCCATCAGCTGACGTCCAAACTTGAGTTATGGTCGTTTTTTATGACGTATTGAGTCGTTACATTTCAGAGCTGTAGCTCGTAAAGGAAGCTGTGGGGCCGTAATCGCACAGAAGTGGGAAGTCTTTTAGGCCACATAGTGACCCAGATTTATGACCGCTGACTGTAGCCAAGCAACCTGTGATGAGAAACCATCACACTGTGTGTATCACCGTCAGAAATGTTCTGTTTATAGTGAAAGAAACCACATTACTTTAAATTCAACAATTCAATAAAAATAATGTCAATGTGTGATTTGATTCTCAAATACATGTTTTGTTTACATGATGCATGTATAATAATTAACATTTTCTACGTATCTGAGGACTAAAATGAACTGAGGGTTATTAGGAGAATTACCGTTTGCTTTATAAGTTCCAATAATCTGTCAGTGAGCAGAAACTGATTTGATGGGACTTTTGGAGCTACAGGTCCCATATTTCTAGTTTAAATGATTGTTTTATAGCCTGGGTTTCACACGAACAGAGGAAATAACTGTCCTGTTTAACTCCTGCTGCTATGAATCAGATTAATGAACACTTTTCTCAGACTGCTTTAAGATTGACTTATTCTACCTTTGGCTTTCTGAGGCAGAATGAAAAACTTTATCCCTCTTTGCCTCCGTCTTTGTGGGGTGAGCCCTGTTTAAGATCAGCTCATGTTTGGAGACATTATTCAGCTGTTTGGCCTTGAAGCGGCAGCAAGCAGCTGGCCGGTAAAATCAGCAGCTGTTCCCAAGTCCTGGCTTTCACCATCTCCTCTCCTTGTTTGTTAAGCAAAGTTTCCGGGTTCCAACTTGGAGGAGAAACAGAACGATGCCTTGAAATTGTTTGAAAATTGGCCCGAGAAATATTAGAAAGCACCACACTGAGTTCATGTCTACACATCAGAGCATGAAAACGTTGTTTAATCAGCTTGTATAACCAGATGGAACTTCCTGATCGTGAGTCTAAACCACCTCACAGTTATTATTTTTCCTCTGAGTGGAATTAAAGCATCTAAATGACCCCGTACTGAGTCAGTCTTTGTAGCTAGTGAGTTATTTTTGCCCAAGAGACTGAGCCCCACCTCACTCTTTAGGGCTTAATGAAGCTTTATTGGTTAATATGAATCTGGGCCATTTCCCCGTTCCCCGTTTCTAGAAAACACCTTTTTAAATCAAACTCCTGTGATGCTCAGGTGGTTTCGGGTGTGAGCTTGTGGTCTGGTTTGTCACTCCTGAACAAAAAAAAGGGGTTTGTTTCAAAATGACTCACTTGGTGTGACTCAGCACCATCCGTTTCAGTCACGTGAGCCTGGGATGGGTTTAGAGATTTTACACCGCCTGCTCATGCAAAACAGCCCCCGACTCCAGTCTCAGCGGGACGCGCTTTAGTTTGTCCTCTGTGTGACTTCCCAAAAGAGCAGCATCTGTCACACTTCTGCATCGGGCGTCACGAGTCGTGCTCCGAGCTCCGGAGGCGAGGGAACTGACTTCAGCCGGCGGCTGAAACGGGAGCCGGAGGCCACTTCCTGCTCGACCCGTCGTGTCGCTTTGCCGCTTCCAGTTTGGGGAAACCACAGCTCCAGTTCCCATCACAGGCTTTTGTTTCCCTCTCAGAAGCTGGGCCTTTGGCCGGATCCTGAATGAGAGCAGGGGTTTCTCTCATCTGAGGTTTTTAGGCCATTGATGAACTAAAAGCAGCCTCACAGCTGAAGCTGGTTTCTGAAACCAGCTGATTTGGGCAGACCTGGAGCCACATTTAGCTTTGATTGACTTTCCTTCTCAACCAGTTCTATAAGGGCTTTCTTATTGGTGGGAAGTTGTAGTGTTATTGGAATTTTACAACAATTTCCCAATATTATTGATGGCATATTTATGATCTGGATACATGAGCCTTCATCATTCACTGAGTTTTCTGATAAATCAGAATTCAACACTTTTCAGAATATTCTGCTGATCTCTGATGATAAAGGCAAACAGAGGCTTTGTTCTCTGTCTCTACTCAAGTCAAACAAAGAGAAGCAGAGGTTTTTTAGGAAGGAGGTCACTCACTAGGGTCTGATATTAACTTAATCTCATTCTCTGTCAGTTAGTTAATAGAAATGTGTTTTATCTGGAGTTTGGCTGCACGGTCAGGAGTATAAACATAGCCTGGATGGAGGATCCTGTGGAGCATTTGCACGTTTCTGCTGCTTTTCGTCCTCAGAGCCGCATGGACGTAGCAGCTCTCAGAATAAAAACTAAAATGGTCAGCAGGAGTTAAAAAAACCTGTTGAGGGTTGATGAGGACATCCTGGTCTTTCCAGGGCTTTGTGATTTATGGATTTTGCACAATAGCCAAAGACCCATCTTCTCAGAAACGCTGACTAGCTGAGCAGCAGAGGCTATTGGCCGCCCCCCAGCCCGCCCGATGGGTTGTCCAATCAGGCCCCGGCTTCTGGGAAGGCGCTGCCTCGTGGCTGAGTCACTGCTCCGAGCGCCTGCCGAGTCTGCTCCGTGCTTCTGGGGCGTGTCAGCGCGCTGCTGAGTCAGCAGAAGCTGTGCTCAGCCAGGAGATTCCCTGACGGCCGGCCGGGTTTCGGCGTGGCGACGCTCCCGAGCTGCTGCTGCCACCAACCAACAAGCTGTCCACTCATATTTCTATTAGTCAACAAATTTTAATGTCTAATTTCAGGTAGTGAAAGTTTGAGTAAGTTAGGGTTCGTCCTGTATCTCAGTCTCTACCTGCCATAAAAAGCCCTTTTTATTGATTATTTATTACTAATTTATTTCTTTTTACGTCTCTCTTATATAGTGCATTTGTTTTATTGCTATGTGTAATTATCTGCAGTATTTATTAAGGAGTGTTTGTAGGTTTTTGGGCTGTGGAACGAATACCCTGAACCAACATACGAATATTTTAACATAAGAAGTACGTCCTGGAAACAGTTAAATGCCTATGTAGAGGTTCAGCTGTACTTTAGATACTTTTGGTCTTCTAGATGAAATCTCCGTCTTTGATTCAGACTCACTGGCCGCTGCTCAAAACCAGAACCAACAGTAACAGCAGCTAGTGACAGGAGAAGAAAAGGGAGCCGCCAAAACTAGTGGTGTGGAAGGGAATTACCTGGACTCAGATGGGCCGTTTGCTCAGGCCCAAAATAAACAGGCAATAAACAATATCTGTAGACCACTTTTCACCATCGTGGACTAATGGCGGCAGCTCTGGCGCTGGGTGACCTCTGCCCTGTTTTGCAGGAGTACATCCGAGGCCTGTGCGACCCCGAGCTGCAGGAGGAGGAGCGCTACCCGGTGGACATGCACTGCATCTTCGCGGGGGCCCGGGGCCTCTTCCTGGACAGGCTGATCCGGGACACCAGCGCCGAGGTGGTGGTGCCGGAGCCGGGCCGCCTGTGGCTGCTGGGCCAAGCGGAGCCGGTGGTGATGGCCCAGAGCAGAGTCCAGCAGTTTGTGGCGCTCTTCCAAGTAAGGACGGCCGTCCTGTTTCCAGCTGGGAAACGCAAAGAAGGAAATGTGTGACAAATGCCTGGTTCTCCATTTATGTGAAGGCCAAAAATCCACCAGGCTGTCTTTTGGTATAGAAAAGTGTAGCTGAGCAACAGTTCTCTAGGGTTTTTTAAAGCTGTTTGTTTTTCTTCAAGCCGTTTAACTCTGAGCTGTGAATCATTAAGCCTCCTAACTCAAGGGCTGAGCCAGCGCTGTTTCCAATCAGCAGAGCAGCAGCTTAAAGTGGATCTTTAGGCTCTTTGTCAGCAGCAGCCTGTCACAGAGACACATCATTTGTTCCATTTCTGTAGCTGATGGGAAAAAGGCCAAAGAAAAGCCAGTCTGACAGACAGGAAACAGGATTTCTGAGGATTCCCAAAGAGCTGCTGGCTGAAAACTGGGCAGATCTCAGCCTGGTGAGCAGTGAGTCCTTAAAACATCTGAGGAAACTGGACCAGTGGAGGACAGAAGAAGAAGAGCTGGGCCTGAAAAACTCTCTAATCCAGCAGATGAAGAGGATCTGAAAGTGATGAGGAGGAAGTTGCTCAGATCTCAGAGGAGACTTAAGCTGGTTCACTGATTTAACGTTTTCACAGCACTTTGAAAGCAGGTGGAGCCGTTTTGAAATTGGACTCCTGTGTGGATTCTGCATTTAGTTATTAGCATGATTTATTTATTAACATTTGCATTGCAGCAGCGAACGTGGTCACAGTGATGCCTGTCCGTATGTTTCCTGTCCAGGAGAAAAGAAGTCTGCCCAGTGACCGAGAATCGGCAGTGAAACGAGCGTTCAAATCCTTTGTGGAGGAAAGAGATGATAAATACACTATGGAGCTCCTCCTGCTGCCCAGCGCCCTGAAGGAGGAGCTGCTGGGGCTGGTCTACAGCCCCACCAGCACAAACACAGCTTCTCTGGTTGGTTCCCTGATTTTCTCTCTGTTATGTGTTGCTGGGAACACTGGACGGGAGTCATCCCTTTTGTTTCTGCTCTACAGCTTTTTAAGGCATCTGTGAGCATCTTTCAAAGCAGAAAGTCTCTGTTTAAAATGAGAATGTGTGTGTTGGGACGTTGATTTGTTTAAAAAGAAGTGAACGCACATCATAAAGGTCGTTTGCAGTGTTTTGTTCCACTCATATCTGCGAAGATCCTCAGTCAGATCCAGCTTCAAAGTCCAGTTCAGGCACCTTTTCTAGAAGCCGTTTGGCCTCTGATCCAGAAGCTTCTTCAGCTCTAACTGATGGTGGAGCTCTGAGCTTAATGTACTGTAGGTGGAACTAAAGAATTAGTGGAAAACCAAAGGTGGCTCTGGTTAATGTTGGTTAGCAGCTAAAAGACCAAAAATAAGTGGAAAAAGCAAAAAAACAACCAAAAATAAGTAAAAGAAGCAGCAAATCAATTGATAAAAAAGTAGAGTCAGGTTAATATACTGTAGGTGGAACTAAAGATTTAGGGGGGAAAACAAAGTTGGCTCTGGTCCCGCCTGCTGGGGGGCCCTGGGGGGGGGGTTAGGGGTGGTTAGGGGGCTCTGATCGGTCGGTAAGTCCCTGTCAGAGTACCAAAAGCCGCACATTGTTCTTGGACATCTTTTAGAAACCTCCATCTGCCTGAACTGGACT
Organism: Menidia beryllina; assembly: GCA_013363375.1. NCBI lineage: Eukaryota > Metazoa > Chordata > Actinopteri > Atheriniformes > Atherinopsidae > Menidia > Menidia beryllina. The sequence goes on from JABUIW010000087.1 coordinate 100,207, forward strand.
TTCCAGCTTCCACTCTGAGTCGTTACTATGGCGCATCCAGAGGGGAACCTCCTCTGCAGGCTTTCCTGTTGTCCCCTTCTGGCTGTGACGGCTGTGGGGGGTTCTCTGTTGTGGGGTTTGCAGCAGGCGGCGCCCGCCGGCGTGGAGGTGGACCAGGACCGCTCACAGAGCAGCACGCCGGTGACGGAGCTGTCCAACCGCATCCTGGACGCCAGCTTCGAGGAGAGAGGGGCGTCGGCCAGCTCCGTGGGCGGCAAACCCGGCGGCGGCGGCGGGGGGGTCGGTCTGGGCACCGAGGCCGCGCTGCCCAACGGCGCCCGGCCCTCGCACAAGCGCCGCTCCTCCGAGAGCGAGACCCGGGACACAAAGAGACAGTACTCCCTGGAGCGCAAGGAGGAGTCCCCGGAGCGGCCCAGGGAGCGGCCCAGAGACCGGGGGGGCAGCGGCTGCCGGTCCAAAACCCCCTCGGCCTCCAGCACCCTCTCCTCCTCCGCCAAGGCCAACACGGTGGCCGGGCCCATCATGCTGGAGTACAACGAGGGCGGGGCCGAGGAGGGCGAGGCCGTCAGCCCCGAAACCAACCTGCGCTGCCTGGTCAACTTCTTCAGGTAGCGTCTGTAGGGCCGGGGGGGGGCAGCTCCAGGCCACTCTGGGCCACTTTAGTCCTGTTTTGGTCTCTGTGGTCCTCTTTAGTCCTGTTTTGGTCTCTGTGGTCCTCTTTAGGTCTCTGTGGTCCTCTTTAGTCCTCTCTGGGTCTCTCTGGGCTGTTGTCTTGCAGTTTTTAGAGGTTTCTCTGCTTCTGCACCTGATTCACATGAACACAACATCAGCCGTCCTGTTCAGAGCTGAAGCCTCTTTAGAGGAGATCAGTTTGATCTGGATCAGGTGGAGAAGCAGGAAACCTCTGAAACCTGCAGGACAGGACAGCAGCCCAGAGAAGAGAGACCCGGAGAGACCCAGAGAAGCCTGGAGTGGCCCAGCCCTGATCTAAGGTTAACTGGTCATTTTCAATTTCCTCTAAGAGTCTTTACCCCCAATGAGAGCTTGGATAGGCTCCCACCTCCCCACTCGGAATAAGCGATTGATGGATTTGTGTCTGGGATGCTGTGATGAGCAGCAGATAAAAGCAGAAACTCATTTCATGCTGAAGCATCAGTGATAAAGTGACACACGAACATCTGATTAAATGCAGAGACGATTGGAAACATAAGCCCCTGGATTTCTTTTCGACTTGGACAAGATTATGTGCTGAATCCTACATTTTTATGGCCCGATTGTGGCCCGAATGTCAGCCTATAAAAACAGAATAACCCAGTTAAAATCAATTCCTGAGGTCCTTTTTTAAAATGTTCCTCTTTTTAGTGGCTACGTTTTCATTACATTCTCCTTTTCTGTTCCAAGTTGATTTGGAGTTTAGCTGCTTTATGACAGAAAATGGACACATCGGAGTGGAGAGATTTATTGTGAAACCACATACGAGAAAGTAATTCTAGAAATGACAAATCCTTCTAACTTTTCTGCTTTTCTGGGAATTGGAGCTCAGTTGGTCATGTGATCTCAGCAGCTGACATCTGTGCTGCTGCAGGATGAGGTAACTCAGGAGCTGTTTTCTGTCCAGGACCATGGGGTACCAGCAGGAGGTGGTGGAGCGCGTCGTCAAGGCAACGGGACAAACTGAGGACACCTTCCTCGTTCTGGAGAAAATAGTGGAGGAGACCAAGCGCTGCGAGGCCGGCTCGAAGGGAGAGGAGAAGGAGAGGCGCTTTAACTCTGTGCACACCCTGGACATTCCCTCCTCCACCTCCACAGTGTTTCGCTCCAGAGAAAAGGAGCGCGAGCCGAGCAGGGCGCTGGTCGACCCCGGCCGGTCCAAAGAGAACATCAAGCCCAGCCCGCACGGTGCCGGCGGCAGCAGCAACGGGCTGGGCCACCGGAGGCAGTGCAGCAGCAGCGAGACCAGCACCCAGCAGGTACTAAAAACACCCAGAAGGTACTAAAAGAACCCTAAAAGCACCCAGCAGGTACTAAAAGCACCCTAAAAACACCCAGCAGGTACTAAAAGAACCCTAAAAACACCC
>JABUIW010000087.1:102384-116597 GCA_013363375.1 Menidia beryllina
ACAAGCACCCTAAAAAACACCCAGCAGGTACTAAAAACACCCTAAAAACACCCAGCAGGTACTAAAAACACCCTAAAAACACCCAGCAGGTACTAAAGACACCCTAAAAAACACCCAGCAGGTACTAAAAACACCCTAAAAACACCCAGCAGGTACCAAAAACACCCTAAAATACACCCAGCAGATACTAAAAACGCCCTAAAAACACCCAGCAGGTATTAAAAAACACTAGGCAGGTATTAAACACACCCTGACACACTCCCAGCAGGTACTAAACACCCTAAAAAACATCCAGCAGGTACTAAAAACCCTAAAAAACACCCAGCAGATACTAAAAAACACTAAGCAGGTATCAATTAGACACCCTAATAAACACCCTGCAGGTACTAAAAACAACCTAAAAACTGACCTGTAAACCTGAACTGACCCTTTAACCCAAATTGACCTGTAAACCCCAGACGTGCTGAATAGCGAGTGTCTGCTAACAGGAAGCTGTTTTGCAGGCCATCACCATCAAGAGGAGCTCCAGCGCCCAGGGGGGGACTGGAAACTGTGAGGTCATCACCATCGACGACGACGATGACGTCATCCCCTCCGACGCCAAGGCGGGCGCCGGCCGGGCCTCCCGGATCATGGCGGCCAGCCTGGACGCGCAGTCCGGGTCCCGGACCGACTACCTGGCCCGGGGGGGCGGGGCCCCGCAGAGGGACTGTCTGTCTCGGGGTGGGACGCAGACTTTGGGGGGGTCGGTGAAGGTGGAGAGCGTGACGGCGCTGCGGAGCACACCTCAGTGGCAGAGCGCCACCCACGCCTCGTCAGGCTCCACCCCCACGGTAGGCCCCGCCCCCTTCAGCCGGAGTGCAGTCAGATGGGCCGTGTTCAAGCAAATTACCTTTATATAATTTATTCTGTATTCATTCTATAATCTATAGTCTCTATTTATACTGCATTATTAACTCATTGACTGCCAGCCATTTTCAGAACAGAGAGTCGCTCACTGCCAGAGTTTTTTGAGAATTTTGACTGATTTTTCAAGAGCCACAGAATAGTTTGTGCTTTGACTATGTAAACACCGAACACACCAAAAGAAAGAGCAGACTCTCTTCTTTCATCAGGAAAAAAGATTTTGTTTCTACCTTATTCCGTTCTTCTTCGACGTGCGTCTCACCGGCGCCATTTCTCTCATAGCGAACCATTGCGTTTGTTTTTATTTGCTTACAATCTATGCTAATCTCCCATCAAAAGTGGCACAGCTACCTAGAGGGTAAATTTGTTAGTCCATACTCTGTCTAGAAGCCGATATTTACGGAAAAACTTTTGCCGATCGTCCCCCAAGTCACTCGCAATTGAAAAACATAAAAGACGTCTATAGACGTCTTTGGCAGCGAACGGTCGGATTTGAAAAGACGTCTATAGACGTCTTTGGCAGCGAATGAGTTAAGTATTATTAAATAGTATTATTATTAAATATTACTTTACTTTATTTTTAAGTTTTCATTTTTGGAAGAACCGAACAACGTAGTCCCATTAAAATAAAAACAATGTAAAATATGGAAAATGATATCATCATTAATTCAAAAGATGAAATAATTAAGAGAATTAACAAATTATTTAGAAAAGTGGGAGGAGCCATAGAGAAACAAATAAGTAATTAAAAAAGAGAAAACGAGCAAAAGAAATAATAATATAAGATAAATATTACTAAATGATAGAAATATAAACTGTAACCAGACTTGTGTTGTCAGCCCTGAAGCAGATTTCTTAGTGCTCTGCTGTTGTTTTTCTGTGTGGGAGTCGAGGTTTCAGCCGCTGGTGGTCTGAGTATTCACGGCGGCGTCTGCAGAGCAGAGAAACCCGTTTTACCTTTGACCTTTGTGCCTCTTCTCACTTTTCCGGCCCTCGGAGGCTGCGGCCCCCCCCCCTGAATCACAGCTCGGTCTGCTTGTCTCTTCCCAGTCGGCTCAGCCCGCCCACCGGCTGGCGGCCTCTCCCTACCAGACTATCGGCCACGCGGGCTTCCAGGGCGGCCTGGCCCGGACGCCGCCCTCCGGCGACCCCCCCGCCCCCCCCGTCACCTGCCTGGGCCGGTTCCACCAGTCCCTGCGGACCCCCTTCACCCTGAACCTGCCCAACGAGCCGGGAGACCCCGAGCTGAGGCACATCATCATAGACGGCAGCAACGTGGCCATGGCGTGAGTCCCCCCCCCCCATTTTCAGGAGGCCTGACTCAGTATTGGCCCTCAGAGGGACCAGACCTTCTTAATTCATATCTGTCAAAGGTTATGTGAAATGGTTTTGGATTTTACCTGCTTCGTGCTTTTTTTCCATTTAATTTTTTTAACCTTGTGTGTTTGTGCTGTTATTGTTTATCCAAAAGCAAGTTGAGCTGTTGATGTCCTAATTGAAGGGCAGATGCTTTCTGACTGAGGTGGTTCTGACCTGCCCTCCAGCAGCAGCCTGGTCTGGGGGGGGTGAAGGGGTTCATCATCCAGCAGTTTTTATGCAGATTAACATGAGTTTTCACAGGAACACACACACACACACACTCCTGTTTCTGTACAGGTCACAAACTCTCCCAACGTGGGAACTCCTGTCTGCCTTTTTAAAGGCCCGAATCCACAGAATCTTTCACCTTTTTGTGTTTTATGAGCGTTTCTCACCATGTTTTCGGTAGTTGATGCGTCATCTTCTCTGTTCATGAGCTGTCAGACAACCTGGGTCTGTTTTTCTCTTTCACTCTCGGCCCTCGGCTCTGATCTCTGACACCGTGGTTCAAAACAGTAGGCTGTGTGTGATGTGGGATCTCTTCTTTTTTTTTTTTAGCTTTTTTTCAGAGGGAACGGGTGTTATCGGTGTCATTTCCCAACACCTGCATGCAAATGCCGCCTTTTCCTTTGAGCTGCGAAGGCGCCGCCCTTCCCATAAGCCCCGTCACGGGGTCAAGCCGCGCACACGTGCAGGCTGCACGCCGCCTGCTGCCGCGTGGGCGCCGGCCCAGGCCCCGCCCACGCCGGGGCTCAGCCTTACTCATCACCTTTGTGTATGACTGTGTGAGCCTGCGGGGCGGAAGCAGTCGTAGCACAGCGGCCACGGCGCAGCATGGAGGAGTTTCTGAGAATAAAGGCCTATTCTCGTAAAAAAAAATCTGACTCCTCAGGTTCTCTGACATCCAGAGGTTGTGCAAGAATGATTGGTGTCCGTCGAAATGTTGGACTGAAGCAGGGAGGGAAGGAAGGAAAGGAGGAGTTCAGAGAGCTTTTCCCGTTTTCTCTCTTCGGCTGTGGCGTCACATCTCCATCCAGGATGACTCTGTCCTGACTTCTCACCACTTCCTTCCATTTTTTTTCTTCCTTCTTACCAGAAATGTGCCAAAATGAGAATATGGGTCACTTCTGAGTCAGTGTATCCAGCAGCGTCGACAAATCCTGATGAAAGATCCTTGTTATGAGAATCATTATCAGCATCATTGCAGATAATAATCTATTTAAACCGATTCTTAGCTTGATTGGCAGCTTAAGTCTCTTCTGAGCTCTGAGCTGCTTCCTCCTCCAGCCTGAAGCCTCTCCAGCAGCTCCTTTCTTTAAGGAGTCTCCAGGAGCAGCTCTCCAGCTTCTGAAAGGACGTCCCAAAGCTCTGCTCTGGATGCTGCTGCTGCCTTTTGGGGAGGATCCATCCCTCCATCAGAGCTGGGCTTCAGTCCACTTCTGCTTCCTCTGGCAGAGCCACGCCTTTCCTCCCTGTCTCCTTCCTTCAGAGTGGCTTCTTGACAGCCCCCCTTCATGGAGAGCATTTCTGATGAGGCCACCAGGCGATGGTCAGCTGGAGGTCCAGATGCAGCTCTCAGCTCCTGTTCAGCTCTCTGCTGGATCTGCTCCTCTTTCTGAAGGACCTCACTTTGAGGTCCTCTTCATCTGCTGGATTAGAGAGTTTTTCAGGCCCAGCTCTTCTTCTTCTGTCCTCCACTGGTCCAGTTTCCTCAGATGTTTTAAGGACTCACTGCTCACCAGGCTGAGATCTGCCCAGTTTTCAGCCAGCAGCTCTTTGGGAATCCTCAGAAATCCTGTTTCCTGTCTGTCAGACTGGCTTTTCTTTGGCCTTTTTCCCATCAGCTACAGAAATGGAACAAATGATGTGTCTCTGTGACAGGCTGCTGCTGACAAAGAGCCTAAAGATCCACTTTAAGCTGCTGCACTGCTGATTGGACACAGTGCTGGCTCAGCCCTTGAGTTAGGGGCTATTTTTCCTGCCTGCGTTTAGTGGCTTAAACAAAAACACATTCCTCTGAAAACGCTCGGTTACAATGACTGAAAATTTGCAGAGAAACTCTGAAAAACCTCCAGATCTGCTGCTCAGGACTTTGACCAAAGCCAAATCACTTCTTGGTTTCCTTTTTGGTTGGATGCCCCTTTTGTTGGGGGTAACAGACCCGACCCCCGAAATAACAGAGGCTCTTTCCTCACTGGGCTGAAAGCCAATCAGAGCAGAGGGAGGAAGTTGTCACTGCGCCTCTGAAGAGGGTTTGATGTGATTGTAAAGTTATTCTAATGAGCTTGTAGCTGCCTTCCCTGGTCGGTTAGTGTTTCCACTGATGTTTCACCGATTACATAACCGCTTCCTGCCGGGGAGTCATTCATCACTTTCTCTTTCAGCGGTCGGGGAACTTCCCTTGTGTTTTATTGGCCCTGAGGCTGAAGCCTGTCGCACGCCGCGTGTAACCAGCCGCGCAGGCCGCTGGACGCCCAGCGAGAAGCGGAGCTGTGCTTTTCCCCTCCGGTCACAGATCGCTATCGCCAGCGTCAACAGACGAAGTCGGCTCAGACGTTTGAGTCCGCTCACAGCTTGTGTTGGAAGTTTCCTCCTCAGCTTCTCTGATTCTCATTTTGTTATCTGAAAATATATTAAAAAAATGCTCCCCTGGCCTTTCGGTCTACAAGTTTAAGAATTCTTATAGAAATCATGCCTACTGCTGGAATGGACTGAGGAAGAAGAAACAGATTTCTATGCACCACTAATAAGGGGCCTGATAACTGAAGCCTCTGGGTCTCATTCCACTTTTAGAAACTCAGGAACACAGAGAGGGGCCTGATAACTGAAGGGAGGACTGGGAGGTCGGCCCCCCGGTCGGCTTGGGGAGACCTGACGTCTCACCTGAGGGCAGTTTCAGGCTTTCTGGTTGTAAATTCACAAGGACAGTTCGAAAAACTTCCCCATAGAGAACAACGGGAAGTAAACTAAAGAGGATCCAGCAGCTCAGACCTCATTTAGCAGAATCTCCAAATTCTATATGATTGAGTCTGTGTTTTTGGAGCTTTTATTGTTTAAGGTTTGGATTTATTTGTGGAATTTTTCCTTTGAATATTCCGCACGCGGATGTTTTTGTCTGTAACTGCTGTGATGCTGCAGTTTCTTCTCTACGTGTGCCGTTTAAAGCATGTTTATTTGCTTCAGGTTGTCTTCAGACTGCTCTGAATATACTCACGTATATTTGAGCTGTGAACTTGTATATTAGGTTTAAAGGCGTCTTTAACCAGATGTAACAACGCACAGCTGTAAAGTAGCTGTAAAAGATCAGTTTGAGGCTGTTTTTGGGCACTCAGCTGGTGACTGATCCGCTGTGTTTACCTGCCCAACATCTGGATGTGAGCCGTGGCCCTGGGCTGTGTTTGTGTGCTCTGACGGCCGTGCTCTTCTCTCCCCGTCTCCCCAGACACGGCCTCCATCGCTTCTTCTCCTGCCGCGGCATCGCTCTGGCAGTGGAGACCTTCTGGAGGAGGGGCCACAGGGAGATCACCGTGTTCGTCCCCCAGTGGCGGCAGAAGAGGGACCGGCTCACAACAGGTACGGCACATCTGGACTCAGAAACCGGGAGACCCTGTGTCACACAGTGAACTCGGACTTTGAAGCTACCCGGTGCAGGAATTTCTCCATCTGACGGTGAAAACGTATCCTGCATCCTAACAAATCTGCTCTCTAGTGCCTCGGTTTCCAAATGGGTATTGCAGCTACGCTAGCCGTCAGGCATCAAGAAGTAATGACAGCATGACTTCCACATCATAGAGTTTTCTCTGGTGATGAGGTTTGTCATTTAAAACAAAATACAAACTGCATTGAATCATTAGGGTGAGCGTTAATTAGTCCTCCAAAAATATAGAGAATTACATTTCCATTTTAGCTTGTTTTTTTAGCTAGACAGGCAGACTAGTGCTTTATGTCCCTCCCTGCCATTATAGTTTTTCAAAATGGAAGATCGCCATTGAAACAGATGGGAAATTCTTCAATTATGAAATCAGATCATTGAAGAGGTCATTTTACACCAAATGAGGACACATTTATAAATGATAAAAAATTATTTTAGCTGATAAAATACTTAAAATACTACACAATGTCCCTTTAAGGACCGGAGCGCTCTGTGTGAGGCCACGCAGGAGTAAAGGCAGCTGGAGCGTTCCTCCTCTAGGCTTATAAGCAGAGACACTGTGACTTTTGCCGTCCACTGATTGGCCAGGGAGTCCTTTATGAGGAGCCCCTGACTTTCAAAAGCCTTGAGGCGGCTGGCTGTGCTGATCTCACACTCTGAGTCATGGAAAAAGGGCGTTCGACAGACTTCAGGTGAGAGTGACTAAAGGTGACTAAAGGCAGCGCCTGGAGGGCTCAGAATACTCTTTAGGATTCCCCATTACTGAAGGGCTGGAGATGTGGGTGATTTCCAGGATCTAAAAGGGGCTCTGGCTGCCATCAGAGCCGAACAGGGACAGGCCACAGATTGCTGATTCATGCCCCAGAAGATGACACCAAAGTGGCTCAGCAGGCTATGACTTGGATCAGCAGCAGTGGAGCGATGCTGATGGTCCCTCTGGGCATGGATCATCACTCACACAGTGTTTTAATACACCAAAACAGCTTAAAAAATGGCTTAAAATGACCAAAGATACAGCCAAACAAAGCAAAAACAAGGCTAAAATGACCAAATATACACCAAAAAAAGAAAACGCAGAGCTAAAATGACCAAAATGGAGCCGGAAGTAGAGCTAAAACTACCTAAAAAAGCAAAAAATGAGCTACGGTGACCTAAATAGAGTGAAAATTGAGCTAAAGTCAGAAACTGAATGAAACCAGGAAGCAGCATGCGGGCGTCATCTGAGCTGAAACGGGGGGGGGGGAAAAGGCGTGGCTCTGCCAGAGGAACCAGAAGTGGACTGAACTGGGTTTCTGTTCTCTTCCAGAGCAACATTTTCTGAACCAGCTGGAGGATCTGAGGCTGCTCTCCTTCACTCCCTCCAGAGAAGTCTGTGGTCAGAGGATTTCCTCTCATGACGACAGGTGGGCGATCAGACCCTGAAGAGCCCCCAAACCAGTCTGTCTGCTCCCCCCCAAACCAGTCTGTCTGCCCCCCCCCCCATCACACAGAGCCTCTGCTCCTTACTGCTATCATTAACATTACTATCAATATCCACCATTTCTCACTCAGACTCCAGCAGCCTTTAGTGTCTGTACCTCTGTGTTTCTGTGGAGGCCGCCTCCCCCCCGACTTCTGTCCCTCTCTCTTGACCCTACCCCCCCCAGTTTCTTGTTTGGAACCAGCCTCTGACCTTTGAACCCTGTGACAGGTTCCTGCTCCACCTGGCAGAGAAAACGGACGGCATCATCGTGACCAACGACAACCTGAGGGACTTTGTGAACACGTCGCACACCTGGTGCCGCATCATTCAGGAGAGGTGAGGGACACACCGGTAGTCCCCCCCATCTTAACTATCGGACTTTAAATCCCTCAGTTTTATATTAAACATATGGATAAAAACCATGAGTGTAACGTTCATTCAGGCCCTCTGAGTCCATGTTCTGATGAATGGACCTTCAAATTGCCTCAAATGCTCAAAAAAATCCACAAAAAAACATGGTGTGACTTTACTGATGGCCGTCTGGCGCCCCCTGCTGGCTGTCTGCTGGAGTCCAGCCTGTTTCCAGCTGCTGCACAGTGCTCGGCTCAAGCAGCCGGTGAGACAGCGGTGGTTTTCTGAGCCTCTGTCTGAACCTGGAGCTCCTTTTGGCAGCAGAACGGGTCTAACGAACGTCTCAGTGTCACCAAATCAGATCAGCCAAACTAAAGAAGAGGCCAAAAACATCCTGAAAAGTCCAAAATTGTGGTTATTTTGTGACTCTGCTGCCTCTGAGTCCTCTGGACTGGTTCTGCTTTGGCTTGACCTGGTTCTCCTCCTTCTGGGGTGTTGTGCTGGGGTCCGGTTGTGCCCCCCCCCCTGCCGGTTGTCTCACTCTGCTCCCTGATTGGCCGGCAGGTTGCTGCAGTTTACCTTTGTGGAGGACCACTTCATGATCCCGGACGACCCGCTGGGCAAAAAGGGGCCCCACCTGGACGCCTTCCTGAGGAGGGACAGCAGGTATGTGTCCCCCCCCCCCTCCCCTCCCCCCGGCTGTTGTGTGGCGCCGACCTGACTGTGCGTTTCCTTCCAGGAGGCCCCCGGCGACCCCGCCCCCTCTGCGGCGCCCGGACGCCAGGCCGCCGTCCCAGCTGCCCGTCCACGTCCAGACGCTTAGCTCCGCCCCCCGCCCCCCCAGCTCGTTGACGCCGCACCCCGCCGCCGCGCACTGGCCTCACTCCGGGCCGCCCGAGTGGCACCCGCCCCGCCGCTCGCCCTCGCCGTCGCCCTCGCCGCCGCCGCAGCGGTCGCCCGGGGAGACGTCGGAGCTGAAGCGGAAGCTGTACGACATCTTCCCCGACCAGAAGCAGCGAATCGACCGCATCCTGAGCGACAACCCCTACATGAGGGACCTGAACGCGCTGTCGGGTCTGCTGCTGGGCTGAGGCCGTGGCTCCGCCCACTCCGGGGGGGTGTGTGTGTATGTATGTATGGATGGATGTGTGTGTGGGAGCGTGTGTGTTGTCTTCAGCTTTTCCTAAATATTCTCATTCATGATTTAAACTACACAGACTTTAACAGCACTGTTCAGATACTGTTGAAACAGAATGAAAAGATCAAAATGCGTCGGTTTCTGTTATTTTCAAAGATTAAAGGGAGTCTGACTGTCAGAGGCCGCCACTGAAACGTGTTTTTAACACGGGGTGTTGACCTTCTAACAAAGAAGGAATGAAGCCGCAGTGAGAAGAGGAGAAAGTGGGAGAGGGGCTGGGGAGGGAAAGCAGAGGAAGTGGACAGATCCAAACCCGGGGGAATGTTAAGCTGTGCTGGAATGCTGCAGGAATCTGACTGTGGACCGGACAGAGAACGGTGAGAGGCAGAACAGGGGTTGGGAAAATGGGCCCACTCCCAGAGAGGGGAGACAGGAATGTGTTGGAAGTTGTAAAGTTTCAGAGTCTGGAGTCCAGAGCAAATCTCCAGGAGCAGAAGTGGTGGAAGCGAGTGAGCAGGAACCATGAACGGAGGAAGACGACGGGGAGCCGGCAGGAGCATCAGCAGATTCCAGGCTGAGCCCCGTTTGGCAGGACGCCCCGAACTAAAGCTCTCTGTGGATCTCCCTGCTCTGCAGAATCCTGTGGAACGCCTTGGCTGGTCCTCAAAACCCAGTCCCCAGGACTCTGTCCTCATGACCCGGTCCAGTCCTTTGGACCCGGTCCTCAGGACTCGGTCCTCTGGGCCCGGTCCTCATGACCCGGTCCGGTCCTCTGGAATCGTTCGGTCCTCTGGGCACAGTTCTTATGACCCGGTCCAGTCCTTTGGTACCGGTCCTCAGGACTAGGTCCTCAGGACCTGGTCCGATCCTCATGACCTGGTCCGGTCCTTTGGACCCGGTCCTCTGATCTAAGTCCTCAGGACGCAGTCGGGTCCTCTGGACCTAGTCCTCTGAACTCAGTCCTCAGGGTCCGATCCTTTAGAATCGCTCGGTCTTCTGGGCCCGGTCCTCTGTACTGGGTCCTCGGGACCCGATCCTCAGGGTCCGGTCCTCTGGACTCGCCCCGATCCTGAGGACTGGGCCCAGTCCGGTCCTCTGGACTCGTCTTGTCCTCTAGACCTGGTTTGGTCCTCTGGACTTGTCCTGGTCCTGAGGACTGGGCTGGTCCTCTGGACTCGATTCTGGACTCGGTACTCTGGACCCAGTACTCTGGACTGGGCTCAGGCACAGGGGTCAGAGCGTAGTTGGGGGCAGACTGCTGTCCGGTGGAGGACGTGGGCCACGCCTGGTGCGCTGTTCATGCTGCCACTGGTCTGAGTTTAGAGGGTTTAAGAAACTTCAACGTATTCCAGGAGCTGTTAAAATGGGACAAGACTTTTAATCAGATGGTACATTCATAAACTGGTGTTGTGATCTGACAGAAGAAAAGCAAAGCCTTTGAGGAGCAAAGATGAAAATTTTTTCACAAATGTATTTATTAAATGAAAAATGTTAAAGAATCCAGATAACTTGGACTCCATCGTGCTTAACATCTAGAAAAAACTCCTTATTTTCTTATTCTAATTTAAGCTATCTGCCATGATTCTGGCATTTAGGGCGGTGAAGGCAGTATTTGGAATACCTGATACTGCGCAGGTCCTGATACATTTTACATTTATTGCAGAGCTCTGCAGACTCTAAAGTGTGTCTTTAGAGAAATGGGACCAAATAACATCTGAAATTCTTTTATGCATCCAGCTAAAACACATATTCGTTGTTATAAAAATAAAACTGCAAACTTTTGTTTGGTCAGATATAAAAAATGAATGACCAAAAAAACTTTAGACCCATGCTTTAAAATAGTGGCTTCATTGTCTGTTAGGAAATAAAATTTAGAATTCCCTTCTTATGCTGGTCGGAATTTCTTTACGAGACTTTAACTAAATAAACGGATTCCTCCATCTCGACCTTCCCATAAAACGGTGACATCATTCTGAGCCTGTTGGTGAGCTGAGCCCTGGGAACGAGGCGTGCTGAACTTGGTGGAGTAGTTTTCAAAGTCGGGACTCTTCCTGCATAGGATCCGTGCAGGGCGCGCTCCCGAGGCCCTCTTTAACAACTGTGCGCGCTCCGGCTGGTACTTAACGCCTGGTGTCTGGTCGCTGCTCAGGAGCGGTGCCAATGTGTACGTCGAGCTGGCGAAGGAAAGACTGACAAACGGGGATCCTGCGTCCATCGCCGCGACACACACCCACGCGTGTACCCGCCGTGAACCCGGGGACATTTCTTCCGAGGTAAGCGGGTGTGCCCCGGCCCGAGAAACGACAGATTTTCGAGCGTAGTGCGCGCTGGCGAAAACAACAGCAGCCGTTAGCTCCCCCCGTTAGCGCCGTGCTAACGGCGGCGGCGGTGCCGTTACCGTGCTTGTTTGGGCTGTGAACATCCCGACTGTTGCCGTGCGGCTCGTAAAGGAGCCCTGTTACCCGTCCCCGTCGTTACCGTCCGCAGGACAGCGCGAGGAAAACCCCACGTTACCGGTTTCTCGGCTGGTTCACGTCCGAGCTAAGCTAACAAGCCACCGCTGTGGCTAGCTGGTAGCTAGGAGACGCCGCTTTACGGCAGGACGAGGCCTGGTGAGTCCGTGTCGGCTAATGCTCGCTGGGCTGGCCGTTGTTTGCATGATCCGGACTAAGCCATTTCACTTTCGGGACAGGTTGGGTCGAAACCCCCCCCCCCCCGCGGGGCTGTTTTGGGTAGCAGCACAGCCGGCAGAACCTGGTTTATTGTGCAGGAAGCGACGAGCAATGTTTACCCGAAAACTAGCGACTGCCCGGGTCTAGCTCGCTCTGCCGGGGGACGGGGCACAGCAAATGTCTGCTTTCTTTAGTTTGTGGGCTTCAGGAGGTCCGTGCCTTCCCATTTAGGAGTGCACGAGCTGAAAAGCGTGCACATCTGCGTGTTGGTGAGAGCTCCGGACTGTAAACATAGCGCAGGTATCACACCTGATCTCCAGTTAAAAACCCGAGAAAAACCCTTCTCCCAGCCCGGAGCTCGGGCTCATCATAGCTGGCCTGGTAATCTGATTATCTTTAACCGTGACAAAGGCGAACAGTTTGAGTCCATCGATCTAAAATGCGCTATTGAAGACACAGGCTGGGGACCCATCAGCTGTCCAGTGGCTCAGGCAGGTGAGAAATGAGCTCACTGGCTTCACTCTCATGGATTTGGCTGCTGAGAGCTTTGTGGATTCCACTCAAATAGAACGTCAAGTTGTGTCTGAGGGGGACTAGAGGCCACAGAGGAGACTAACGCCACTTGTGAGTGTTCCCCTTTAATTCCTCCTGGTTTGGGATGGGACATGTGACATGCTGTTGTATGTAAACACGAGCTGGATAAAGACTTTTAAAACCACACGTGCACGTCGCTGACACGCACAGCGTGGCGCCCGCTGTTTCCAACACATCGGCTAAACTTTCTGACACTTTTCCAGCTGTCCAGCCTCCCCGTGTGGCCCTCAGAGCTCAGCATGGATCGGGTTGTTGTGCAGGTCCTGTTCTGTGTGAACAGGGATGGAGATGGAGGCTTCTGGTGGTGCTGGAAGGGAGGGCTGTGCACCATCCTCAGGTCAAATCACGCTGATGAGTGGTCAGTTAGTAACCAGTGAAAGCAGAATCTGACCTGACTAGTGTTAAAGTTTATGTAAAAAAACTTAATTTAAGTTGCTGTTAAGACACGATATGCACAACTTGGTAGAGAGGTGAGAAGATAATGAGGGGAATTAAATCTACTGATTTAAGGTTGAAAAACATCAAATTTATCCCAAAGGGAGCTGAAATGACATGTCAACTGACATGTATGTGAGAAACTGGCACTAATAGCCAGAGTTGAGTGTTTGTGGTAGATGAACGATGGCTCTTATGTGGGTTCTCCTGCTGTGAAACAGGGTTTGCATGAGGTTTTCAGCCATTTTCCTGCTCGGTTTGTGTCACCCGAGAAGTGTTTCCAGCCTGATGGTTGGTGTCCGTTCGTCCGGGGGGGATCTGTGCACCGGCCTGGAGATGAGGAGGACACTGTGGGAGGCAGAGCGCTGCTATCCAGGCCGAGCAGCAGCTGTTCCCAGCTGTTCTCGGCTGCTCGGGCCGGCCACGCGGGCGCCGCTCCGGCCACAGCGACGGCTCCATAGACTCGTCACGCGGGGGGAAAAAAGAGCAGCTGAACTTTTACTGACCTTTTTAGAAGCCAACCGGGATTGTTTTTTTTGTCTTTTTTCATCAAGGATCCGATGTTGATGACATGGATTTGTGTCACTGGCGTGCGGCGTGTGTGTGTCCCGGTGTTGACGGCTGGCCTGTAGCTTAAAGACGCTTCATTTGGGACGGATTTGTTTCAGTTAGCTGCTACTCTGTTGGTCTGTGCAGCATAGCCTTCAGCTTCCATCGAGCCTACTCGTCTTTTTGAGTCAGAGCGGATGCAGAGCAGCAGTCTGGAGTCGCCAGTGGTTCCTCTGGTGGTTGTGCGCCTCCGTTGTGTTGTGATGGATTGATCTCCGACTCGGGAATAAACGGTGGTTAGTTTTAGCTTAATGAGTCCGTCTGTGTGTTTTTGAACATCACTGAGTGTATGTGGGCTGAAAAATGTGTTTACAGCCTCAGAAATGTTTGACTTGCTCCCGGGCGTGTTGCCTTTGCTGCCCGTTCTCCGTCTTTGTTCTGTTTTTAGACGAGTCAGAAGTAAGAGTGGGCAAAGATCTGAGCGGTGTTGCCTTTTTCCTGCTGCGGGGCTGTCTCTGCTCATGCTTCATGTGGGCTCCACTCAGCCAAAGCTGACCTACACAGTCATCTCTGCTCATCTCAGCCACTGCGTTACCACTATAGCGTTGTGTTAACGCTAACACACACACACACACACACACACACACACACACACATTAATGGAGGTTGTGCAGCAAACCGAGCAAAGAAAGCTGGATTTGTTGTGTTTTCTTACAGTGATCTGCTACCTGAATCCTCCTCAGACTTTCCAGAGTGAAGCTCGAGCCCTCTTATTTCTGACTGGGTCATCTCATGGGGAGGCTGTGGCCCCCCAGGAGCTGCTGGGTAGAGCCCACCTCTCTACACCCAGAGGATTTAATCCAGCCGTTTCATTCTCCCTCTGCTGGTTTCTGGTCCCGCTGCCTCAGACTTCAGCCCCTTCCCACATTCCTGAGTGTTTTGACTTTCTCTGTCACAGGAGAATCCGCTCCTGCTCCCGCTGCTTTGGCTGGTATGTGCCCCCCCCCCCCCAGAGTTAAAGGTTAGGAGCTGTCTGCTTTCAGCTCTGATTAACTGGAGTTCGTGTCTGTCCAGTTTCCTGCCATCGGGGGGGGG
>JABUIW010000087.1:133605-171714 GCA_013363375.1 Menidia beryllina
TTTTCCTGGAGCCTTTAAACCCAACAGGAGCAGTTTGTTGAGTCCTGGAGCTAAAGCCTCATGTGGGTCGGCCGGGGCTCAGGCCTGCTGAGCTGTCTGGGCTCAGAGGTGCACTCATGTCACCGAAACATCGAGAAGGCACCACATTAAGAACCTCCAACAGATCCAGGCTGATATCTTTCTGGCAGTAATTTAATCACTGCCTGCAGGAAGAATGCAGGTCTGAGCATCAGACAGAGTTCACCCTGAACTCCAGGAGAGCCCATTATGCAGAGCTGGGAGCTAGAAGCTAAAATCTTGGAGCTGGAGGCTGAGAGCTGGTAGGTAAAAACTGAAAGCATGAAGCTGAATCTAAAAGCTCCAGACGGCTTCAAGCGGCCTTAAAGCTTCAGATCAGCAGCGTTTCTGGTGTCTTTCCTCCTTGGTGTTGTGTTAAAACACCAGAAAACTGTTTTTAACCACCACCTGTTCATCTGAAGTCCTACTTTAAGTTTTTCTTTTTACATTATCGTTTCCTCTGTTCCACACTACGTGTAACCCGGAGAGGGTTCGAGCAGCTATTTGTTCTAAATCCAGATGTTTCCAGAGCTGGAGGCCTAACCGGTGACCTGTCTGACAGCAGCATTAACCAGAAAACACATCAATGCCCCTGAGCCTGGATGCATTTCTCCTAGAGATAAAGCAGCTTCCATTCCTCAGATTGTTGGTTTCTGTTCAAAATAAACCTTTAAAAAAGGGCCGCTCGCATGTGTGGCTCATATTTATGTGTCTTTGTCTGGTAGGGGTCTTAAATCTACCAGAAACCGACTGTTAAGTGAAGCCGGATGACAGAACTGAGCCGACACCAACCACACAGACCTGCTGCCTCTGCTGCTCCCAGATCAGGGAATCCAGAAAACTGAGGCAAACCAGAGAGCTGCTGACCGGCTCCGGTCCATCTACTGGACCTGGAGCCACCCAGAACCGGAGGTGGAGCAGAACCTCCACTGAACCAGAGGTGGACCGGAGGTGGAGCGGACCTGCAGACGATGTGCTGCGTGCTCTCAGGGGGCAGGTGCAGCTGCTGGGGCGTCAGGCCGTGCTGCTCCAGCTGGGTGGGGATCAGGTGGCGCTGAGCGATCTCCACCTTCTCCTCCTGCGTGTAGCCTGAAACCCAAACAAGCTTCAGACTAAAAAAAGAAAAAGGTTTGCTGGTTTGTGGCAACATTTTTTGCCCTTTTTCATGTTTTGTGTCCGTTTTGTATCAATTTGTCGCTTTTTCTGGTCTTTTTCCCAAGGTTTACTTGACTTTTATGGCTATTTTTTCAAGTTTTTGGTCCATTTCTAGTCGGTTTCTGGTAATTTGCTGCACATTGTTGCAGATTAGTGTCTTCTTTTGTCATTTTGTGACCATGTCCTTGTTTTTCATCAACATTTCGATCATTTTTTGCCCTTTTTCATGTTTTTTTTTCTGTTTTTTAACAAATTTTCTCAACATTTTCTTTTAATTTTTGGGCTTTTTTTTGGGGGGGGGGTTTGTCTCTTTCTTTCTCATTTTCTGTTCTTTTCCTGCACATTTTGTTGGGGGACTATGTTTTCTGGGCCCACCTGGAACCTGCAGCACCTCCATCCTGTCCAGCAGCGCCGGCGGGATGGTGGCCGTGGTGTTGGCCGTGGCGATGAAGAGCACTTGGGAAAGGTCAAAGGCCACGTTGAGGTAGTGATCTGTGAAGCTGTGGTTCTGCTCCGGGTCCAGGACCTGCGGCGGGTCAGAAGGATGAGCTCACTGGACTGGAGGTGTTCCCCACAGGGCAGCGTTAAGCCAACAGCAATCTGAGGGCCACAGAGGGGCCACAGAGGGGCTGACCTCCAGCAGCGCCGCCGCCGGGTCCCCCTGCAGGCTCTTCCCCAGCTTGTCCACCTCGTCCAGGAGGAAGACGGGATTGTTGACCCCCACAGTCTTCAGGCCGTTTATGATGCGGCCGGGCATGCTGCCCACATAGGTCCGCCTGCAGACGACAAGAGCAGCCCCAGCTCACCGTGAGAAACAAAAACAACACAGCAACACAAAAAAACAGAGAAAAAACACAGAAAGACAACACAAAAACAACAAAACCCACTGAAAAACAACAGACAACAGAAAAACAGAAACGCTTTCAGGCGCTGAAATGGAAGGCAGGTGGAGTTGGATGAGATTTCATCACCCCTGTAGCCGGAGGCCCCCGGGGGACCGGGCAGACGCCAGATCCAGACTCTGGGCTGTGTCAATCATCCGGCTGCTGACTGAGGAAACCCAGATCCACCCACTGGTTGAGCAACAGCAGCCCAGACCCCCCCCCCCAAACCCTGCTCTCCGGGCGTACCTGTGGCCCCGGATGTCGGACTGGTCGCAGACGCCCCCCAGAGCGATGCGCTGGAACTCCCGGCCCAGAGTCCTGGCGATGGAGCGGCCCACACTGGTCTTACCCACTCCAGGAGGTCCAACGAAGCACAGGATGGGGCCCTGAAGGAGCCACAAGTTACAGCTGGAGCTCCGACTCATTACGGCTCCAAGTGGAAACAATGGGATTTCTGAGCTCTTTGAACACAACAAGGATATCCTTCATCTAAACACCTAAAAAGCTGATTTTTCAAGGATTTTGCTTCATCTAAAGACCTTAATATATCATTTTTTAAGGATTTCGCTTCATCTAAATACCTATAAACACTGATTTTTCAGTGATTTTCCACAGAATTCCCCACACAGATGTTCCTCCCCATTGAATGGATCATATACAGTATCCTCTCCTTTCTAAGGTTACATGACAGCACCTTGAGAGAAGTCTTCAGCTGGCGGACAGCGAGGTACTCCAGCACGCGCCTCTTCAGCTTGTCCATGGCGTAGTGGTCGTTGTCCAGGAGGGTGCGGGCGGCATGGATGTCCAGGCAGTCTGAGCAGGACAGAGGAAACCTTCATTCACAGGAATCCCACACAGAGATGAGCACTGAGGAGCCGGGGGGGAGAAAGCCTGCCTCACCTTTGGTGCTCCTGCTCCAGGGCAGCTCCACCATGAGCTCCAGGTAGTTCCTGGTCAGGGCGTATTCAGGCATGGACTGAGGCATCTTCTTCAGTCTGGAACCGGAACCAGGAGGTCAGGACCAACAAAAAGTCCCATTTTCCAACTTTATGGGTCCATTTAGAATAAACTGAGCGGGTTTTCTTTAGGTTTAAACATTTAAGCACCCCTTTTTAGGAATACGGTTTTACCTCTTTAGCTCTTTCAGACAAACTTTGTGTGCAGCTTCGGGCATGTTGGCGCCGAGGACCTTCCTCTCCAGGGCCGCCGCCTCGTCCCCATCCTCATCCTCGTCCTCCTCGTCCAGGCCGAACTGCCGGCCGGGAAAGACGCCGCCCTTACGCACCGATAAAACCTGAAACCAGAGAGGAGCTAGGGGTTCAAACTGCTCAACATGTGACCCAAGAAGGAGAAGCCCAGGAGTCTCAGGAAGAGCAGCATCCTGCTCCAGATGCCAGTCAAGTTTCTATACGCTGGACCTGGTCCCTGGTATCTGGTCCCTGCCCCCCCCCAGAGGCCCCCGGGTTGAGCGGCCTCTCACCCGCTTCTCGTTGTCGGGGCTGGCCCTCCTGGTCTTCTGCAGCAGCCGGAGTCCTTCGATCTGCCGGGTCAGCAGAGGCAGCGCCTTCCGGAAACGCTCCTCCAGGCTCACCGCGTCCAGCACCTGCACCAGAGAGGGGGGGGTCAGGGCTCTCTAGGCGGGGTCAGGGCCCCTCCAGGTGGGGTCTTCAGTAAAACAGTACAACTCAGACTAAGAAGAAAATCCTAAAAAAAGCCCCCCCCCTAAAAGCATGAACTGTGCTTATTAGTAGTGATATATTCTATATATGTTCATTTTTGGATAAACGTGCATTGTTTCAGTCACATTACTCTGAAGGAGAACGCGTTGTGGATCAGCTAGACAGGCAGACTAGTGCTTTATGTCCCTCTCTGCCATTAGTTTTTTTCAAAATGGCGGGTCACCATGGAAACTTCTCTGGACTTACTCGTCCTGTGTATGTACAGATAGTAAATTCTTCCTTATGAGGAGAAGTCAGATCATTGCAGAGGTTATTTTACACCAAATGAGGACTACTTAAAATACTTAAATACAACACAGTATCCCTGTAGACTTTGTGTCTGTGTTTGCAGCCTCCTCACCTGCAGCTTCTCCTGGTTGGAGGTGCGGATCATGGAGGCCACCACGTCGGGCAGCGTCTCTCGGGGCAGGCTGTCCAGCAGCCGCCGGAACTTGGCCACCGCCGGGACGGACATGTCCAACATGCCTAACAGCTGCACGCACACACACACCGACACACACACAGGGACACACACACACAGACAGGTGGATTTAATTTGCTGAAACAGCCCAACATGTTTTCCAGCCCCCCCTCCATCCTTTCGTAAAGCCGTCCGCCTCCACCAGAGAGCAGCTCCCACATTCCTCCGCTCCACTTTGTGCTCCCACAAACCCTCACAGAGCACGCAGAGACTCACAACCCGGAGCCCGGCCGGCCAAACAGCTTTGAGGGCGGATCTGAAGGCTCCGCCATTCATCTCAATGGGAGGAAAAAGTGGAATCATTCAAACAGTTGGAAAGATTTTGACACACAAAAGTCAAAGCTGCTCCGTCCTGAAGAGGCTGACCGATTTGACACCTTACATCTGCTGAAGGATGGATTGAAACACAACCTCCAGCCGGCAGTGCTGAGGTCAGCCATCTTTAAATGGACTCGTCTGAAGCCGGGAAACATCCAGGACCTGCCGGGCAGCAGCAGCCCTTACGGGGTGAATCCTCCTCAGGTCCTTCTGTTTCACAGCTCCAAAGCCTTCTGCTGCTACGTTCTCAGAGTTTTTCCCTCCCTGGAGGATCTCTGAGGGCCGTTCTCACCAAATGGCCCACCCAGCCTCGCAGACCCCTCTGCTGCTGGAAACTCTCACATCTGCCGACGCCGGCTGTTTGTCTGCTGGTGTTTTGCTGGCCAAACTGTGAGGGGGGGGGGGTGGACCCCCGCTGGTTCCCCGCGTAGCTGCACATGTGGGCCAGCAGGGCGCCGCCGCCGCCTGCCAGCCATTGATGCTCCGGGCCTGGAGCAGACCCCAGAAACTGGAGGGAAAGTTCCCCCAGAGCCGACAAACAGAGTCGCTTCTCATTTCGTGAGAACATGAGAACATCATATTTGCTTTTCCCATGTCTGCCCTCTGTCCTCTCTTTAAGTCCCTTTCTTGCATTTATTAGAATAATTATGAAATAAACATCTGAGGAAACTGGACCAGTGGAGGACAGAAGAAGAAGAGTTGGGCCAAAAAACTCTATTCAAACTATTCAGCTGTTTTAATTAATTTGACAGTAATATGTTGATGTGACCATTTAATTGATATTTTCATAATGTGTGTGATGCTGTAATCAAATCAAACAACATATTAAACAGTCTCAGTTTGTAGATTTAAAAACATTGATTATCTACGTTTTTCTCCAAAGAACCAGACTTTTTTTTTTAGGTTTTTAGTGTTTTTGAAGAACACTAGAAGAGTTTTGGTTCACTCATTTTCTGTTGAATAGTCTTTAATCTAGCTGTGTTTTATATTTTATCCTCTTCATCTGCTGGATTAGAGAGTTTTTCAAGCCCAGCTCTTCTTCTTCTGTTCTCCACTGGTCCAGTTTCCTCAGATGTTTTAAGGCCTCATTGCTCATCAGGCTGAGATCTGCCCAGTTTTCAGCCAGCAGCTCTTTGGGAATCCTTAGAAATCCTGTTTCCTGTCTGTCAGACTGGCTTTTCTTTGGCCTTTTTCCCATCAGCCAAAGAAATGGAACAATTGATGTGTCTCTGTGACAGGCTTCTGCTGACAAAGAGCTTTAAGATCCACTTTAAGCTGCTGCTCTGCTGATTGGACACAGCGCTGGCTCAGCCCTTGAGTTAGGGGCTGACAGAAACCGACTCAGCGTCTTACAGAAAAACACATTTCTCTGGAACTGCTCGGCTCCAGGGACAGAGCGTGAGGGGAGGCAGCTCTCCTTCACCTGCAGGGCGGCCTGGTAGAAGTTGCTGGACAGCTCCTGCAGCTCCCCACCGGCCTCCACGGCGCCCCCTGCCTCCGGCGCCGTGTACTGCTCCAGCTTATCCAGCTGCTCCACCTGCAGACACACCTTTACTGACTCTGAGACCAGAGGGACCACAGCTCAGGAGCATCTAATGGGACGATACGCTGCAGGCTGAGCATCTCTGCTGGAACTTAATCTTTTTTCAACTTGCTTTTATTTGTTTTTTCAGAGACAACATTTCAGCATAAAGACCATTTTCTGTCCAGCTGAAGGCGACAGCTGCACCTATTGTTGAGGATTTGACCTGTGCTGGCAATGTATTCAGATACAAAATAGTTTCTGAAGTAGATGCATAGCATAAAGAATAGTTATTATTCTGTACTCTTGTCTTTCAAACACAGTAAATTAACATTTCCAACAAATGAATGTAACTCCAAAGCTTTAAACTTCCCGTATGCACATCTGTAGGTATATAAAGGTATGTAAATGTAAATGTAAACGATGAGTCGGTTGTCGTAGTTTATAGGTTGTGTGGTTTCTTTCTTAATATTTTAATTAAATACTAAATATGTCGAGCAAAAGAGAAAGTGTTCGAAAGAATATGTACAGCATGGATTCAGTGTATCAGGAACGGGAGGCACCGTCCTGTCTGCATAGTATAAAAAATTATTATTATAAGTTATTAAAAAAATGTCCAATTCTTTAAAAAAATCTGAATTTATTTTTAAATATTAAAAAAAAGACTTTCGGGGCTGAAATTCTTTTAATGGGCCGAAATATTTTTGGGGGCCAGAGTAAAGGAATAGGGTCATTTGTTGTGAGTTCCTGCTCTGTGTTGGTTTGTTCTCTGGGCAGCTGATGTTCATGAATGGCTCGTTTTGTGTACCAGTACAAAAAACAAGAACCTACGTCTTTGGGGAAAAAAATCACATTTTATTATCACTAAAGAAGTGAATGTGAAACTGGAGGGTTCGGTTAGAACCTCTGAGGGGGCGGGCTCTGTTACCTCGGCGAGGACGAAGGGCCGCTCCCTCAGCAGGTGCTCCACCCGGAAGCGGCACAGCCCCGTGATGAGCAGCGTGTAGTGGGGCTTCGGCCAGTTGCTGCCCACCACCTGCACCGCCATGCCGGCCGTCCCGATCCTGCACACACACACACACACACACACACACAGACCAGGCCAGAGGCCACCTTAATGCCACCTCAAGGCCACCGTGTCTAGTTCTGCCCAGAGGCAGATTAGACACGGTGAAGCGTCATTTCAGTTCCATGCTCCTAAAATCTGGATCAGTCTTCCTGACCATGTTCAAAACTCTGACGATGTTTAAATCCAGGCTGAAAACGCTTCTGTTTAACTGTGCGGAAGGAAACTGAATCTATTTTATCTGCACCCTTCACTTTTTTTCTGTCTAATTTTCCCCTTCGATTCTTTTTCGTTTCTTGTTTTTCCGCTTTTTAATTTGTTTGTGAAGCACTTTGAATGTACACGAAATGTACTGTAAAATAAACTATGTTTTATAAACAATGTTTTGAATCTGAGTCGGGACGAGGATCACTCAACAGCAAAGCCTGTCCACCTGAAATCAGCTCATTTTAAACAGATACAGAATCTAAACGTGCAGGATTTTGTTGCTAAAATCCACCACTGAAGAAAAAAAAAAGCTTGTTTTTTAAATAAATCGCCTACTTAAAAAAAAAAGCATCAACTCTAAGAAGTCAGAACGTGAAGAACTCTCAACACAAATTATATCCAAATCAGGATTAAAAGCAAATGAGGCGAACAAAAAGGAAACGAGAGCAAATGTTTACTCGATTAAGTGAATATAAAGAAAATTAAATATCTTATGTTCAATCCTTGATAAAAAGAGCAAAAGTATTAAATAGTTTGTTTTTTAATGTTCAGATTGAATAACCAATAACTTCTGGCATTAACCACATGTAACCACATGTTCAAAGATGATGTAAACATTCCTCTCTGCTTGTTATTTCTCCCTCTGACAGCTTGTTTTTGTGGACTTCCTCCCACGTGTTGGCAGAAGCCTGATCTTGTCTTTGACTCATGTATCTTGTGTAAAACTGTTGGCTTTGCCCTCATTGTGAGCCTCCGGCTGCTCTGCTGCTACTGAGTAACCCACCGGCCGCTGATAAGGGTTAAAGTCCACTGCCTGTGCAAAGTTACAGAATTAAATCCAGATTGTTCTGGAACAAGGGATACCCAGAAACCAACAAGCACATAACCTGTACAATATTACCACTCTATCATGTTAAAAGGCAAGAAAGTCTGTTTGTGTACTCTTCTGTTTGTGAAGCTAAACTTACCAATACACACAAATTAAAAGTTATACAAGTTGTTACATAAGCATTTCATAACTTATTTGAATTTGCCCTCGTTTCCAGCACTTGGAAAAAGTAAAAATTGGAAATTAAGTGATTGTTTTCTGGGGTTGTTTAACGAATGCTGGTCTGTTTCACATCCCTTGATAATTGAACGTGAAGAGGGCAGGTATTTCTATGCATCACACCTTAACAAAAAAAGGACCCAACAGCGTCTAAACGGGAGGAAATAACCTCATTTGTCCCCCTTTTTTTAGGCTAAAACGCTAAATGTGTGTTACTTGTGCAACGTGGGGAGGTCGTCGGAGTCGTGTTCGGGGTCTCTGGTGTTGGGAATCACTCCGATGATGGTGCTCTTCAGCGAGCTCCTCTTCAGGAGCCGCTGGCCCACCAGCTGCATGTTCCGCGGGGAGTCCACGCTCAGGCGGACCGTGGAGCCCGGGAGCAGCACCCCTTCGTGGGTCAGCAGCAGCGGCAGGCGGCTCGGGATCCGGATACCGTCGCCTGAAGCCATTTCGCGCAGTCTGGAGGACGTCTGGTCGAAGCTCAGCCGCAAATAACGCAGCTGTCTGCGCGAGCGGATCAGCTGAGCGCGAGCGGGACCACTTCCGGGAAGCGCTTTCAAAACACTTTTTAATTCCTGGACGAACAAAGACCAAAAAAACAGAGACAGGCACCAAACACACTTTCCCAGATTTTCGTTGTGCCAGTTTACATTTATTATTAATTAAATAAAAGTATAAATGGTGGAATTCCCAATTTCTCAAATTTCCGTTGTTTACTCGAATACGGCGTACAGGGAGGGACAAAATTAAGCAATTCGAAAACGCAAAAATAGTTCAGACAATTCTAATTTTTCCACCATGAAATTAATGGACAATTTAAGAAAACAAAACAGAATTAACACTAACCTAAACTTTCCCTGCGTTATTCGTGTATTCAAAAAGCATTTAAGTTTAATTGTTTGCTGATATAAGTTAATTTAGTTTGTGGTCTTGAGTTCTGGACTCTGATGGACCTCAGTATCCATCCGGCTGGACCCCAGAGGCTGCTGGGACGTCCAGCCCTGGTCAGACTGACAGCTGTCCTGAATGTTTTCCAGAACTTCAGAAGGTTTTAAACCTTCAGACAGATGGGCAGCGGCGTTGCTGATGTCTTTCCTCCTCGGCGTTGTGTTCACACACCTGCTGGACATTCAGTCCTTTGGGAAATTTTCTCTTAACAAATGATGACACTTTGGGCACAGCCAAGTTGATTAAAAAATAATGATTTATTCTTGTATTTCTTTCATAAAAGTATTGTCACATAGCATTATACATTTCCAAAAAATAAATATTTAATATCTTGTGTATAAAAACAAAATCTGTTTGTAAAATCTTCGAGCAGAACGCGCTCAACCAAACTTTGTGTCTTTTCAGTTTTTGTCTGCTGTCGTTCTGCTGTGAGGGGTGTTTCTTATTGTTATGACAGACGGACGCTGACAGCACTGAAGCCGCTCTGGTGGTTACAAAGAAACACCGCGCGCTTACATGTGATGAGGCAACAATACACTTTAGGTATTTACACAAATATAGCACACTTTCTGCACATGTGGACCTCCTTTTGTGTTCGGAAACCAGGTTTTCTATTTGCTGCATGCATAAAATCCAACAGATCATCACCCAGTGGGTTAGATAACAGATTTAGGAGGCTTCCTGTCCACATTATGGGATGCCTGGACTGCTGCAAGTCAAGACAAACATTCACAAATAGATATTTCATTCGGTTTCGTTTAAAACTCTTAACTGTTTTTTAAAATGCTCAAATAAATACTTCTGAATGTCATGCATACTTTTTAAAAATTACATTTCCATATACAACTTTTTTGTATTTGACCATGAAGCACAAATCAGAATCAGTTTATGGAAACGATGTCTCTAAAGCTCCTGCAAACACGACCAAATGTTCCGTTTTTATAACAGGCGTTTTCAGGGTTATTCTTACAGTAACAAGGGCTAAACACCACAAGGTTATCAATCATGTGTATCAAGTTTAAATTCGCATTACTGTGACTAAAATGCACAATAAACATGCTTAAAAACTCTGAGTTGATGAAGCGATGAGCAAAAAACCATAAGTTTCTGGCTATCTGACACAGTGTATCAGTGTGGCCTTTAGGGGTAATAAGACAAAGCTTAGTCATATGAAAGATTTGTGGAGCCCAACAGCTGAAACACACACTGCTTTTGTTTTAGAAAGGCCCTGTATTTTTCTGACTTTATGAACTACTTAAAATTTGTTCAATTTCAGTACAAAAGTGGCCTAAATGGGAATTTTACACAAGCACTACAGCACAGCCAAGAAGAATCCAATTGGGCTAATTGCTTGGCAGCTTATTTACAGCGAAACAAGCCATATTTAACATATTTTTGGAGTGGCGTAAGTATGTGAACCCATAAGATTGGGAGTTAATCTGAGATGTTAGAGCGAAGCGTGTTCAGTCAGGTGGCCTCAGGGAGAGGTCCCTGTATCCAGCTAAAAGCAGTGGATAAGTATGTAGAGATAAACCATTCAAAGGAGTTTCACGTGCTTCCAAACAGGGATTTAAGAAAGTCTGATTATGAATTTGAGCTGCTTTTCTGTGTTTGTACTAGGACGGAGAGATTAAAAAAAAGGATCATTTCATAAGAAAAAGCTTTCCATTTTTTTATCACTATTTATGAAGATGAGAGTGATACAAACTGAATGCTAACAGTGAATAAAAAAACTGCTATTGCACAAAAAAATGTATTTTTGGCTTCAGGGATCATTTCTGATCTGGCAAAGAGGATTGTTATCATTAATCTCACATAAATGACTGATATCTAATTTCTAAAAAGAGCTCCTCCCGTGGGTGTCCACCACAGCCGTTTTTGTTCATCCCTCTACTTCTTCTACTGAATAACAACCATTAGCATCGCAGCCTCTCCCGCTCACAGATGTGTAGCATCATTTTCCTCATCCTCTGACATTATCTGCTCATCTGAAGGGTCTTCGGTGAAAATCTGAATAATAAAGTAGACTATTCAAATGAGAATTCATTTAAGTACCACATGAGTATCACAAGCAACTCTTAACTGCCACATTTAGGACCAATGATGAACCAGGAGAGGCTTTTAGGGTAAAACCGCAGGCTAAACAGACAATCAGTGGACACTGATGGATTATTAATGCTCCTTGTGGAGCCACAGAAGTCTTAATGCTAACTGAGGTTCACCGAGGCCGTTCTGAAGGCACTAGCGGCTCGACACTGTGCTGATAAACATAATCTAGTTTTATGCCCTTTGATTAATGCCGTCTGCATCCATTTAAGCCTCACGACATTCAGTGTTTTAGCAACGCAACATGTGAGGAAGATGAATGAATGCCATCCAAAGCAATCACACATGTGGCTGGTTTTATGTTGTGCTTTAAATAAGCTAGAACTTAATAAAAGCCAGGAAAGATTAATTGCTGGAATGGAAATGATTATGCGCCCAGTCAGAACCTCTCAGGCTCCTAAATCAGCCTTTACTCGACGGCGGGTGCTGGCAGGTGTTCTGGGTCGTACCGGTGTACATCCCTGCTTTGGCTCTGGACGTGAAACACACAACAACAACACAAAAACGACAGCTTTAAGTGGATGAGATCACACACAGCTCCCAAAGTCAGGGGGGCAAATGAAAGAAAGCTGTCATAACTCTGTTTGGGGTCGAACATGTGCACCGCGTTAAAAGAACTGGATTTTAGGAAAGCTAGAGAAGATTCCTCTTTTTCAGGGGGGATGTAACGCGATATCATCTAAAGCCAACAGCACCAGGCCTCAGCATCCCCAAACACATGTCAGCTGTTTGCTCTGAGGGCTGCGAGACCCCGTTGCAGCTCCTCACGCCCATGTTTCCACCAGTAAGCCCAATTCTGAAAGCAGAGTTTACAGCAAATCCTCTTTTCTTTTGTCTTTTAACCCTGATTAAATATTCCATAGTCTCAAAGCAACAAGGCCGACTCGGCATGTTCAGTAACTCATGAAAAGGGAAGAAGAATAAGAAAGAAAAGACTAAGAAAAGAAAAATGGCTTCCAACAGATGACACCAACAGTAAGCAAACTAAAGAGGGACAAATGGAAGACCTACATGAGGAGTGGAATGGCCGGGCTCTTTAAGAGGATGAGAAAAGGAGCAAATGGACGCGAACACTCTCAAAGAAAAGACGATTTCCATGAACATCTGAGCAGGAAAAGATCACCGAGCAGATGTGAACAGGCTGAACTGACAAACATCTGTCCACCTCTGCTCGATAGCCGCCTTCTGCTGGTGGAGGCTGTCAGAACCTGAACATGCACCGTGGACTGCCCCATGCCCTGATTGGTCCATAAAACGCCCTGTGGCTGCACGCCATGCAGCCAGTAGCCTCTGGGGGTAACGTTTATCACCGTCCTTTAGACCAGGGGGGTCAGAGTCCAGGTCCCTGTGGGCCTCTCTGATCCGCTGTCCTGCAGGTTGTAGACATTTTCCTGTCTCTGCAATCCTGATTCTGATCAAACCTGATCTACTCTGGACATTTTTGAGTTCTTTTAAAAGGCACTTGGATGCGAATCAGGTGTGTTGAAACAGGGACGTGTCTAAAACCTGCAGGACAGCAGATCAGAGAGGCCCAAAAAGACCCAGAGAAGACCAGGGAGTCTCTGGCCTGGAGTCTCTGGCCTGGAGTGCTTTAGACGTCATGTCTTTGGTTTCTGATGTTCCATCATGTCTGTCTAGAGACCTGAGACTCCGGCTTTGGGTCTCTGATGGGCTACTGCAGTCATTTCTGTAACGCAGGTGTCTGAACGGGAGCAGGGCTGCTCCTGCCACCTGGCGGTGCCTTTACATAATATAATGTAATATAATATATTTAGAGTCTGTTGGGCTAAAACAGCTCCAAAGACTCAGACTGGCATGCTGCTCCCACTGGTCAGGGTTCCATTCCAGCATTCACAGCAAAGTGTTTCCCCTTTTCAGGCGGCACTCGATGGAAACCCAGTGAAAGATCTGGGAGCTGGACACTTCTCAGAGCCAGATAAGCGATGGCTTGTACAGGAAAAATATTTCATGGAGAACTTCTGATTGTGTGATTTGCGTCTGCTGCCGTTCTGCGAAGCTTCTTTAAACTGTGTCCAACTGCACGAAACCTGATGTTAACTAATGAAGGTTCATCAAGGTTTTTTTGTATGTTTTTTCTTTTGGTTGCTTTTCTTTGGAAGAGACCGGTGACGCCTTTTTAAGGAATCCGACTTGGAAAAAGATGCATCGATCGGACATCTGAGAACATGAAGTCCACTCATCCTCCATCTGCAGTTCCTCTCAGATAGGAGTCCATTTGCTCAGAGAGGAATCCTGGATGCAGTTTCTCTGCCTACAAGTTGTCGGTTTTCGCTCATGGAGCCTGGCCAGCCTTTGAGTCAATACGACCATCTTGGCTCCGTTTGGTACATCTGGGAAAGACTTGTTGATGTTCTTTCACTGTGAACTGTTCTTTAACCCCTTTTTCCTGCAGCTCGGGGGAGATAATCATTTTAATCGCCGATCGGTGTCCACAGGGACCCTTCACTCTGCTGGCTCGGCCTCGGCCGTCTGGTTGGAAGTCTTCCTCCCTCTCTTTGAATGGGAAACGGCACAGTCTGAAAAACAAACCACAGAGTGGAGCCGGTTAAAAAGTGGCAACTTTATTTCTAAGGAAATGTATCATCTTGACCAGTTTCTGCTTGTCCCAAATCAGTTAGATAAAGAAAATATGTTTAAGAAAGCTTTTTATGAGCGTCTAATGAGTTATGAGCATTTTCATTTTTGATAAATGAAAACTTTTAAATACATTTATGGATATCTAAACTAGCAGAATTACAGAGTTGTGCCCCTGGGTTCTTAACTTTTATTTAATCTCTTTGGTCTTTTGTTGTTCTTTGGTCTTTAGACACTGGCAGTTTAAAGCGGATCTTTAAGCTCTTTGTTAGCAACAGTCACAGAGACACATCAATTGTTCCAAAACTGGGCAGATCTCAGCCTGGTGAGCAGTGAGTCCTGAAACATCTGAGGAAACTGGACCAGTGGAGGACAGAAGGAGAAGAGCTGGGCCTGAAAAACTCTCTAATCCAGCAGATGAAGAGGATCTGAAAGTGAGGTCCTTCAGAAAGAGGAGCAGATCCAGCAGAGAGCTGAACAGGAGCTGAGAGCTGCATCTGGACCTCCAGCTGACCATCTCCTGGTGGCCTCATCAGAAATGCTCTCCATGCTGGTTCTGCCTTTTATACTTTAAACATGGACACCAAAAGAAGATTTCAGCAGCTCCTTTTGTCCGTCTGTAGGGTAAATTTGTGTAACTTGTACAGAAAGCAGAGGCGGCTGTGAGTGAACACACTTCAAACTCCTGCAGCTGTGATGCATCCGTTCTACTTCACACATTAGGCCATCTTTAAATATGATTTAAAGTAAGCTGTAACGTGTGCTGTCTGCGTTTAAGAGCAGCAGGAAACCAGCGAGAAGGCCGACAGGCTGTTAACACTCATCATACTTAAATCAAATCAGTTCACTCAGCAAAGTTATGAGCATGTGAACAACAACTTAAGTGTTTTTTATCCTAAAAAGTGGACAAAAACTAGCCCTGCCTAATCTGTGTAATGACCCGAAGCACAAATACATTAACTTTAATAAAGTATAACAGGCAGGAAATGAGTGAATGCAGGTTTTGTTTGTTCTGCTGGATAAACTGCAGCACGAAAACTGTCAGACTTTGGAACAAACCACAGAATTTGGGGAAACAAACGCCTTCTGAAACTCAAAATGAAAATCAAATCCTAATAAACAAATTAGGAAATCAAAACCAAATCCTGAGAAAATCAGACTTATCCCAAAAGATGACATCGGGAGCCCCCCCCACCCTTAAGGTAAACAAGTATTTTAAAGACAATGGCGTTGTTGATGATTAACTGAGGAACAAAGTGACGGTTCAGCAGACTGATGTGCGCCAGATGTGAGGCGACATCCCATCTGTGGTCGCCTCGTCTTTCCCGATTTCTGTTCTCCTATTCAGGCTTTGCATTCCTGTCAAATCGGATTTTCTTTCGTGGGAAAGAAAGTGAGCTCTGAGAGGGACAGTGGACAAAAAGCTGCTTTCGGGGTTGGGTTTCCTCCAGCAGATGGATGCTCCCTTTCAGCTCCACATCTGCGTGCAGGTGTTTTCAATTCCCTGGAACTGGGATCACAGGACTGCACGCCAGCAGAGCTTCATGGGAACGCTAGAGGCTCTACAGGAAGACGAAGGCAGCAGAAGCAGCGGAGATTTACGGGCCCGCTCGGGGACCTTTATCTCCGTGGCAACTGAATTCACCTCCATGACAGCGGAGTTCGTCTCCTTGACAACTGAATTCATCTCCGTGACGATTGAATTCTCATCTCCATGACAACTGAATTCATCTTGTTGACAACTGAATTAACCTCCATGACAAGTGAATTCAAATCCATGACACAGAATTCGTGTCCATGACAACTGAACAAATCTCCGTGACAATTTAATTCTCATCTCCATGACAAGTGAATTCCATGACACAGAATTTGTCTCCTTGACAACTGAATTAATCTCCGTGACAATTGAATTCTCATCTCCATGACAACTGAATACCCTTCCATGACAACTGAATTTGTCTCCATGGCAACTTAATTGGTCTCATAACAGCTGCCATTTTGAGCTGTATATTCAGAGGGGTTTTTAATTTAAAATACGTAGGAGGTCAGGTGGGAAAGCACAACCTCCTCCAATCCTTTATAGAACGGCGCAGTGGGACGGGACCACAGGCCGGTTTCAAAGATCACGCCTGAAATCTGGGCAGATTTAACATGTTCACCAGGTCAAAAAGGAGCGTGTGGCCTTTAACCCCCGAGCAGCTGCCGGACGACGGCTCCATTAGCCAGTTTGATCTGGAGGTTTGTGAAAGCTTCGGGTCGTTCTGGGGATGAATGATCAGAGGCGCTCAGGCTGTGAGCAGCTGCTTCTGAGCACAGAGCAGAGATGGGATGTAGAGGGATGCTGGGTCAGAACAACACAGGAGCATTTTCAGAACTCTGATTTTAGCTGAGCCGGATTTAAAGGCTCAGAGGAGAAACCACAGCTCTGAGTCTCACCAGTCCCTGAACTTATTGCAACTGGAGAACGAAGGGAAGGTGAACATGGGCGATGCTCTCTTAAACCATTCGTCTTCCCTGAATGTGTGCATTACCCCCCCCAGTCTCTTGTTATTCTTTTCCTCTCTGTTTGATGCATAATGTGCTTTTTCTCCCAGATCTTCCGGCATTCCCCACAAACGTGACCTCAGAGACTCGACTCATATCCAAATAAGGCAGAACTCTGCTTCCGATCCCATAAACATACGAATTTTCCATAATCCAAAGTGAAATTTAATCAAATATTCGACTCAACACCCGAAGTAAATTTCCAATTTACAACATATGACGTCGAAGTCATAGAAAAAAATATATAAAATATAAAAATTGAATAAAAATAAATAAGTTTAGTTTATGTTCAGGTAGTGAAAGTTAGGGTAAATTAGTAAGTCTACCTGCCAGTAAAATAAACTTTTTATTGATTATTTCTTTATAATTGATTTCTGTTTACATCTCTCTTATATAATGCATTTGTTTTATCACTATGTGTAATTATCAGCAGTACTTATTAAGGATTTAGCTTAGGTTTTTGGGATGTCGAACGAATTATACCAATTAAAGTGTATGTCTATGAATATTTTAACATACGAAGTAGGTCCTGGAACGAATTAAATTCGTGTGTAGAGATTCTGCTGTACTATCAAATCCCTCTTTTTGGGCCGCATTTGAGCCCAAAGGAGACACAAAAACAGCCCGCTTGGCTTTCTTTGCATCGTGTGGATGACACACACTCTTCGGCACCAGTTGTTGTTTCGTAAAGCCCAATAACGTGCGTTGCATCGAGCCGAACGGCCCCTTTGGTCGTGCCTGCTGTGATGTATGGATCCTCCAGTCACAGCCCATGTATCTTTCTAAGCTGCTAGCCTCCCTCCCAAAACATTCCCGTGTCGAGATGGCCGTGCACTGTGCACCAGGGGGCACGTCAGCCTACAGATAAATATGACTCTGTAAGAATATGAAGATGCAAAAGTGCTCCAGATGGCTTGGCAGAGGCATCAAAGGCTTGGCCGAGCTTTGATCACGAGGAGAAGACACTTTCACAACATAGCGGGGCCGAGGAAGCGATAGCTCGGGCTGCACACGTCCGGGCTGCCAACTAAATCCTGCTGGTGTCACAACCAATCTGGAACTTGAGTTGTTGTTTTTTTTCGGGGAGAGCTTCGGTCTGAGCTCTGGAAGCATATGGAGCGGATCACGGCGTCAGAGACTTGGACGCTCTGGATGTTGATGCTAGCTACAAGATGCACGCGCACCGCCGTGCCTGGCCAGCTCCAGTCTCAGGTCAGTAAATCAGCCAAAGGCCGGGCGAGTTTCGGGGGTCGGAGCGCCCTCGCGGCTGCTGTACTCACGGTCCGGCGGAGCTTCTGTGCTGGCAAAGCACTCGCTGAAGAGGCAGAGCATGGTGTGGCACAGGTTGTCCACCAGAGACTTTGGGGAGGCCGGTCGCCAGCTGGACTCCGGCACCAGCTCCGGCTCCTCCGTCAGCTGGTCCCAGATGTCCTGCAGCGTCTCTGGAAGCTCCTGCTGGAACACCTGGACACACAGCAAAACACACACACTCTGAGAGGCAGCCGGAGGGGTTACAGTGGGGCTCTGCACCCACAGAGGTCTGCGCCTCCTGGGAAATGAACCAGCTGCGATCTGAGCGATTCCAGGGATGCTCAGAAAACTGAAAAAAAAAAAAACATGACAAAAAGCTTTTCTGAGCAGCCAGAAAAAGCAGAAAAAGTTTCACATTTTCAGCCATTTCTGTTCAGAGAGCCGTCAGAGCTGCGAGCGCTCTGGTCTCAGTCAGTTACGCCGACTTTTTAAAGCCACAGAGGTTTGAACGTGAGCTTCTTTTCATGGGTTTACAGCTTTTTCTCTTTGAACGGTCATCTTGATGTAAAACATGACGACAGCGTGCCGCTGCTTTCTCTACAAACTCCACGGAAAAGGCAGAAAACGCGGTGCGGCATCATGCAGAGCCTCTCATTCCCTGCCAGGCCCGGGTGCAGCAGGCCTTGTGTTTGGGGTCTGTCAGTCTGTTTGCTCTCAGGAGGATTTCTCAAAACAGAAAAAAAAGCTCACGGCTGAATTTAGCTTTAGCTTTTCCACCGCCACTCAGAGACTCTACCAGCAGCAGCAGGGGCACATTTAGCAAAAAGAATGGCAGAAAATGGCCTCGTTTCAGCAGGAATCCTGCAGGTTTTAGATGTTTTGCTGCTTCTAGACAGCTGATTCAGGTTCAGAGCTTTGGCACAGGTGTGTGTGGTGTGTTGAAGTAGGGAAACGCCTAAAAGCTGCAGGATAGTTGGGCCTGGGGACCGGAGTAGCCCACCCCTGATCTAAAGCAACTTATAAGGAACTAAATTTGCCATCTTTTAGATGATAAAACCCTTATTGTGTCTGTCAAATTTCAAATATATCATATTTTGATCTATTCAGGTCGATATAATACCAGTAAAATTAGAAGAAAAATGAATTAAAAACAGAAACATGTGATTTCGGCTTTTCTGGGATCAGCAAGAGGTTTCGGGTTCAGACCTTTGGGCCCAACACACTGAGGTGGAAACCCACCAGAACCAGGAAATTTTAGTCCGTTGGTCTGGATGGGCTCCGGGCTCCAGCTCCGACCGTCCGGGGTCGGCGGCTGCTGACATCCCTTTGAGGCCGGGCGCAGACCAGATGACCTTCTGATAATCTCCAGAATCACATAACTTCCTATTTCACATGACTGAGCCGAGCAGCTCTGTGAGGACAATAGATTCCTGAGCGCCGTTTTACAGTAGTCCTCGCAAACTCATCCCAATTATCCAATTTAGGGCTCACAAATGATCGGAAACTCCAAAAGCAACGGAGACCTTTAGGGTCTTTGATGCTATCTGATGGAAAGCGCGCCGGCGGGGGCCACGGCGTGCGTGTGCTTCGCCGCATAACGTCGTGCTTTCGGCGCCAAAGGATGCACGCTTCAAAGATGTAAACCCAGATACAGAGCCCAGACTCTCCGGCTGCTGTCGCATCAACGGGGCTGACGGGAGGAGATGGAAAAGCCCATCGATCAGCTCATCGTTCCAGCCTGGCATCTGGAAACCGGCAAAAACTGGATAAACTGGTTTATACCACAACAGATGAGTCACAACCAGAGCAAAAAGGAGCAGAAAGACTGGGGGGAAAATCAATAAAAAAAATCAAGAACTGTTTAATATAGGGGCAGGATGGAAGACTGACTTTACCTTAATTTCTGACCCAGAGGGCTATAATATGTTTGATTTAGTTTTACTTTCGAGCAGCTCGGTACGTCATATGAACCCCTGTGAGATCCTACTGATTGCTCTCACTTCATGAAGTTTTAATACATTCCTATTTCTTCTTCTACACATATAACTTCCATAACAAAGACCCAGCTCCCATTCCCTCGTAGGCTGGACTTCCTACTGGTAAGAGCTCAGGTTTAGAATTGGCGTGATGATACACAAAAGCTGGATCTGTGGGGGAACGGATGCAGTTTGGGGGAAAAGGTGAGGCCGGACTAACCTCTGCGGGATGCGACAGCACAAAGACTCCCTCCACATCTTGGAAGCGCCTCTCCAGCTCGGCTGTGTAGGAACGGGAGGGATGCCTCTCTGGCAAAACCCGGAGAATCTGAAAGGGAAACTTCATTTAGTTTTCACTTAGATTTTGTTTCAGGATCAACTCTAAAGTTAGTTCCCATGAACTCAGTCTGTAAGAAGCTGCCTTTGCCCACAGAACGGGGCCTAAATTGTTTACTGTGCTATTTCTCTCTAATTTGGGCATTTTTGTGCGGTTGAATGTGTTTTTTACAGTGTTTTAACTGATGTGCAGCGCTTTGGTCAACCAGGGCGTGTTTTATTTAACCCCAAAAGCCAGACTCAATAAAATGGAGAGCATCTTTTAACTAAAGTCTCTGTTTCTTTAACAAAATTTTAAAGACATACCTTTTGCTTGTTCTTTTTTATCTAGCTGAATTACTACTGGCTGCACATCTTTACATGTAAACTAAAGAGGTGACTTCCTGCTAACGCTCAGCGCCTCGTGCGCGTGGGCGGGGTCTCGTGTGTGAGACGCTGCCATGTTTAGCGCTAGCTGAAGCCACACAGAGGCCGTCTGCCTCCAGACGACGAAAGTGCAAAGTCCTCATGAGGAAATCAGGAATCCGGAGCAGACAGGCAGCGTGTAGGGTCATGTCCGCCAGTCCAGAGCTGGGCATTGTTTCCATAGTTCCCACGGCGCGCCGGGTTGTGCAACCCAATCCCTGAATTACGGCGGCTTTTTCCACACAGACAAACAAGTCTGGACAATAAATTCCCCCATTTCACAGCTTTTGAACTTTTCACATTGAGGTGAATTCTGACAGAATGGAGCTGAATGGATTAAAGTGTTTACCGACTTTTGACAGCTGCTAACAGCTGGACTGATGTGCTGCAGCTGACTGCTGATTGATAAACTCACTTAGCTCTAAACCAGCCAGTATTAGGTTAAGTGTGCATTAAATGCGGTTAAAGGTTGTTATTTTTCATAAGTGGTGCGCACTTGTCTGAGTAATAGGTGACGTGTGATTGTAAGTGTGAGTCAGAACAGAGGAAACAGTCAGTCAGAGAAAGCCGCAGCTCAGCCTGTCAGGACCAGTTGGGTCACAGGTTTTTGTGCCAATCTGGAGTCAGCACACACATCCAGCTCCCCTCAGTAGAGTTCAGAGGGAAAGGCGGAGTCCACGAGGTGAAACTAGCAGAAAAAATTAGCAGAAATCTGACGGTTTGGGTTGATTTGGCCATAAATGAAGCCACATCTGGGAGGTTTTGCAACAATGTGGGACAGAAGAGCAAACCGCCTCCATCTGCAGCTTCACATCTGAACACTTTGGGGTCCAGAGGAGCTCCTGCTGGAGGTCCTGATGCTGCTGGAGCAGCCCAGACCATGACGCCTCCCCCGCCGAGCTGCCAGCTGCTCTGAGCTGTTTGCTTTCTGGGACTCTGAGCAGACGCCTCCACTCCGAGGCTGCAGAGTCTGAGATGGAGCTGCTGGGTTTGACCTCGCTGGGACGTCCAATCATCTTCCTCTCTCCTGATCGATGGACTCCAGATGGTTTAAACGTTTTTAAACCTCCAGATCAGCAGCGTTTCTGGTGTTTTTTCCTCCTAGAAGCTATGCTAACACACACCCGGATGCTGCAGAGCTGCAAACTGAGCAAACCTCTGCTTTCACAGAGACTCTGGACCAATAATCAGATCACCCAGCAGCAGCTGCTTAAACTCTGACTTCCTGTGGAAGCTGTGGAGCTTTTTGTCGCTTATTCTTAATGTCAACAGATACTTAAACACTAAAACAGCGTAATGAGCTGTAGTTCGCTGATACTCAAAAGCACAGACTACATATGCGGAGCCTCCGCTCGCAAGCGGGTGTCCTGGGTTCGATTCCAGCCCATGGCCCTTTCCCGCAGGTCTCCCCCTCTCTATCTCTGCCCCCTTTCCTGTCAAGCTACTGTCAGGAACAAAACAACAAAATCTTAAAAAAAAAAAAAAAAAACACAGATGTGAAAGAGGTTGTGCTCCATTTTCTCTCCTCCATTCCTACCTTTTTTAGGACGCCCTGGTTAACCTGGAGCCACAGCCTCTGGAGAACCAGGTCCTCCAGCCCCTCCACCTTTAGCCTCTGAAGAGGGGCAGAAAACAGAAATTGGTGAGCCCCACTCACGTCTCCACCCACAAACACGCCTTTAACTGACACCAAAAGACTTCCAGACTCACCATTTTGCTGATATTTGACAGTTTGAAGATCTCCTCGTGGTAAACTCTGATGGAGTAGTTGATGGGGAAGTTATGTTTCTGTCATTTAGAGCAAAGGAGACGCGTCAGGAAACAGAAGGAACTCCTCAGATTTATTTGGATTGTCGAGCACCTCTGCATCCGACTGCTTTAAACTAACACGTTTGAGTTTCAGTTTTCTGGGGTTTGTTGTCGTGAGGCCAGAACCCGGTCAGACTTTTTGCTTCCTTTAAAGCCGCTCTCACCATGTAGCGCCGCCGGTGGCTGAGGCTGTCATTCAGCGTCTTCAGAGCCGTGCACATGCTGGCGGGCGTGGGGGCCATCAGGACGGGGGCCATCACAAACAGGCCTGCACACACAGAAATGAGTCGTTATGGTCATTAATGACTCCAATACACCCGCCAAAAAGAAGCTCATTATCGTTTTAAGGCGACTTGAGTCTTATCAAGATTATCCGTCCCCCTTAAACTAAAAATAACCCCTGCAAAGAATGTATCAAAACATAAAAATGATCATATTTTCCCTCAAAGCTGGTGCTTGACTGGTCTGATATGAGATTAGATATTAGATCATCTGAGAGATCTCAGATGGAAATAAATACAAACTTGTGAGATAAGAACCAAAAACCACCACAGATTAAATAGATGTACCATTAAAAAAGTAGCATTTTCCTTCTTAAATAACTCATTCGTGTCAGTTTATGATAAAACATCCATTCATTTCTCGGGCATAATTCAAAGTCTGTGTCTATATTAGCATCTCTGAGGCCTGATCCAGAACCTGCTGTGAACTGTGGTCACATCTGTTTAAACACTGATTCAGGCCTGTTAAACTGTTATAAAAAACCATTTGCACACAGAAGCCCTACAGAAGCCCTAAAAAGGTATTGGGCTGGACTGGGAGGCAGGAGTCCCTCCTCACAGAGCAGTCAGGCGGGTTCAGGGAGCAGCCGATCCTTCTGGCCCGGACGGCTTCAGGCAGCTGTGTGAAAGGTGCAAAGTGCAGCGCGCATTTGCCGCCCTGTTAGCTCTAGTGTTGCAGGAAAACTCTGGAAAGGCTTCAGAAACAGTGGCCATAAACCACACTTTTTTTTTTTCAAATGTTCAAATCAGCCAGGTCTGAGTCCTTCATCTAGTACACAACTACATAAATGTGATGTACGAGCGCTCCAAATACAGCATAAATCGTGTCTTTATATGGAAAGAAAAGGAGAGTCAGAACTGAAGCTTGAGTTTGGACGAGCAACGCAAAATGGGAGATTTATCTTCCAGCTATCTTTATGTTATGGGGCAGCGTGGAATGGTCCTCTGAGCTGGTTTAAATAACATCTAGGTGGGTCAAATTTGCATTTCCTGTGATAAAAGAGGCCACGGCTTGTTCAACACGAGCAGCTTTGACCCCCGAAACCACAAACATTTGGATATTTTTCACATTTAAAGACACCAATAGCCTTAAAGAAACACATTTCAGACTTTAAATTAGGTCACTGCTGTAAATCTGCGGGGAAATCATCCCGGACCAGGACCCGTGAGGCCAGAACCCGGTCAGGCTTTTAGTTTCCTTTAAAGCCGACGGAGCGTAAATGTGCCGACTTTAACCATGAAGAGTAGAAATGTGGTTATATATCCGTAAGTATAAGCAGATGATGATTCTGGGCAAAGAAAAGTGCATTTGAAACCCTTTTTAGGGAACCTGGACCCCCAGGACCGGATCCCGGAACCAGATCCAGGATCCTCAGGACCAGATCCCTCACGCAGGCCTCAGAAACCCTCTGATCCTGGACCTGCAGGACTGGATCCCCCCAGTACTAGATGCCCCTCAGGACTGGATCCCACTCAGGACTGGATCCTACTCAGGACTGGATCCCCTCAGGACCGGATCCCCCCCAGGACTGGATCCCCTCAGGACTGGATCCCCCACAGGACAGGATCGCCTTTGTCCACAAAGCCAGAGCCAGATGGCGTCCAGATGGCCAGCTGGCATTTGGACCAATCAGGAGCAGCGGTCAGATAACTTGGAAGCAGCCACTCTAACCCCGGCGGCCTCTTCCTGTTCGCACTCTGAGGGTGTCGGCCCCCCAACAGCAGACGCCCCGATTGGCTGTTCAAGATAATCTGAGATAAAAAGCCTTCCAACAAGAAGCTCATTATCTTTTTAAGGTGGATTGAGTCTTAAGATGATTGGACCCCCTTAAACTAAAAATAACCCCTGCAAACAATGCATCAAAACATAAAAATGATCATATTAATTTCCATCTGAGATCATCTGGGATGATCTCAGATGGAAATAAATACAAACATGTGGGATAAGAACCGAAAACCACCACAGATTAAATAGATGTACCATTTAAAAAAGAAACATTTTCCTTCTTAAATAACTCATTCGTGTCTGACACAGATCAAGAATATTAATCTACAGCTCAGTTTTCTACAATCACACAATTCATTTCTCCCACTGATCAAACTGCACATCGTACTTCCAAAAACTTTAAAAACAGTTTTTTTTCTCCCTCCAGAAAACCTGAGACATCCTTAAATAAACCTCCCCGGCTGTAAACAGAGCTGCTGCAGACGGACTGGGTCAGAAAGAGGCTCTCCAGGCCCAGAGCTGCTGCTCTGCCTGTGAGGCCTCCCGGGCAGAGCGGCTTCTCTGGATGTGATTAGAGCTCATGGCACCAGCAGGCAGGTTTCCTTCCTGGTGCCAGAACCAGTGTGTGTGTGAGCTCCTCTGGCTGCCTCCTATCTCTCATCACACCCTAACCCACCCAGAGCTGAGTGTTTTCAGGACCCCTGCCAGAATCATTAGCCCCTTTCCTGTCGCTCAGCGGCTGCTGGAGGCCCAAACGCCTTTTCTGAGAGAGGCTGCGTTTGTTGGAGCTCAGGTGTGATTCCAGGTATCTGGTGTGTGTTCTCTCCTCCTGCAGCCCAAACCAACCAACCTGCTGCTCGGTCTGCCCTGACCTTTGACCTCTGAGCTACTGTTGGGTCTTGGGCCTTGGGGAGACCTTGCTGGGACGTCCAGCTGTTGATCGTCTTCCTCCCTGCAGATCAATGGCCTCCATATAGTTTCAAACGGCCGTAAACTTTTAGATCAGCAGCGTTTCTGGTGTCTTTCCTCCTTGGTTTGGTGTTAAAACGCGTACAGTTTGGTAACAAATATATATATAAATAAGGCAGCGTGGGGTAGTCGGGGTGGGGCTCCTCACCCGTAGAGCCTCCCCTGGCGGATCAAACGTGTTCAGCAGAGCTCGGTGCTCAGATTTCAGTTCTGCTGCCAGAATGCTGAACAGGACAAGCAGGAAAAAAATTCATTAAAAAAAGGCAGATCGCAGATTTCACACCAGTTAACGGCAAGTGGCGTCTAATCGCCCCCATATGTGGCCGGCT
The DNA here is from genome assembly GCA_013363375.1 of Menidia beryllina. Lineage (NCBI taxonomy): Eukaryota > Metazoa > Chordata > Actinopteri > Atheriniformes > Atherinopsidae > Menidia > Menidia beryllina. The sequence continues at coordinate 159,337 of JABUIW010000087.1, forward strand.
GGGGCTGGACCCCCCCGCCCCCCGCCACCCACCCAGCGCCTGCACATCTGTCAGCAATCACACCTCCACCTACCAGCCTCCACCCCTCTGAGGGCTGGAGGCTGATCTCGCACCTCCAGCTACCAGCCATCAGAGGGGTTGGAGGGTTTTATGCTTCTGTTTCTGCGTTTAGACGCTTTTATCCAAAGCCACTAACAAATTGGACACAACTGTCTGACAATCAGCCCTTTGGAGGAAAATCCCCCGTTTCCCTTGTTTGTGTCAGAGTGTTTGGTCGTGTCGTCCTTTGATCCTCATCACAGTTTGCCTCGTCACCAACAGAGCGTCTCGTAAGAGAGAGTTTGTTTCGGTAAATGTTTTAAGAATAGTTTTCGTGATAGTTCAGATCTAGTAGATATTGTTTGTCCTCTGGAGTGATTCTCTTTTATATCCAGGTTTTTGTTCTGTTTTCTCCTCCCTTGTGGAGTGCATTTAGTTTAATAGAATCTTTATTTTGTGCTTTGTTTCAGATTAGGTCGTATATAAGGTAAAGAATAGACTAGTTGAGATTTGATTTTCTTCAATTTTGGAGTGATATGATTTTGTAATTTCTTTTTCATAGCCAAGTGTGTCTTTGTTTTACCTACAGGAGAGATTTTGTTTTTTGATAAATTCCAAAGCCGAGTTGAATTTTTTTATCAGCCCTTTGCTTCATCTCAAGATTCTTGAGTTTGAAATAAAGGCATTGAAACTGCCCATCTCTGAGTCCTGCCTTCAGCCCGTCCTGCCCCCCGGCTGTGAGGTTTGCATGCATCCTGCCTATGAGTGGGTCCTCCCTGAGTGTAAAACGAATATGCGTTCAAAAATGATATGCATTCCCTAAAAATACTTTATCTAAGAGGGAGAAAAATACGCAAAGACAGGCTGATTGCTTTGGAAAAAGATCCCGCTGTTTGCAGCATGGGGGTCTGTGAGATATGAGATCCTTTTGTGTCCAGATGGTGAAGAGGAACGAGATTAAATAATGTAGAAATCACTCATTTCAGATCACGCGTGACGGTGTCAGACCCAGTTGTGTCATTGTGAGTCTCCCCCGAGGGTCTTTACAGCGCCAGAGTGTGAACGCATCACTCCGGTTCTCAGGAGGTCGTCACATGGAAGAGCTTAAGAGCCACTGACGCACAATAAAACATTCTTCTTCACTCGGTTTTACAGCTTTCTGTGTAAGAAACTTAAACCGAAGAGAGGATTCCCCCAGAGAAGCTAAGCTAACAGCTACTCAGGACTAATCATAGCCCCGTAAAAACAACTCGAGCCTCTACATTTTTACAGCTGACCAAGTCAGCACTACATTTATTCAGTTTTCACCACATTAATTGTGACTTCATCAGGATTTAAACAGAAGAAAAAGCACGCAGCAGCAATAGTCTCAACAATCTGCCGTCACCTTCGACTCCTTCTTCAAAATCCAAAAATTACAAATACAATACGGTGAAAACCCACAAATGCCCACTTAAAAAACCACTGCAGCTATCCATCCTCCTTTATAGTCCCTGGATCCGGATCAGGGATCCGACCAGTCCGAGGCTATTCTGCAGGAAATAAGCCCTTTAAAGACGTCTGTGCTTAAATGAGGAACATTGAGGTGCAAAAAGCTAAAGAAAACTGGACATTTGTTGTGTCTGTCTGCACATCCGTTGGTGAAATGCTCGTCTAATGAGATTTAGAAGAAAGTTAGCTTTGAGAGATTGTTCAGGTTGTCTGGCACCAGACTGAAATTAGTCTATTAAAGGAAATAGCAGACATACCATGGCCCATCTACATGTGTGGGACCCCCCCACACTTTGCTGTGATAAAACAGGAGCTTCGTCCTCCCCTGAAGCCCTGAGTGCAGCCCATTTCTTGTCACCACGTCAATTTAGCAGCTTTTCTTCTGTGCAGAGCTCAGATTGGCTTCTTCTCCTCATTCTACACTAAGAAGATTACACTGCCCTTTAAAATTAGGCGTCCTTCTTTAGCCATTTTACAGCTAAAACTCAAAATGCAGTAAGTGTGGTCCCACTCCGATTTATAAAGAACAACCTTTATGCATGCATACACTTGTTCTGTCGTCATTCGTTGGGGCTAAATAATCATCTCTGGTTGCAGCCATTTGATTTGTATTCGTCTTAAAAGCCAACTGAGTGATTTGGAAACTGGCTGCGTGCTGACAGTCAAAGGAAAGCTGATAACCGTAAACTTTGTCCTTAACTGATGAGCAGAGTTTTGCTCTCAGATTTGGGTTCTGTTAGAATCTGCCGACGGCTTGGAGAGCTCTCGCATCTATTCCTCCTGCTAACTGACCTCAGACCACAGTCTGGATGCCTCCCGCTGGAGGATTGGCACCAGGTCTGCTTGTTTTGAGTGGAGCGTCTCTTCCAGGGCCAAACGGTTTCTAGTTTTTGTTCTGTTCAACCCGCAAAGAAGAATAGCAGCTCTCGTGGGAGTCTATCTGGTTGTGTTTTAGAATAAGGGAAGACATTTCCTGTATTGTTGCACAAGCTAACCTCCCGAACCCAGTGAGGAACAAAGAAATCTTTTTAAAAAGCCGCTAACTTAGAGACTGGAGCTGCTGAGAAACACCAGAACAACAGCATGAAGCCTGAGCAGTTATGAGGTAAAATGTTTCAGCTGTAACACACACAGAGCAGAAAACAAAGCACCAAAATGGACTTTTAGGGCTTTTAGCCCTGTAGTATGTCCATTTCCTACTTAGAGGCATCACCTTTCAAATGTGCAGCTCAGGGTACATTTGTGAGCCCCACAGTCTCCATAAGTCCACAAATACACCAGGGGGCATAATTGTACCCCGGTTTTGCTCCTATTTGGACCTCTTTTGACCTATTAAAGATCTACGAACAACCTGGTCGAGAAACACCTGTGGACCTCCAGCGGTGCTCTCCATGTCGGACACAGTGTTGATGATGCATTTTGATCCTGAGCAGACAGCATATTGGGATAAACAGAGGCACGCAGTATAAGGCAGCAGCTGAGAGGTGCTTCAGGACAAAGGGTCTGACTAGCATGTAAAATACAAAAACCAGAGGAAGAAGCCGAGTCAGCATCTAATAAAGTCAGGTGAGCGTCATCTTTGCAGATATAACAATTCCCCACATGTTTCTCTTCGTTTCCGCATGTGGATGTCCACCACAGCCGTTGTGTTCTTTCCCAGTTGGACTCCTTCTTCCTCTCAATTACAGCTAACACCCTCTACCGCCACCGGCTGGTCACTTTTAGTAGTTTATTTGGACTACACAAGTCTATAAATTATGATTAAAACTGTTTCTCTTTTTTTCTGTCCAGCAGCACTGTGTTTAAACCAGAACCAGCAATGAGATGAACAGCAGTAAAAAACAAGCGCCACCTCTGGCTGTTCTACCTGTTCTCACCTCTAAAAAAACATAATCATTGTTTTTCAAGTTGGGAAAAGACAGATTAACTTCAGTTAATGACTGTTTTCTTTCATCAAGTGCAAGAAAACTTGTGAGATCTATTATATGCATTAAAATACGACTAATAAGCACAAGATAAGGCCCCGTCGACCCGAAAATATCGACAGCTACCAACTGGCGGCCTCTGATTGGCCGGGGAGGAACGCCACAGAACGAGTCACGACAGCGACTCTTCACAGGAAACGCCATTTTAAAAAAAACAGCAGCAGAAAGCATGCGGTTTCCTCCCTCCTGTTAGCGGGTAACAGGCTGCTCTCAGACCAGCAGGGGGCGCCGCGGCCGTCCTCCATTGTTGTGTCGCATGCTGATGATGTCACCGGAGTTTTGGCCCCGCCTTGCTGCCACAGCTCCATTCACACGGAATCAATCATCCCCATTTCAGAATCCACTAGAAAACAAACTAACTCTGAAGCCGTTTAAATGAGTCCCCCGAGCGAATCGGTTATCAGTTACGGTTACCTTTGTGGTTTTATGGTACTCGAGTTAAACAAAACACACAAAGCCCACAAAGATTGACGTGGAGGCCAAAGAAACACACACTTCTGCCCTGATAAAACAATCTTCTGACTCATCTTAGGTCGGACGGCATGTGGAAATGCGGTCTGTTTGGTTTGGGAAAGACGTTTTCGATCACTGTACCCACACTCGTCTCTGAGCTGGTAGCTGTGAGCTGTTAGCTGTGAGCTTTTCTGCTGTTTGGCAGGACCTGAAGCCATAGTCCGGCCTATGCATTTCCCACAGAACAGCCTCCTGAGAGAAAAAAAAGTAAAATAATGGCTCTGTAGGATTCAAATGTAAAGACCATAACAAAACAGCTTCCACATGTGTGGCCTCCCGGCTCCTCGGTGGGAGTCGTATGTCTGTTAGCACCTCTTCGGATGAAATTAAACGTACAGGGCCAGAGTGGAGGCAGATCGGGTGACAGAGGCATTGAGGTGGAAGCCGGTTCATTCTGAAAGGAGCAGCCTCACACAGTGACCCCTGCTCCCAAAGAGAAACTGGGCCTCACGTCTCAGGAACGACGCCTCGAAATACTCTGAACCAAGAGATTCTGATGCAACGCAGCAGCCAAGTGACTTCGGAAGTGATGCTTAGAAACTATTTTGTGTCGTATGTCTAGCTGTGATATATCTTAAACATCTGAGGAGAGGAGGTTCCTCACTGTCGAGCACCGAGAAAACACGCAGGATATCATTCATTTCAGGTCAAAAGCACAAGAATATTTACGCTGTTTTTAGCTAGAAAAGCCCAGAAATTGATGTTTTCCACTGAGAAAATCTGTACAAACACATAGGATTTCATTATTTAAGGGTTCTTCTGGTGAAAAATTGTTTTATAAACTATCAAAAACTGATTTATATGCTAAAAGACACATCAAAAGGCCAAGCGACCCCCTTAAATTCCTGTTTCAGGTTGTTTCTGTTTTGTTTTGTGTAATGCATCGGTCGCTTGGTTTATGGGGGTTTCCTTTTGTTTTGATCTGTTCAGCTCATTGTTAAATGTACCAGACTGGCGGGTTATTATCACATGCTTTTTATTTATTTTTCGTGCAAACTGTATGTATGTGAAGTCACATGGTAATGAGATTATATCTTAACTCAATTTGACGATTTTCTGCCACTGGACATCAGTAGATGGATCTGAGTCTTACTGAGTCTAAAAAATGACGCAAATAAAACCTCAAACAAACATTAAAAACAGGAGAAATTACAGCCATTTGCTGTTTGTTTGGAGGAAAACTCAAACCGACAGCAGAATCCAAGTGTCCGCCTTTACTGCCTCCACATAAATTACCCTGCTGATGCCCATCAACCCGGGGGGACGGGGTTACAAGGCCTTTCCCAACCAGGAGCGACGTCCCAGGAAGGTCGCCCCATGGTCAAAACGCCAAATGGCCTCAGTCGGCAGCGTAAGGGTCAAAGATCAGAAACTGAGCGGATGTGGCTGGTTTGGAGAAGTCTCTTCAGTTTAGAAAATACAAAAGGAAAGAAATAGACGCATAAAAAGGTTAAAAATCCTTCATAACCGGGAGAATCTGGATATAATAACAGGCCTTTCTTTTATTTCTTCTCCATGTCCTGAATTAAACCTTCAGATTGAAAGAGAGAGAGTTTAACAAGGCCGAACGTGTTTGAAAAGAATAAAAGAATGCTTGGAAAATATGCAAAGCTATGCCTGGAATGAAAGAATGAATATTTATTGGATAACATTAAATTTAAGGCCGCCTTTGGTCACACCCTGAGCTCAACACCATTCAGGATTTTCTCTAAACGTCTGCATCTGCAGCCACTTCTCACGCTAAAAAAAAAAGAGTTTTCAGGAGAACATGAGGATGGTTTGTTCTGGCAAGGCACTCTGATGGCTAGAAATAAGAGGGACACATATTAGAAATGTGCCGCATCCACTGATGGATAAAAAAAAGGTCCTTTCTCTAAGTCTCCACATCAGGAAAAGCCTAAAAAAAACTCCTCCAGCTACTTTACATAGTTAGCAACTGGCCTCATGTTATCTTAGCTTATCTTATGTTAGCAATTAGCAGCTGACTGGTTAAAGTATGAAAGGGGAAAGGCCCAAAACCAGTGGGTGCTCTTCTGGATCCCATAATAATCAATAGGTGAATTAAGACTTGAGTTTACATCATTTTAAAGGACAGGAAGGAATTCCTATCCTGGAAGACAGCCTGTGAAAGTGAAAATTAAATAATATTGTTGAAATGCTGCTCTTCAGGAGGTCGAGGCCCTTTGAAAGTAAACACTGACACAAAGCCAAAGGCTTGAACTTGAAACAATACAAATCTTCTGGCGACACAACGTGTTCCCAGGAAATATCTTCAACACTTCCTGACAGCAATGACATTTCTCAATCCTTGTTTTCTACTCCCACTTATGCTGTTCCAGGCTGCCACACAGCTGCATCCCATCACAGCATCTTTTAAGGAGGGGGGGGGCAAACACATGGGACAGGGCTCCTGGACATGCCAGTGAAAGGCCGACAAACGCATTCACAGACACGTTCACGTCATAAAACCTTTGCTTTCTTGTCTGGATTTCGTTGAACTGAGGCAAGAAGCCTGAATACTAAGAAGGGGGATAAACGTGAGAAAGGTCAGTCTGAGACCAGAGTGGGCAAAAGGCGAGTCAGAGATGGATAAACAAAGAAAGGAAAGCAAAGGGATGGACGGAGAATTCATTAGATATTAATTAGCTCATCGATCAAATCCTGGATGCCAACAGTTTTATGTTACAATCACATATTCAGACCTTTTTACACGAAAACCGCAGCTCATTTGAAAATTAGAGACACTTTTCCAGTTATAGTCTGCAGATGAGGAACAAAAACACAAGATACAAATATGGAAAGGAGCAGATAAGAGATTAATAAATTCCATAAATATATATGTATCTTTTCTTACATATACCCAAATGGCTGGAAAAAGGCAAAAAAATTGTAAAAAATTAAGTAATTGTCATATAAAACATGCATGTGTTGCGTGCAGTGCATATATGCTCATGTACTTTTAACCGCTGTAGCAGAAAAACACCAAATTTATCAGACATTTACAGTTTTTTTACTCCAACATTTTAATACAATCATGTCTAACTTTTGTTTTAGAGATGTAATTCAGGCCACTACTGGCTGTCTGCATTCACGCAAACTGAATCGGGAAAATCAAATCTTAAATCTCTGAGGCCTTGTTGCTCTGGGTATTACATTTTTGGTCTAAATCATTACTGCTAAATCAGTTATGTGAGAGCTGAGCGACGAACAAGAACAGAGAGCTCGCTTTCCTCCTTTAAGGGTTATTTATCCTCACATTGCCGTTTGGCATCACTGTCGTCTCACCTCATTTTGGCCATAACTCAGGCTGAAAAATGGTCACTGAGTTATGGCGATTAAGCTCCTTGAAGAGCGCCAGGGCCCGACATGTTTTCACGATTGTGAAACGAGTGTTTGCTGAATGTGAAGTAAACACTTGAGACTCTGTTCAGAAAAGCGAGGCGCTCGCATCAATCAGCGCAGATACGGCTCGATAACTCAAAACACGCCGTATTCATGAGGGGACATTTGCATTTCCAAGCCGCAAATTTCTGGAAAAATCCCGACAGCGTCTTGCGTATTTCCATGACAAAGCATTCCCGGGCCAGAGCCCTGCCAGGTCGCCCTGACCCCGAGACTCCGACGGCTGGATTAGGGGTGCCAGGAGACCCTGGGCTCAAAAAGCCGCCAGAGAAACGCCCCAAAGAAACGCACGATGGGCCACAGCTGCAGCGGCAGCACCTGGTTTCTGCTCCGTGAGAACCGAGGCCATGCCAAGTCCTGCGTCAGAGGCTCAGACTAATCCCCGCTCCCTCTCCTGGGGTCCGGGCGGCCGGGGGTCAGGAAGCGGCCGACCCCTCACCTCCTTCCCCGAGGCCTCTCGAGAAAACAAACACAGTGGGAGTGTTTCCCCGCAGGACGCCTGACCGGGAGGCTACGGGAGGTCAGAGGAGGTGGCCTGAGGACCACCAGGGTCAGCCTGTGTGTGTGTGGGGGGGGGGGCTCCACCCAGACCTGGGTTGCTTCGGTTTGGCTTCAAAAACAGGGAGACAACTCAGAACTGACAAGCTCATCCACATCAACAAGAAAGTTCTGTCGGCTGGAGAAAACCTGAACCTTTAAAAACCTTTTTCCAAACCTTTAAAAACAGCTCGAAATGCCCACTTTGAACAAGAAACTCAGTTGAATGAGTTTATGTAAGAAAAAAAACAACAAAAAATCTCATTTAAGCTGTTATCAAAATCAGTCCAGGGACTTCCAGGCTGCCGCTCTGCTCTAATAAAACCCGATTTTAGCCCCTGCAGCGAGTTAAGCTGTAAACATCCATCACATGCATCCATTCAGTATCCTCCACAGACGGCTGTCCATCCACCACATGGTTTCCATTCACCGATTAGCAGACTTTCTGACTAAATCACGCTGAATCAGCTCTTTCCTGCTGCCGGACACTCGAGGGCACCCTGTTGCCGATTGCCTGTATTAGTTACAGTGTCTGCTGCCTCTCAAACCGGCTCTCTCAATGTTTCAGCTGCTTTCCATAAGCGGGTGCACGGCCTCTTACATGCACACACAAAGAAAACGAAAAACTAAACGAGGCTAAACAGCGTTCATTAACTCGATTAGCCCTCAATGCCCCCAAGTTAGGGTCGCATCAAGTGTTTGAGCCAATAAGAAGGGATCTTGATCCAGTGTCATGTTTTCCCTGGAAAACCTGCATCGTGAAACCTTAAATTGATTTCCTCCAGACCCCCCACAGCTGTAAAAGTACGGCAACACCAGTCGGCCAACAAGCATCTTTCAGCTCATCGAGGATAAAGAGCCCGATGTGCTCCCCTGACCTCTGAGCCCTCTGATTGGCTCTGCAGGGCGACGCAAAAAGGCCCCAACGGGGCGCTTCAGGACACCTCCAGACGCCTTTGAAGGCGCCTCAGCAGCTCTGTGGGCTCTAACGTTTAGCAGGCGCTCCTGATAAGCCCTGACTGATTGGTGTGCGGTCGTAAATATGAGTTTGTTATGAGGCCACAGAGGAAATCCCAGTCGTAAAAATTGCGAGCGCCGCGGGGCAGCCGAGGAATGCCCATAAAGAGAGCCGCTGCTCTCCATCACAGAGCTTCAAACACCTCCTTCAATCTCACCTCCTCAAGATTTAAAGGCCTCCTCAGCCCCAGCTATGCAGGGATGGCGTTCCTCAGTCCGGAGGCCGAAAAGAATCGGGCCTTTTCATCCCACAGAAAGATCCAAAATGGATCCTGAGGGGTCTGTGCTCCCCGGGGACGGGGCTGAGATTAAAGCCAGCCACCAAACGCAGATGAGGGGAGTTCAGATGTCCCGAAGGAACATAAACACCCTCTCACCTCCTGCCTAATTCAAAATGAGCATCAGAGTGACCACGAGGCCGGGCAGCTGGTTCAAAGCTGGTTCAGATCAGAGGACTGTATGAAGGTGGATGAAGCCGCCATCTGAGCTCAATAGTCCTCGTTTTTATTTGAAGTGTTTAAAGTTTCCACACACAGTCTGGACAGAAGAGCAGGTTTTTGTCTTATTTGTGCCAAATCTCCTGCAAACGCATCCTAATGAGTGCAGGACTGGCATCGCTACAGTTTCCGTTCTTTAAAAATAGGCTTAAAGTTCAGCCTGTTGAATGGCTTTTCGGAGCTGATGCACATTGTGATCAAAACACAGAGAAGGGGCTGAGAAGTGGATCCGCCTCCGGTCCACCTCTGAGCAACATGCAGGCGCCGCCTTTCCTTAAACGCATCACGCAGCAGGGACATTGTGTTTTAAGTCTGTAAAAGGGGCTGCTCTCCATTACTCAGCTTCTTTAGGATCAGATGGACCGATCCACCCTCCTCTGCCCATAAACTGTGCAGGAAGTCACAAAGAAATTATGGCTTCTTGAAAGCTGAGTTTGTTTCCTAAAACTTTCCCAAATCGCAGACTTCTGAGCCTTAATGCTCCCATTAAACAGCCAAAATACACTTAGCAGAAAAGCAGTGATGGAACCTCAAATCAAGCCCGAAAAGAGCTGCTTTTGTGGAGCTGCTGATCAATATTCAGAGCATTGATCAGCAGCTCCTGGCCGGCACTCTGAATTCCTGTGGAAGCAGAAAGGAGGGAGGCTCATGTTTTCCAACACACTGCTTCTGTGCTTTTTTTTAACCTTTTTTCTTTCTTAAATAACTTACAAAGCTGTTGGTCTGATGTGGTTTTCTCATTTGATCTGCATCCTGATATGCAAAAGCTGAAATCTGTGTGCGGCTTTTTCATCCACAAGCTCAAAATGGAGCGGTTTCAACCCGCCAAAGGTTGAAGAAACGCAGCTTTCCAACAAAGAGGCGGACAGGAAATGAGCCGTGACAGCCAGAGGACCTTTAGCAGCCGTCAGGTTTCAGCCAGTGCAGCAACCTGCACACGCTGTGCCGGCTCTAGGCTGGAAAAAGGACTCTCGTAGTCACAACAAGACACAGGATGAAACGATGCTCCAGCAGGAAAGGCTCAAAAGTCTCAGCCTCTGTGCGAACATTTGAAAATGAATGGTAATTTTTTGATAGCACTGAGCTGTAAAGGCACTTTTTTCCCCTTTGGCTGGGGTTCAGGGAGGGCTTCAGGCTCGGATCCAAGCGCTCAGGCAACAGAAACCGGAGAGCAAATCGTTCAAACATCAGCAAATCTGAGCAGCTCCCTCAAATCGGGGGAAATGGTCCTCCCAGTCCTCGTTTCTCTGTGTTCACACATGCATTAGAACAGTAGCTGAGCCTGTAAATGAGCATCCAGGCAGCCGGCCGGGCGGAGAGCGTGCGCTCGCTGACACTGGGAATAACCGAGATTTATGCTAGCGCCGCTCAACCTGCCAGCAGATTGCATCAGCAGCCTCCCCGAAGGCACCTGGAGCGCTTTAGTGGGATCTGGAAACAGAGGAAACTGGGGCAGATCTGGAGCAGAGGAGGAGAGGAGCAGCTCTCACCTCCACCATGTGGGGGTCCAGAGTTCAGTCCTGCTTCTGCCCCCAGAGGAGAGCCTCCATCTGCCAGCACCACCTCCGTCTCTCCGTCTTGTCGCTTCACACCACTGAACACAAGTCAGATCCGGCCATACCCGACCCGACATGCCGCCCAGCTCCTGGTGCTGTTTCCTGACCGCTCTCCCAGCCTGGACGGTAAAACCTTCACAGATGATCCAGAACGCGGCGGCACGTCTGGTTTCAATCAGCCCAAAAAGTCTCACGTCTCCCCTCGGTTCACTGAGCCTCACCGGTTACCCCCGGTTACCACTGGTTACCCCAGGTTACCACTGGCTGCCCACATCAAACCCAACTCCCTGATGCTGGCCTACAGAGTGCTTAAGTGTCTAAGTGTTTACTTTGTAAGTCACTTTGGATAAAAGCGTCTCGATGCAAAAACGGAAACAGAAACTAACTGCCCCCTTTTCCTGAAAAGGAACCGGCTCCAAACACTCTCCAGCACCTCTAAACTCTCCTCATCCATCCATAAAACGCACACCAAGATCCAAAGGAAATGCTCCATCCAGAGGAAGGAGTCAGTCCATTTCTTCGTGTTTTTTCAAACATTTACAACTCAGGGATTTTATTAAAAGGGGGAAGCAGGGTGGGAAACAGGCCCCCCAGAGCCTTTAACACAGCAACAAAGATCCATCAGATAGATAGATAGATAGATTCTGTTTAAAACAGAAACTAGAGGCCAGGCTCTGAAATCTGACATAATCACCATCAATGATTCAACCATCTAACAGGAAACGCTGCTCTGGTGTTTGTCAGGGATGAAAAACGCCCGAAGCCACTAAAAGGCAAACGCTCTCCTGTTGTTGTTTGCTTTGATTTACAGCTGGAGGTGTCCTTTGTGATATGTGGTTTAAAGATTAACCGGGGCAGCCGGAGACGACTCACTTCTACTGAGGAGCCCCGACCTGAGAAACAGCTTCAGCATTTATGGTCCCTGATAAATAACATTTAACTGCACTGTAAATCCAAAAGGGGCTTTTATCTGAACTAGAACCCCACTGAGCTGTGTGACTGTGTATTTAAAGAAGTTTTAAAGGGCGTGAGGAAGGAAATCAGAACAGTCTGACAGAGGCAGCTGCTGCTGCTCGTCAGTCTGAAGGTTTAAAACGTTAAAACTATCTGGAGTCCATCGATCTGTAGAGATGATTCACAGCTGGAAAACCTTCAGGGCAGGAATGGTCAGACCCAGCAGCTCCATCTGATACTCAGAGGCCAAAGGTCATGGCAGACTGAGCAGGTAGGTTTGCCCAAACAGGTCCAAACCAGAGCCCAAACTGGATCCCAAACCGGAGCCCAAACCGGAAAAAAACCGGACCAAACCGGAGCCCTAACCAGACCAAACCAGAGCCCAAA
>JABUIW010000087.1:184888-197078 GCA_013363375.1 Menidia beryllina
TGGAGTGACTTTATAAGGTGTCCACATGCGCGTGCCCGCCACGTCTCACGGGCTCGGAGTCGCTGGGAGGTTTAGTTTGAAGCTCCAGCCGGAACTTCTCACGCACTCATCCCGGATCGTTTTACGCACGTGTTGACTTTTCTCCTAAACCAAAGTCCATCAAAGGCTCCCCGCAGGCAGTTCTCTGCCCCCCCCGCCCCCCCCGGAGCCCGGAGCCCGGAAAACGGCTTATCCCTGCACCCGAGCCCCCCCGCAGGACGACAAATAAACGCCTCAATATGACGCGCAGCTGGACCGCAACAGATGGCAGAAGTGTGTGTCTGTGTGTGTGTGAGGGGAGGGGGGGCAGTCAGCCCACCTGGAACCTGAACGCACCTCCACGTGGACTGAGAGGATTGTTCAAAATGCAGTTAAAAAAAAGAAAAATACATTTCTTACTTTGAGATCTTTAGATAGATTATCTTTAGGTAATCTCAAAGTCACGGTGCGTTCAGGTGCACCCTGTAAACTCTGCCACCTCTTCTCATCTGTGTCTGAGGCACGTGCAGACCAGCTGGAGTCTGCTGGGATTTCCTCCCCTCTCTCTCATCAGAAATGGCCAAATAAACGTGTTTCCCAGATCCAGCCTGACATATTGTTGTCTTCTTCTGACATTCTTCATCATCCTGAGCGGGAGAAGTTTATCAAAGAGGTTTGTTCTCGTGTTTCAGGCTGGTTTGGCCTCCAACATGTGGATGAATCAATAGAGGTTTCTATCTGATATGGAGCGTTTCAGGCATTACTGGAGGAATGGTTTCATTAGGTTTGGGGTTTCTGTATTAAAGTTCTCAGCAGACGTCCAAAGGTCCACCTTGGACAGATGTACCTAAACATATCACACCAGGTGTCAAAATTACATGAGGTGGTCTGTTTTTATAAAGGTGGTGCGGGGGAGGGGGGGCTTTTAAACACAAACCTTCCCCAGTATCTTTAAAAAGTCCATGTTGACTTAAAGTTTTCTAGATGTTTGTAAAGACTTAAATAAATGTTGGCTATAACTTTCCTACAATTTTGCTAGAAGTTGGAGAAATATTTGCTAAAGGTGAGCTAACTGTTTGCTTAAACTTGGAAAAATGTTTGTAAAATGATAGCTGAATACTTACTGGAAGTAAGCTACCTGTTGGCCTAAACTTTGCTAAATGTTTGTAAAGAGTTAACTAAATGTTCGCTATAGTCTAGCTAAATTTTTGCTATAAATTGCATCATTTGCTAGAATTGAGCTAAATGTTTGTAAAATGTTAGATAAATCTTGTCTATGAATCAGCAAAAAGTTGGGTATAACTAAATTGAATGTTAGGTAAGTTGGCTAAATATTGGCTAACTTTTAGAAATGGTGCTAAAGGTCCTGATGAGACAACTGTCGCGTTGGCCCCAGATTTGCTGACGCTGTGCGTCTGAGTGCAGAGGACTGAGTTAAGGAAGACCCCCTTCTACCTTCAGATCAGGCTGGAAACTTTCCTTTTCGATAAAGCTGACAGATAGGTGTTGCTCAGTGACCCTTAAAGTTACCTAAATTTCTGCTATAAGTTAGCTACATATTAGCGATAAGATAGCTAAACATGGCTATAAGTTGTTGGCTGTGACTCAACTAAATGTTTGTAAAATATTACCTTATTGTTGGCTATAGCCTAGCTACATTTTGGTATAAATTGCCTCAGTTGCTTGAAGTGAGTTAAGTGTTGACCTAAACTTTTATAAATGTTTGTAAAGAGTAAACTAAATGTCGTCTATGACTTAGCAAAAAATTGGTATATCTTAATTAAATGGGTAAGTCGGCTAAATATTGGCTAACTTTCAAAAATGGTGCTAAAGGTCCTGATGAGACAACTGTCGCGTTGGCCTCAGATTTGCTGACGCTGTGCGTCTGAGTGCAGGGGACTGAGTTAAGGCAGCAGACCTCCTTCTACCTTTAAGGTCGGGCTGGAAACTTTCCTTTTTGATAAGGCTGACAGATAGGTATTGCTCAGTGACCCTGAAAGCTACCTAAATGTCCGCTATGAGTCAGCTAGATATTGGCAACAAGATAGCTAAATAACAGCTATAAGTTGTTGGCTGTGACTCAGCTAAATGTTTGTAAAATGTTAGCTTAATGTTTGCTAGAAGTAACCTGCCTGTTCACGTAAACTTTGTTAAATGTTTGTAAAGCGTTAACTAAATATTGGCTATAACCTAGCTAAGTTTTTGCTATAAATTGCTATAAATTTGCTAGATTGAACTAACTATTGACTTAAACTTTTCTAAATGATGCATCTCTGCATTTTCTACATAAAAACTGCCATTACTTCGCACATATTTGAACTTGACATGAAACATAATCTGAGAAGAGTCTGAACCTCCAAGAGGTTTTTCTGTGACCTCCAGACGATTAATTACTTTAATCCTTGTAATAAGTCAAAGAATAACTGTGTTTTTGGTGACTTTGAGGTTTAAACTTGGGGTTATCTTTCCGCTGGATGACCAGGGTGATAACTCAGGAAGAAAAAACAACTTTTGAACTTATCTTGACGAACAAATCAGTCACTAGTGGAAGTGGATCTGCGATGTGGATCGCTGAAACAACAGAATATTGTTTTCTGTGTGTAGTCCGCTGACTTGTGCATTTCTAATCCTCCCTTCATATATGGAAAATGCCCCAGCAGGATGCAGATACCTCCATTGTTTATCTGACCTCAGGGCCTCCCCCCCCTATCTGCCACTTGTCCATTAGGGCTACATTAGCCAGGACCGGCTAGCTGATACCATCTTTATGAGACCGATGTCTGATTTAGCCTTGACGCGTCCTTCATGTTTGTACTTCACTGACCTGAGTTTGATGCATTGATCCCACAGCTGTTTTTCATTAGCTGCCCCCCCCCCCCCCCCCCCCCCCCCCCATGAACATACCATACTCCCCTGCATCTCGTCTATACTCCTAATCAGCCCCCGATTGCCACCCAATTCCTGACCTTGACCCCAAAGCAAGCCTTGAATTTTGAACTTTAGCACCCCCCCCCCCCCCCGTGTCCTGCAGCTAACCCCCCCCCACCCCCCTCCACCAATTCCCCCCCGTGGAACGGATCAAAATCTTTTGGATCTCCTGTATAGATGCTGGATGACCCTAAAGGTCCACTGGTTGGGGGCACATGTGTTCCACATCGGCGGGGTCGTCTGGGGGAAGTGTTACACAAACAGTTCAGCCATTTCAAACCAAAACAAGCTGGCAGCACGGAACAGCCCCCGGGGGCCCGAAGCGCAGCACCCACAAAGCTCCAGGAAGGCTGGATGACGACAGGAAAATGTAAAATTCAGCAGCCAGAGTCACAAAACACCAAGGAAGAGGAGAACTTAAGACTTTCCAATGAAGTCGTCTTTATTAGCGCCCCCCCCCCTCCATCACAGGGGCCGCTGACTTTAGGATCTGTCCTTCTGCACAACACGGGTCTAATTTGTGATGAAACACTCAAAGCTAACTGTTTTTAGAAATAAAAACAAGCTTTCCCCCTGAAATTAAAACAGTCCAAAATGACACAAAACATGGTTTTCTGTTTTCTGACAGTATCCAGCTCCCCTCTTTATGTTGTGATGAGACACTTAAAGCACACTTTTCTTAATGATTGAACTCAATTAGTCAAATTAAAGCAAATATGTGGACACATAGATGTATCAATGGATGGAAATTAGAGTAAAAATGTAAAAATTATGTTGCATTTGATCATTTAATCGGTGCATTTTTACCATGTTAATTTGTTTCCTGATATTTTTGTAAACGTGCCGTAATTTGGATTTCTGTGAACTCAGTCCTCCGTGCAGACTAAATGTATTAGGATACTTTAATGTTGACCAAGCCTGAGTTGTTGTATGTGAATATGAGCAATGAAGAAGCAGAGGTGGACACAATAAGAGTCTGGAGTGACCACAGGGGCCAATTCCGGTGGCCGCCCGGCATTTCTGCCAGAGCTGAATCAGCTGTTTTTAGAGGAGGGAGCATTTCTATGGTTTCTCCGATGGCCGCCATTGGTTATTTCTGCTTTTTTTAAAGGAAAGAAATGCTTCAATCAGCACAAATGGAGGAGCGTTCATGAAAAGAGAGTCAAACCTTTGCGTCGCATAAACGCTGCTGCTCGGCAGCTCTGGATCCGGAAGGGTTGTTGGGATTGTTTCGGTTTGTTGGGTCTCCAGGAGCAGCTCTCCAGCTTCTTGAAGGACGTCCCAAAGCTCTGCTCTGGATGCTGCTGCTGCCTTTTGGGGAGGATCCATCCCTCCATCAGAGCTGGGCTTCAGTCCACTTCTGGTTCCTCTGGCAGAGCCACGCCTTTCCTCCCTGTTTCCTTCCTTCAGAGAGGCTTCTTACAGCCCCCCTTCATGGAGAGCATTTCTGATGAGGCCACCAGGAGATGGTCAGCTGGAGGTCCAGATGCAGCTCTCAGCTCCTGTTCAGCTCTCTGCTGGATCTGCTCCTCTTTCTGAAGGACCTCACTTTCAGGTCGTCTTCATCTGCTGGATTAGAGTTTTTCAGGCCCAGCTCTTCTTCTTCTTCTGTTCTCCACTGGTCCAGTTTCCTCAGATGTTTTAAGGACTCACTGCCCACCAGGCTGAGAATCCTCAGAAATCCTGTTTCCTGTCTGTCAGACTGGCTTTTCTTTGGCCTTTTTCCCACCAGCTACAGAAATGGAACAAATGATCTGTGACAGGCTGCTGCTGACAAAGAGCCTAAAGATTTGACACAGAGCTGGCTCAGCCCTTGAGTTAGGGGCATGTTTCTGCCTGGGTGACTCAGCTTTTCTCATAATTGCTAGATAGGGAGTCTAATAAAAAAAGTTTTAATGCGGCTCCTACTTTTCTTGTCGGTGGAAAAATTGACTAAATGGAAATAATCTGACAGAATCTGCTTTTTCCTGCCTCCTTTCGGGCTTTTCCCATCTGAGCTCAGCTGTGGTTGTGGTGGAGGTTTGGCCCAAAGCGTTTTGGTAGACACCCTGTGGCCCATCGGTCCACCTCCGGGGGTCAAAGGTCAAACCGCCGCTCCCCACCTGGAGGCCTTTAACTGCTGGTGGACAGCGGAGAGGAAGAAACCGAGAGATGAGACCACAAACTGGTGCCAGCTCGTGTTTGGGTCCGAACCCAGAACCGGTTCAGACGTCCAGAACCAGGCCAGAAGTCCAGAACCAGGCCAGACGTCCAGAACCAGGCCAGACATCCAGAACCGGCCCAGATGTGCAGGGGGGGGGGTCAAATCTGTTGGACTCTTTGACCTAGAAGAGCATTAAGGAAAAAACTGAATGGAGCTTTTGTTTTTCATAATAAAAATCAGTTTCTGTAAAACTCACATCAAGGAACCAGAACCAGAACCAGGAGGATCCTCCACCAGAACCAGAACCAGGTGAAACCTCCATCAGAACCAGAACCAGAACCAGGAGGAACCTCCATCAGAACCAGATCCAGAACCAGGTGAAACCTCCATCAGAACCAGATCCAGAACCAGGAGGAACCTCCATCAGAACCTGAACCAGGAGGATACCTCTACCAGAACCAGAACCAGGGGGTCCTCCACCAGAACCAGAACCACCCTCCTCTGCTCATTCAGAGCTTCAGATGTGAGGAGCAGGACTTTCGGTTCTCTTCTGGATCCAACAGGAAGATCCTCTGAAGCTGGAGGATCGGATCAGAACTGCAGCTCTTTGGATCAGCCGGAGGCTGGGACTGAGTTTATGGGTCAGCAGAACTGGGCCAGAACCAGAGCAGAGCAGAAGATGGAGCAGCTTTTTGGGACAGGAAGCTGCTCGTCTTGGGACTTTGTGAAAGGAATCAGAGGCCAGATTCTGTGGGACCGGGCCCGGTTCTGGAGTCCAGGGCGTAAACAGCCAGTGGCTGAGGTGATCAGTGGCTGGGCGGGAGTGGGGGCTGCTGCTTTGCTGCTGCTTTGCTGCTTTTATTGTCGTCTTTACGAGCTGTCCGGGGTGAGAACCGGCCTCTGTTGACCGGCCTCCTCAGAGCCTAAAAAAAACAGCAGAAAAAGATCAATTTACTGCATTTAACAAGGAATGTAAATCACATTTAGTGTTCCAAAGAAACAGAATTATTATTTATTATAAAACGATCCCTTTAGAACTTTAATGAATTGGATTAGAATTAATTGGATCATAATTGGACTTGTATTGAACTTGTTTACTTTCTCTCTCAGATGCCCCGACGTGACTTCAGTTGTGAATGGCGCTACACAAATAAACCAAATCCAGTTATTATCTGCAGAGAGGAGCGCTTCAGAAATAACCGGTCCCGTCCTGAGGACGCGGACGAGCCTTTTTCAGATGGAGATGGAGGGGATCGAGGACCAGAACCCGACCAGAACCCGAACAAACCCGATCCGTGTGCAATAACTCAGCCTGATCCAGTTAATGTCCCTGCTCACTTCTTTTAATTCTATATTTCGATAAGTTAAGGATAGTTTTAGAGTTTATATTATGATGTTTTGGGCCAAATTTTGTACATTTTTTGTCATTTTGCTTTTTTTCCTGTCCTGTTAAGCTGCTGGAACCTGAATCTCCCAGAATAAGTCGTCCCAAGAGATAATTAAGTCAACTCTAAGTCTGAGCCTAAATTTAAATTGATGCTCTTTTACATCTGAGGCTGAATTCAACCCTTTTTTGGGCCTGCAGAGGACAGATTGATAATTTAAAATGGCCTCTCTGTGTTCTGCCTGTGTCTGTGGGCTCTCAGGCTTCCTCCCACCTTCCAAAAACATGCATGTTACGTTCATGGATTATGAATTGCCACCTGGGGTCCTCAGAAGTACACAGCTGGATGGATTTTCTGCCCTCTGAGTCCTCCGACTTTGAGCTGTTTCATCCTAACTGTGTGTATGTGCCAACCTGTGAGGACTCAGGTGGTTTCATTTGCCTCCTTTTCTGGATCCCTGAGTGGTTCGGGTAGGACCCCGGCAGAGTCACCTCAGGGTCACCCAAACCTGACCCATAACAGAGCAGAAACAACCAGCAGGGATTCGAACCAGAAACCCGCTGGCTGTGAGGCCTCAGCACCCTCATTTCACTTCTCCTGGGCTGAATGACTCAAAATTAGCAGCATCAGAAGCCTGAAGGAGCCTCGGATGTGATCGAGGACAAGAACTGAATGGAAGATTTTAAATGGAAAATATATTAATATTAAAAACAAATAAAACAAAATCAACAGTTTGAGGATTAAAAAAAAAAAAAAAAAAAAAAAACAATAACAACAAATGGTAATTAATGAAGGTTTGAACTGTCCATTCCTGCTATTCCACCTTCATAATTCCCCAGATCATGATCTGAACATCCCAAAAAATAAATGAAGGAGAAAAAAGTCCAAAACTGATGAACTCCAGAGGAAGTGTAGTTTAGTGGTTTAGTTCAGCAGAAGGTGGATCGCCAGGTTGAATTAATGCTCTATCTTCATGTTCTGGAGACTTCACAGTTCAACAGGATCAAAAACCCAAATTGATTTAACATTTTAAAGCCTGAAATGTGCTGCAGAGCGCCTCCCTGGGCTGGAGGAGGGTTTTTGTCAGTTTTTGGAGGGTTTTTGTCAGTTTCTTCTGGTTTTGGGGCTCTTTGGAGTTTGAGCTGGTCTCAGATCTGCTGCCTCGGCCTCTCCGTCCCGTTCACCAGCTCCTCCCGTGTTTACCCAGCTGCTGCAGATCAGCTCTTCTCCTCAGAGTTTAAGCCTCTGTTCAGTCCTTTTCAGACCCCCAACTCGTGGGTTCAATCTCTCAGTTTGTTTTCTTGGCCTTCCAGCTCCTTTAATTCTCTTAAATAAACAAAGTT
Source organism: Menidia beryllina (assembly GCA_013363375.1). Lineage (NCBI taxonomy): Eukaryota > Metazoa > Chordata > Actinopteri > Atheriniformes > Atherinopsidae > Menidia > Menidia beryllina. The sequence continues at coordinate 192,706 of JABUIW010000087.1, forward strand.
TAGCTTCCTCTGACCTCTTTATCTTCAGATGATCTTTATCTGTAGATTAAGAGGCCAGAAGAGAATCAACTTCCTCCGTAAAGCACCTTAAAAACAGCAGGCAACAACACAAAAAACGTTCATCGCTTTAAATGAATCTTAATGGAAACTCATAATGATGCTACCAGGAAACAAAATGCACTCTGAGGCTTTAAGCAGCAGGGATTCAAAGGGTTAACTCACTGCAGTTTAAAGAGGATTTCTGCAATAAAACAGCAGATTTTTGTGTCACAGCTTGTAAAGCGTTCCTTTAAAATCATCTGAAATGACACCAAAGCAAACTGTGGACCGGGGAGCACAAAGCACAGACAAAGAGCCGGTTTGCTCTGAGGAGAAAGGCCCTCTCTTAAGGACAGAAATTAGATCCCACAGAAAATGGAAGTAAATTTAATCTGGGAAGTTAAGGCAGATAAATCACACAGGTGCTGCAGCTGTCCTGGACCTCACCCGCACACAGGAGAGACATCCATCCATCCATCCATCCATCCATCCATCCATCCATCCATCCATCCATCCATCCGTCCATCCATCCATCATTCCATCCATCCGTCCGTCCGTCCATCCATCCATCCATCCATCCATCCATCCATCCATCCATCCATCCATCCATCCATCCATCCATCCATCCATCCATCCATCCTCTGAAAGTTTAAGGCTGTTCCACTGTGTAGTTTGAGTCTGAGGTCTCTCATTTTGTGTTTTTCAAGTTTTTTTCTGCCTTTTTCTGTTTTTTTGTGTGTTTTTCTGGCTCAGTTGGTTATTTTAAGTGCGTATCTGGTATCGTTTTCATTCTTTGTGGCCTTTTTCGTCCTTTTTTCGGTTTGTATCTTTGTATCTGTGTCGATTTGAGCTTCTGGGGATTTATTGCCAGTTTTGGGGAAGTATTCAACCAAAAAACCAACACAGATAAAGTCCGGAACAGTTAGCGACTGATGATCGGTAATAAAAATGGGGGAAAATGGTCGGGACTGACGTCAGTTTGGTGCATTTTGGGGACATTCGTCACATCTGAGTGAATTGTGCTGCGGTTTCTGCATTAATCGTGTTTGGCGAGCGAACAGCTGGTGAATCATCGGTTTGTCTGGGAAACATCCAAACTAGCTGTTGACCACATCCACGCTGTGACCTAAGCATGACTCGGCTGTTTGCAGCCCCCACCCCCCCTCAGATCTGCCCTCCAGAATCTCCACAGACGGCTGGTTTAAGGGTCCAGAATTTGTTCTGGAGGGGAACCAGAGCAGTTTTAGTCGTTGGGCACACGGGAAGACAGACCCCATATCTCAAAAACCCAAAGCAGAACTATTTTAGGTTGAGTTTTTCGAGAGTTTTTTGTCATTTCTCGAGTCGTCTCAGTGTTCCAGGTGAAGAAGTGAATAAATTGTGCGCTGATCCTGGGAGTTTGTGTCTTCCTGGTGGTGAAAGATGTTCTGAACTGCTCAGCTCAGAAGTCTGAACCTGCACAAACAGGCTTTGGTGCCCTTAGAAACCCTCAGCCAGAGGGGTTTGTGCCTTTTAAACATTTTCACATGGGATGAATTCCATCTGTGGTTATTTATGTTTTTGTGAAATTTATTTATTTCCACTGATTTCTGATTTTGTCCGTTTTGTATTTTTTTAGTGTCTTTTTGGTTCATTTTTATTTGTTTCATTTGTTTTTTTCCATTTCCTGATAATTCAGAACAAAAAAGTTAAAATCAGCACAAAAATACAAACAGAAAATCAGATAAATCTGTAAACAGGCCAAATGAAACAACACATACACTAAAAAGAAAAACAGAAAAACAAGAAAACACATAATAAAATAACAAAAGTGAGTGCAACAGTCTAAAACTTTAAGTTAACTGAAAGAATATTGGTGATTTTTGGATCTTTGTAGCCAGAAGTTGAAGAAGAAGACAAAGAAAATGCAGAAGAAGAGTTTTGACTTTTACAAAGACTTTATTTACAATCATAAAGGAAGATTAACATTATTAGATAACATAAATAGATATACTACCGATATTGGACATACCAAAACAAATAACAACAACAATAATAATAATAATGAAATAATAATAATTATTATTATCATAATAATAATAGTAATTATAATAACAAGAATAATTATAAGAAGAAGAAGAAGAGTTTTGAGTTTATTTACAGTTATAAAGGTAAAAGAAACACATTATGTTCTGGGACTGAACATGATCTGGAAGACTGAGAATCTACAGCGACATAATGTGTGTCAGTGCTTCCAGATGTTGCCCCCCCCCCCCCAACGGGGGGCCTGACTCAGACACTGCTCGTCACTGATTCTCACCGTCATGTTACAGCCACATATGACTCAGCAGATTAGTACCTTTGTGTCTGGACGAGTTTTGCCTCTTTTCAGATGTTATTTGGTGCCTTTTAATGCATTTTAATGCATTTTTCAGCTTTGATGAATTCGATCTCTTGTTATTGTGTGTGTTTTAGTAAAAATTCCACTTCTTTCACCTATTCCAACAGGATTTTCTTTTTTTGGGGGTGTTTAAGTAAAATTTCCACTCATTTTCACAGATTCCGACAGGATTTTTGTTCTTTTTGTGGTTGTTTTGTGCGTCTTTTTGACAGGAAATCCCTCCAGTCCCTCCTTTTCCCCTGAGAGCATCTCAGCCTGGTGCTGCTCCCCTGTTCCTGACTCCAGAGGCACCTAAAGACCCCCCAGCCTGCACACACACACACACACACACACACACACACACACACACACACAAACACGCACAAATACACGCAGTAAACTAAATGTTTGCACAGTCTCTCTTTGTTTGCACATCTTAGTTGACTGAGTGTTTTCCCCTCCATGCTGCTCTGCTGCTGCACATCCCATAATTAAAAGTCGTTCATATGAATAATTAATATTCTGGGAGCTGCGCGGCAGCTTTGTGTGTCTGTTGTGTTCATTTGCTCATCTGTTGATTTTAGCTGTGTGCTGCTTTTCGATGTGCATGTTTGGAGTTTAAATGGAGTTTAAAGTTTAAATCTTCTGGTCAGTTTTTTTTGTTTTGTGCTTATCCTTCTCCTTTGTCTGGCTGACTTTGTGCACGTTTTGTGTGTTTCTTCTCCAGTTGGTCACCCGATTGTGTCTCTGCTTCCCTGTTCCTTCAAATGACCTCAAACTCTGATGAGAACGCGGAGCTCAGAGGAGGGGAAGCAGCCAGGGGTCAGAGGTCATCAGACACCACAGAGATGGCAGCTGTGTGTGTGTGTGTGTGTGTGTGTGTTTGTTTTTCTCTTTAAAAAGTCAGACGATTTAAGACCACAGCCTGAGACTTTAAACCTGCTCATTTAATATAAGTTCCTCCAAGCCGACCAGATCAAGATACAGCAGAACCTCTACATACGACTTTAACTGGTTCCAGGACCTACTTCATATGTTAAAATATTCGTATATTGGTTCAAATATTCCCATCAAAACACACTGTAATTGGTATAATCATTCCACAGCCCAACGACCTACAAAAACTCCTTAATAAATACTGCAGATAATTACACATAGCAATAAAAAAAGCATTACATAAGATCGATGTAAAAAGAAATTAATTATAAAGAAATAATCAATAAGGGGTTTTACAGGACGAGATACAGGACGAACCCTAACTTACTCTAACTTTCACTACCTGAACTTTAAACTAACTTAGCTTATTTATTTTCATTTAATTTTGATATTTTTTCCATGACTTATGTGACGTATGTAGGAAATTTACTTTGGATGTTGAGTCGAATATTTGATCAAGTTTCACTTCGGATGTTGGAAATTTTGTATGTTTAATTTATCGCTGTAATAATTTTTTAAAATTTCTCTCTTCTTTTTAAGGTGAGGAAGTCCCTGAAAAGAAGGATTTACAGTCATTTCAGGCCTGAAAATGATCCATCCCTCTGTTTGGAGCCGATGGTCAGCGTCCCCGAACAGCCGCGTCGGAAAAGCTGAAAGCTCCTAATCAGATCTACACAGACGGGTGAATTCTTCAAAAAATGAATCATTCCTGCATTTTGGACCCGACTAATGTTTTGCGCATGGGCCTGTGAGGTCACATGTCCGAGCAGCAGGCCAATTAGCGGACAGAGAGGGAGTGTGTGAATGCCTCGGTTATCTGAAATATGCCCTAAATCATAGCGAGGATCAGCTAATAAAATTTATTTTTAACTTCATTCTGGAGGGAGCGACTCACCCTAAAAGGAATCCGTTTTTTTTTTTTTTTAAATAGCTCCATGTGCCTCAGCAGTAAGTACTTAGCAGGTAATTCAGAGGTCTGAAACAGATCCTGCTTTCAGCCTTTGGCACATTTTTTACTGCCTCCTGACATGTGGACACA
>JABUIW010000087.1:198076-241240 GCA_013363375.1 Menidia beryllina
AGGAGGAGGAGGAGGAGGAGGAGGAGGAGGAGGAAAGAGGAGGAGGAAAGAGGAGGAGGAAAGAGGAGGAGGAAAGAGGAGGAAGAGGGTGTGGCTGGAGGCTCTGCTGTCTCCTCATTTTCAGATGCACACAGAGGCTGAAATCTGCAGGAATTGTGGGTTTTGGGTTTTTTGGGGGTTTTCTGGGTTTGGATTCTGAGCAGAAACCAGAAACAACGAGTTGAAAAGCTTCAGACGGAAAGCAAAGTGGCAGCTCAGCCTGTGGGGTGTGAGGGAGGCTGTTGCTAGGCAACCGCCTGGTCCTCTCAGCTTCGTGTCAGCTGGTTTCTGGGTGTTTTTTAAACTGGGTATTTTTTTAAATAACTGAATCAAACCGATTGTGGAAAGCTGTGAACAGCAGAGGGAGTTTTCAGAGGCTCCACAGTCACACAGCAGGTCGGATTTAAACCCGATTCATTCAAACCTGATTTATTCATCCACATTCATTTAAACCGGATTCACACAAACTGAAACGCCTGAAGAGTTTTGGTTAAAAAAACTGGGTCCAGCTCCAGTTTATCATCGGTGATTTACAGATTTTTGTCCTATTCAACACATTTTCCTATAAAACAAATCAAATTTGTGCTGTTTGTCTTTGTTTTTAGGAGCCTTTATTCTGTTTAATGAGTAGCAGCAGCAGAAATCTGTTTGCATTTCTAATTTTTTTCATTCTATTTTTCCTCCTTTTCCTTAAGAAAAGTAGAACGGGCCAAAAGCCGCTTTGGCTTTCACACCGAGCGTCCTGTGAATGGATTGTTTCAAACATGTTTCATGCTTACTTAGGTGATTTTCATGGCTGCCAATAGTAAATTAGACATCTGAGGCATCAGGTGTGCTCTGAGCCGGGGCCCTAATGCGATTTACATGATGTGAACTTTAGTAAACAAGCTGAAGAATGCAAAAGCATCCTCAACAAGCAGAATCACATGCGTTTATCCAAGAATTTGGATGTTTGGCTTTGAAATGCCTCACATGTCAATGTCAGATCCTCCACTCCACCTCAGAAAGGTCTAAGTTAAGGTAAAAAAAGCGCCATTGTTTGGTGAATTGTCAGGTTTGGAACCTGGAAATCTGCTAAAAAAAAAAACATGAAAATCAGCACGGATTTTGTCACATTGTTGTATTTTAGCTTTGGGTTATTCAGGTATTAGTTTATAAAGGCAGAAACAATTAAATAAAACAATTCGATGTTACAGATGATGATCTGGGCCGGTTCTGCAACATCAGGAGCTCAAACTCAAGCAGAAACTCCTCTTTTAAAGGATGTCAGCTTCCCGTCCTGCTGGTGTCCTGATGCATCAAACCTAAAAATGAGTTTAGAGTCAACTGTTGCAACAAACAACAACTCTTCCCAGAGTTTGAAGCCCCAGTTTAACTTAAGAAAAGGAGGAATGTTCCGTTAAAGCCGGATTCACCTTTGTCTCAGAAGCCACGAGGGTTAAAACGGGCGAGTTTACACAAACATTCTCCGGCTCAGACGGCGTAATGAACGCTTTCATCACAATGCAGTCCAGCAATTGAGGTGCTGCAACCAAAACAGAGCGCGCAGCGGAACAATTGCTCCCGGCACAGAAAGTACACAGGAAGCGACTTTCTCAACCGTCCGGCCGCAGCCAGGAGTCTGGACCCCGCTCAGGAGTCGGACCGGGTTGATGGATGGCCACAGTCCTGACCCCCGAGCATCAAAAGGCCTCGGCCGGGCCCGGCAGAGGTCAGCTCACGCCGGGGAGCTCGTCCCCAAACCCACCGGGACCACAAACAGCTGTCCAGAGGTTCTGACCTGTTAGGGGGGCCGAACCCTCCAGATCCAGATTCACTGAACCTCCTTCAGTGATAATGAAATATATAGATACTATAAAATATATCGATTTTTTTCCCTAAGACTTGGTACTTGTTTTTTTTACTGGTGCACAAAACGAGCCGTACATGAACATCAACTGCAAATAGAACAAACCAAAACAGAGCAGGAACTCACAAAAAGGGTTAGGGTTAGGGCTATTCTGGACCCAAAAAAAATTTTGGCCCATTAAAAAAAAAAAAGTACTTTTTTTTTCTATTTTACTAATTAAAAATAAATTTGGATTTTTTTTAAAGACTTGAACATTTTTTAAAGAATTGAACTTTCTTGGGCTGTGGAACAGTTATACCGATTACAGTGTATTCTGCTGGGAATATTTGAACCAACCTACGAATATTATAACATCGGAAGTAGGTCCTGGAGCCAGTTCAACTCCTCTGTAGAGGTTCTGCTGTATTGGTGGTTTTAAATGATCTCAGAGGCTTTGGCATAATTTCCTGTGGTCATTCTGGGCACAGGTAGTGTAACAGCTGCAATTACTGTTTCTTCTTTGGAAAATGTGTTTAATCGTCTCATTTCCTGCTGCGTTACACTCATTAAAAGCATGCAGGGACACAGTCCCAGCTCCCGTTCCCGTGTTTTCCCGCTTTGCAACACGTCTTTAACTCTGCATCGTAAGACTGGACCACAGCATCTGACTTGACTGCCGTCATTTGGGATTAAATCCTGGTTTCTGTGCTGCTCGGCTGGTTTCCTCAGACTGATCAAAAGCTGCTCTAAGTGATGAGCTGGGAGGGGGGCGGGAGGGGGAGGGGGTCAGACTGAATCACACTGGCAGAAAAATGACACTTAAACACATGTTATTGTACAGTACAAAAACAACTTTATTTACAAAAAAACAGACCACTGCCCCCGGCCCACAAACCCCGAAGTCCAGTGATTTGTGAGGAATGCTGCGTCTGTGGTTGGGAATTTACTGGACTGACAGGAACAAAACCCAGCAAACCTTCAGGATTTTTCCTCCACCCACTTATTCAGTCTGACTTTACCCGGCGTCTAATGGCACAGGAGGGCGAGCGGCTCCCGTCGGGGCCCTTTGTTCTAATCAAAGGGTTAAAATGATCAAACGGAGGCTGGGCTCTCTCACCTGGGCTCTGCGGCAGGCTCCAAAAATGAATCCTCCTTTTTAAAACTAGTGAAAATGTCTCAGCTTTGCCGGGTGTGTGAGCCCCTGGCGGGTCGGCTCTGCCGGGGCCTCTAGAAGGCGTAGCGGGTGCGGATGTCCTCCAGCTTCTTGGAGACCTCTGGGGGGGTCCGGTCCAGCTCCTCGGCCACGCTCTTCTGCTTGTGGGGGTCCATGCTGTTGAACTGCTCACACAGATCCCCGTCGATCACGTTCTGCGGGACAAACACAGCGTCGGGATCAGCCGGAGGCCCTCAGGGGACACAAACGGCCCCTTTGGGCTTCTGCATGGGCACACGGGGGTTTTAAGGTTTATCCAAACTCTTCAAAGCAGAAGGAGAACACCCCCCCCCCCCCCCAGGTGCCAGAGGCCGGGCAGTCGAAAAGAAATCAGAAAGTATACACCGCCAATTTCAAATAACTCAATAAAGACACATTCTGTATCCACTGAGAGGTCTGACCTCCAGCTAAAATCTAATAAAAACATTTCTATGACCAAAGCTGATGGAAAACCAGCCTTTTTTGGTCCTTTGGCCTTTTTATTTTGTTCTTTAAGGAAAAATTTAGATTTTCTTACATGTATATGTAAGGGTTTCATTTAGTTTCTGAACAACTGTTGGGACTCTAGAAGGCTTAAATGTTGAATAATATCTACAGGGATACATTTAGCTCTGTTTTTTTGTCTTATTGTGTCAATTTTCTTGGTCTTCAGAGCTCCTTTTTTGGTCCTTTGGCCTTTTCTTCTTGCTCTTTTAGGACAGCTTTTCCCTGTAAATTCATGGTTTCATTGCATTTCTGACCCACTGGGGGAACTCGGGGAGGTTTCTGGGACAAAGTGACCGCTGCTGGATGCTTCCAGCTCCGGATCTTCGGCGTGAGCGTAATCTTTTTTTCTTAAAAATATCAAAGAATAAATTCAACCAAATCAGACCAAAAAAAAAAGGAAACTACAAACCTTGACGGGGAAGTAGTAGGACCTGAAGCTGAGATGGTCCCTGCCGCAAAACGGGGGGAACTCGGAGCGCATGTGCATCTCCAGATGCTGAAAGAAGTCGTGATCCTGGAAAGGAAAACATGTCAGAAGGCCATTTTTCCCGACTTCAAAACAAGTGTTTCGTGATGGTTTAGGGACGATTGGAAAGGCCTTTTCTCAGCTGTTTCACTCCAGGCCTGCGTCTTTGTGTTTTACCTCGTGTGAAGTGAAGGGCACCAGGATGCCGATGCCCCCCGACAGCGTAGTGTAGACCAGCGACTCGGAGCCTCCCGGGATCAGGGTGGTCTTCTGAAGCGACAGCACCGTCTCCCCGACGTGGTAGTTGACCACAACTTCAGCCTGGACGCAGACACAGGGAGAGGGCGTGAGCGGGGAGAGGACAAAGGAGGCCGATCGGAGGGTGGCCGGTTCAGACGGGAGCGCTCTGATCACACAAACAGCACGTCAGACGTGTCACCTGAAGCCGTTTTAGCGTTTAACTCCCGACAGGACGCGCCTGCTCTGAGGTTAAGGTCGTTAGCGGAGGCCTGCGTGCCAGGGTCGGAGAGGAGACGCTGTCATCCTCTGCCGGGAGGAAATTGGAGCAGATGGTTTAACCCAATAGCCATCAGGCACTGCGAGGTCACCCTCGGGGGGCCTCGGCCTCAAAGGGGGCAGCGGGCGGCGCCCAGTCCTGGACGCCGCCCGCGTGAGAGCGCAGAGAGGGAGAGGCGGCTCGCTCTGAGGGGAACAACAGCTGCTCTGTCAGACATACAGGCCCAGTCTGCTAAACTGCACTAACAACACATAAAGCAACTTTAAAAGTATAAGCGTCAGATTAAACAGTCACATGACTAAACAGCAGGAACATACAAACCTAGCTATAAGTGGTAAATCAATAAGCAATGCAAATGAAGATAAATGAGTGAAATAAAGTAAAAATACAAATAAATAAATAAAAATGAAGAAATATAAATTATATGAAAAAATAGAAATAATAAAAAATAAATACATTTAAAAAAAAATTAAAAAATGAATCCTAAAAATAGAAATAATAAAAAATAAATATATTGATGGCAGATGGATGGGTCCAACTGAACACCAACAGGGTGGATTTGTACCACAGCTTTTTTTTTTTTGGCTGAGGACATTCTTCTGCTGATTTTTGATGAATAAATCAGCAGTTACTTTACATTTTCTTCATATTTTACACTTTTAAAAGGACTAATATCATCCTAAAGCACCACAAAAGCAACTAAGCATTCTAACACCTTAAGAAAACGACTTCTCAGCTAAAACCGGCTCAGAGTTGAGACTGCAGCCACAGAGGACGGTCATGTGGTCTGAGAAGCCCCAGTGGCCCCTCATTGGGGGGGGGGGGTAATGGGTCTTCCCTTATTCCAGCATGGATATGAGTGACGGAGGGGTTCAGGAAGCAGGAGTCGAGCTCCAGAGGCCAAACCTGAGCCCGCTGAGCCTCCCAGGGCCGAGTTGGCCCCACTGCCCTACGAGAAAACCCACTCTGGGTGGAAACCAAAGCCTTGAGAAGGCAGGAGGATTGTTCCCGTCGTGCACCTGATCAGCGGCTTTAAACATGCTTTCTTTCCTCCTGTTTCCTGTTTGGAAGCTTAAACTGAGCATCAAACGGAAGTAAAAACCCACAGAGACCTCCCAAATGTTGGATCTTGATGTGGGAGCGCCGCCTTAAGTCACAGCTTAAATTCTGTCCGGTCTTCCCATTGACTGGAGACACTCTGGTCTATAACATAACTGGGATTGCACAGGACAAAGACAGTGAGTCCCTTCATCTCAGTCCACAGACAGCTGTGTCCGGCTGACCTTTTTATTTCGAGATAAATTAATTCAATAAAAGAGGAATGCATCTAATTTAATGGGAAACATCATCTGGCCCGGCCGCGTCGGGATAATCGAGTTCCACTGGCCAGATGCCGATTCATACACAGACACACACCTCTGGATACAGTCTGGGCGTTCACGCTGGCGCCTATAAATAGACCCGCTGCATTTCCAAACTCAAATGAATCAAATGTGTGCAGAGGCAAAAATAGCAGACAAACACTGTGTCACAAAGAAAACTGGGACCAGCTCGTCCCGTCTCCTCCGGAGGGACTTTCCCAGTTTGGGTGCCACCTAAACATTCTCTGGCCAGGACCGGTAGGGCAGCGTTTCTCCCCCGTTTGTGAGGAGGTCCAGGCTTTCCTTCGCTGGTCAGACACAGATCAGACACTTCAGGCTTTAAGGGCCGAGGAGTCGAGTCAGGACTTCATCTGTGTGTCAGTTAAAGAGCAAAAGACGTCTGAAAACACACTGGACGGTTTTCTGTGCGTCTGTGGAGCTTTTGCTTTCGGAAATGTTTCTTAAAATATACAGATATATCAAATTTAATGTAGATTAAAGCTTTTTTTTTTTTAATTTAACAGGAGGAAACGAGACTCAAAGAGCCCTTCAAATGCTGCAAATGTATCACTGAGTGTAAAAGGAGCTGAAACTTAATCTAGTAAATAACCACAGCAGAAAAACATGCTAAAAAAGGTTAAGAGTCGGCGTATTAATCCCAAAAAAAGTCACTCAGTCCCATTTATTTGTTTCTTTAGTCAGAAACGGACTCCTGTTCACTTCCAGACTGTCACTAAGCCCTAATAAAGTCCTAATTTCATAACTAGAGGTTGCCGTGGAGCATGAGGATGAGTTAAGGTCTGCTGGGAGATAATTCAAAGTCGAGTGGCCAACCTTTTATCTTAGTGGGTTATTACAAACCTGGGGTCAGAGTGGAGTAAGACAAGTCCAATCAGGTTTTTTCAGTTCAGGCAGCTGGTTTATATAATAATAAGTGATGCGTTTCCACATGTTACACTGTCTTCCACTAGTGGGAAATCTGCAGGAAATCCTGCCTCCTGATGGAAAATATGAGTGGACTGCTCCTATTTCTCCTGTTTCTAAGAGGAATAAAAAATATATTCTGCTTGCTTTTTAGCACCTCTGCGTTAAATCCTCTACTCACAGCAGCTCCAAAGCAGAGCCCTCTGCCGTCTTATCCTTTAGTTTCCATGATTCTACTGAGCTGCTGGGAGTGCCGACTTTTTTTTAAGGAGAACTTTTAGGGGACTATCTAGAATTAGATCTCTAAACACATTATTAGCTCCTTAGTCTTTTGTCCTTTTGTCAGTAAGAGGCTGATCTTAGCTGACTGAGTTGGCTTCATGCTGCTTATTTGTTGTGGTGGTGCTGGCCAACAGCACTCTGCAACCGCTGCTTGTACAAATAAAGCTGGGCTGGGTGTCGGGATGTGACCCCGTACGGCCTCCAGAGCGACGACAGGGCAGGTCGACAGTCGTCAGCTCTGAGCTGCTTTCACACATTTACAGCAGAGGGGGGCACAGCGGGGGCCCGACAGGAAGTGGAGGCCTTAGCGGCTCCAGTGGGAGCAAACAGGCTTCTTAAGGCTGCCCGGAGTAGGAATTCCTCCATCTGACGGTGAAACCTTATTCTGCATCCTAACAAATCTGTAGCGCCTCCCTTTTGCAGCTACGCTAGCCAGCAGGCATCAAGAAGTAATGACAGCATGACTTCCACATCACAGAGTTTTCTCTGGTGATGAGGTTTGGAATCTAAATGAAAATCATTTAAATTAATGTAAACGAAATTTCAGTCACGTGACTCTAAAGGAAAACGTGTTGTGGATCAGCTAGTCAGGCAGACTAGTGCTTTATGTTTTTCAAAATGGTGGATCGCCATGGAAAACTCTCTGGACTTACCCGTCCTGTGTATGTACAGATAGGAAATTCTTCACTTATGAGGAGAAGTCAGGTCATTGCTGAGGTCATTTTACACCAAATGAAGACACATTTATAAAAGGAAGACAATTATTTTAGCTGATAAAATACTTAAAATACAACACAGTGCCCCTTTAAGGGCAGCAAACGAGGTGAGGAACCCTTCCGAGCTGAGCAGCGGAGGGCTGGAGGACGGCGGGGGTCGGACAGGCTGATTAATGGGGTCTCACCTTCTGCGAGGCTCCGTTGAGGAGGCCCCTGTCCCACAAGGCTTTGTTCCCCGTGGGGTCCTCGTCCACGTCGTCGCTGGTGTTGGGGGGGGAGCCGCACCTGGGAAAACAAACCAGGTCCCGGTGACTCCTGGGCTCTGCGGCGGGCGGGAGGGCGGCGCCGGCCGAGCGCCACTCACGATGCTGATGTTGCCGAACTTGTCGGCGGAGGCCATGGTGTCGTAGTCCAGCAGGCAGGCCGTGGTCACCCAGCGGGGGTAGGTGTCGTCGGCGAAGATGATGAGCTGGTTCTCGTTGCGGCGGTAGCGCACCCAGAACAGGCTCTCCTGCACGTCGGACACGATGACGCGCTGGCCGATGGTGTAGATGCCCGTCACCAGGTTGGGGACATGCTGCAGTTGGGGGGCGGAAAAACAGGAGAAATCTGAGCCCCCGTCACCGCCCCAAGGCTGAGGCTTCTGCCTCAGAAATAACATCTGGAGCTTTTTTTTCTTTAATCCAAACATCAACAGAAAAGGTTTGAAAGTCATTTTACTGGATGGCGTCAGCCCGGAAAACCAGGAAAAAAACTCCCAAAGGTCGTTCATTCTGAGCGAAAACCTCCTGACAGACGTGGTTTAAGGTGAGCTCCGGTTCCCAGACAGAGGAAAGACGGCGCTGAAAGGCCGACCAGATCAATAGCAGCTCTTAATATTCAGTCTATTTAAACCTCACATGGTTCTAATCAGCTGATCTAAATAGTTCAAACACATTCATCAACCCTCTTTTGACATTGCTGCTATATTTACAGAACATCTGGAGCTGGAGAGGGAAAACCTCATCAGACCCCTCTGCACATGGCAAAGGTTTGACTTTTTAAATGGAGGAGAATCTATATAAACGTTTTAATTACACTGATTGGTGGATGAACACTTTTCCTGACTGATCAGTAATAACTAACAATAACTAAAACGAATCCATAGATGGAGCTGAATGATGGTCAGAGGGACGAAAACATCAGCATCATGTTCTAGTAAAAAACAGTTTTTCAGCACGTTTGTGGACAAAATACAGACAATAAAGAAGCAGTTTGTTAACAGTGAGGAAAGAGCGGAAATGCTATAAAATCAGGCCTCTTTTCCTGTTTAAATACAGTAATTATAAAACAATAAATCAGATTTGGCTCGTTTGACGAGGAACATTTAAAAAGAAATGGGAACTATGAGGAGTGACTAGGTTGAGTTTTGGAGAAAGAGGAGAATAGAGAAAATTCCCCGTCTGACAGCAGCAAAAATCTCGTTTAAGCTGTGGAGGAGATGACAGGTCCCCCTCCAGCTGGCATCAGTCGGCCTTAAAAAGAGGCTTCCTGGCTTAAAACTTCTCCTCGTCCAGAGAATCAGGGGCACAGAACTCTGACCCGGCAGGAGGCCGTCCGGGTGGGAACCCGCTCCTACCTTGTTCTCACACTTGCGCAGCAGCTTCTTTTTGCCCAAGTCGTAGATTCTCAGCAGCTTCCCGACGCCGACCAGCACCCGTCCCTGGAAGGGGGCGATGGCCAGCGGCACGTCTTCCACCGGGGTCTGAAACCAGGAGCAGCCGGGCGTCAGCGGACGCGGTTTGGCCAAAAACACCCGGGTCACAGGCCTCTAAAGCTATTTGCCCTGAAGTGGAATCAGATATCCAACCAAACCCAGCAGAAAGGGACTGTATATCTTATGTGGGAATCAGGATTTAGAAGCTAAATAAATAAAAACTTTTCCAACAACTGCAATCAAATCAAGAGTTTATCTGATTAAAACAAGCAGCAAAATCGACTTCAAATTAGAAACTAAGTCCCTAAAAGACAACACTAAAATGGCTAAAACATGACAGTAAAAATGACAAAATGGAAAGATTTTTTTTATAATGCAATAACATCATTAATAAGAGCTGAATCTTCTGGCTGTTGTTCCTCAAAGTGCTCTGGAAGGAGGTGACAGCTTCTGTGTGAGACCAGCTGCTCTGCCGAGTCATGCTTTCTCCAGGATTCTGCTCTCAGCCGCCGACTCACACTTCAAAGATGTGACCCAAACCGCTCTGACAGGGAGTTACCGACCAATCAGAGCCACCTAACCACCATTTATCCTCTAAAACAGCCCGTCAGCGGCACATGTGCTCGCTGCAGGAAGTATTGTGTCTCTGTGTGTGTTTGTGTGTCTGTGTGTGTGCATGTGGGGGATCAGCTGTGTGTCCACATGCGTGTCAAAAAGCGACCTAGCAGACAGAATCCCCAGAGACCGCCAGACCTGGTTAAGTGGTTGGGAAATCCCTCCGGCTCGGGGGGGAGAGGAGGCCGAGGCCACTGTGACAAACAGTGACTCGCCACTTCCACCCCGTGCCGCCCCGCGTCAGGTAGCAGCTGCATCCAGCGTCCTGGGAAAAAGCCCCCGGAGCAGCACGGGGCGCCCACACGCCTCCCGGTGACTCAGAGGAGCCGGTCCCCTTAGAGTCAAAGCCCCTTCTGGCTCCTCAAAGTCAGGAGAAAGGACGGAAAACGCCCCCAAAAGTCAGGCGGGAAGAAAAAAAATTAGACACTCACCTTGTGCACAAACTCCAGCTTCTCCCCGCCGGCCGTGAGCCGATAGGTGTAGATGAAGCCGCCGCCCACCGAGCGCGGGTTGAGGATCATGTCTCTGGCCACACCCACCAGGACGTACCAGTCGTCCCCGGTGTTGGGGAACCGGCACACCGCCACACTGGAAGGGGTCAGCAGAGGTCAGAGCTCCGGTCTCGCCAAAGAGCATCCAGAGCCTGATGATCCAGTTCTCACAGAACCAGGGCCACATCAGTCCAGGTCTGAGCAGAACCAGGACCACATCGGTCCAGTTCTCAGGTTTCTGGCTTCTTGTCTCTCAGAGACTTTAAAGCAGCTCTGCTTGTGTTCTGGTCTCTTCATTGTCTAAAGGCCATCTCTGGACCAGCTGGACTCTAAAAACCAGGTTCTGGTCTCCTGCTGGGACCAAGAACCAGACCAGGAGAGGCTTCATTTCAGTTTACTGCTCCTAAGATCTGGATCAGATTTTTCCCACTCTGGGGAGCAGTTGGAATGTCACCTCTGACCAGAGAAAATTAGACAGAAGTCCAAATATAACCTTCATTTTTCAGATGTACTAAAGCCAAAAAACTCCTTTATGGTGGAAATTCCTAAACCCTTCCTCTACTTCACTGGAGGGTCAGCCGGTTTGTGGCGGGCCGACACTAAGGCGCCCTCTGCTGGATCACAGGGGGACACATTTTCACTGTGCACAAGCTAGAGCCCAAATCCTCAATAAAAAACAAGCTGAATCAAACTCAACCTAAATTCAAACATCTGTTAAGGAGCTTGGACAAAGCAGAAATCCTCAGCAGCTGCCCTTTAACAAAAGGACAGTAAATTATTCCCCAATTCTGGACTGCTGGACATGAAATACGGAGCAAATTCAAAATTCAACGTCTTCCGTCAGAGTGAGAGTCTCACAGCCAAAGACGGGAACAATAAATCCTGCAGGTCGCTCCATCTGAATGATGGATGCCACAAAGAGAAGCTGATTTATTATTTTTCATTACATCAACCACAACGGGGGAAGGGGGTTCAAAGCTTAGTTATGGTGTTTTTTATCTACAGAGCTTCACAGATGGTCTCATAATTAGCGGACAGCTCCTGGAAACGAGCCCTGTGACCCTGCTCTGCCGCTCACCTGAAGGCGGCCTCGTTCTGCTCCAGCTGCACCTGGTCCAGCGTGGTGCCCTGGATGGGGTTGACCAGCCGCACCAGGGAGGCCCACTGCCCGGCGCCCGCCTTGGGCGAGCCGAAGATGGCCTCGGGGAGGTTTTCGTTGAGGAAGGCGGCGGCCATCTCTGCAGCCAGCTCTCGCTCGTCCTCCCCGGCAGCTTCCACCATCTCCTGCAGGGACACCAGTCCAGTTTCAGCCCCATCTCAGAACTGACCCTGTTTCATGGAACTGACGACTAAAGTGGTCAGGTCCAGACGGGGGTCAGCCGGTCTACAGAGTAACCAGGTTTCTCTTTGATTATTTAAACATTTGAAACCCAAACAAGGGATGTAAACAACTATTCAATTAGTCAGAACGGTGTGTGCAGTCAAAGTTTAGAGAGAGACAGAAGGAAGGAATAAGGAGGGAAGGAAAGGAGTAAAATAAAGGAAAGAGTAAGTAGGTAAAGGAAGGAAGGAGGAGGAAAGGTAGGAAGAGGAAAGAAAAGGAGGGATGAAGGAAGGGAAGAAGTAAGAAAATGCAGGTAAAGTAATGGAGGAAGAAGTAAAGGAAGGTGGAAGTAAGAAAGTAAAGGAAAGAAGAGTAAAGACAGGGAGGGATGAAGCGAAGGAAGGAAGTAGAAGTAAAGGAAGGGAGAAATGAGGTAAGTAAAGGAGGAAGCAGATTCATCTTGATGTTCTGGGTTGCAATCCCCCATAAAACCCTTCGGTTTCTCTTATTCCCCACAAACTGAACTGGACCCCGAGTGGGCTCCAGGCCTCTGGCTCAGAGGGGTGGACCTTTGGGGGGTGGAGGGGGGTGGACCTTTGGGGGGCGTACCTCAGCCATCTGCTGCTTCCGCTGGGCTTTGGTGGCCTCGGTGTAGGCGTTGTGGTCGGTCTCGATCAGGACCAGGTTGTTGGTCTCCGGGTGGATGACAAACTTCCGGGGAGTGTACTGCAGAGGAAAGGCCACCTGGTTGAAGACGGCGCCCAGCTTCTCCAGAGCCAAGATCCTGCACAGACACAGAGTCAGCGGTTCCCGGCCGGGGAGCTCGGCCCCAGAGGGCTCCACCCAGGGTCCGCCCAAACCTCAGTGTGTTGGTGGAGATGGCCACGATGCCCTCTGGACACTGCTCCGAGGCGAAGCCAGAGGCGTACTCCAGGGTCTCGTAGGACAGGGGGGTGAGGTGGAAGCGGGACTGATAGGAGTAGCTGAGCCACGAGCGGCTGGACATGGCCAGCACCTGCCGGGCAGAGGTCAGAGGTCAGAGTCGTAGGAACCAAAGGGGTAAAGCTTTCTGTGGGCTTCGGGTCCACTCACGGCCTCCTGTCCCTGCATCCTGACTCGGAACAGCTTGACGGGTCGGGACCCCAGGTACCGAGTCCTGGTGTCGGACAGGTCGCCGGTCACTGGGTCCAACACGGTCCTGAGCAGCACGCCGTTCTGCAGGAGGAGATCGCAATCAAATACCAACCAACAACAACAAACAACACAAAATGGGGGAATAAAGCTGAGATTTGTTCATTATTAGACTTAACGTTTGGGGGGAAATCAGTTGATGCATTTTTGCCCTGAAATCTCTGTATTTCTGTGCATGAGATGAAGTTGAATCGAATCATAAAGGAAATTGGTATGGATTTTACCCCCCAAAAACACCTTTTTTATTGGACATGTTTGTAAATTTCCAGCTGATTGTTAAAATTTGAAATAATTATTCTTCTTCGGCTATCAAAAGGAATGTTTTAGGTTTGATTTGCTTATCTAATTTAAGAAAAAGCTGTATATTTCTTTATAAAAACAGGTTTAAGCGAAGCTTGACTATATATATATCCACCCCCCACCCCTTTTGGCTCTTATAACTTTAAACTGTGACTCATTCGGGGGATTATTAAAATGTCAAGCTCCTCGATCCTTTGAACCAGTTTCTGGTCACATCACGGGTGTTGAAGGTGGATCAGTCTTCTCTGCAGACATGCTGCGGGGGCAGGATACCTGAAGGCCGATGTTGAGGTAGAGGAACCCGATGGTTCCCTTGTCCCCCAGCTCGTCCTGCTTCTCCACCCCTCCCATCTCCACGATGCACAGGCTCTCTGGCTGGGCAGGAAGCGCCTGCATGCTCAGCGGCTGCAGACAGTCCTGCAAACCAGGAAGACGCAGTCAGTCTTCAAAACCAGCTGGAAAATGTTTTTTTTTTTAACCTAGCCCGTATTTCCATAACCACCATCTGTAATTAGAGGAATCAGGACACTCCTGGAACCAGAGGGTTCCCATTCAGCCGCCCGCGTCAGGCTGAGGTTTATCAGCTGCGACTGACAGCCACAACTTATTGTAGTTTAGCTCAAATCTGCGGGAATCAGGGAGCACTTCATAAAAACCTAAAGCTCCAGGAACCAGCTGTGTTTAATCCAGAGGTGGAGACCCCGCAAAGCCCACAGGGGCCAGCCGAGCTGCACATCTGGACACGAATTCTGCTGTTCTGCTGGGACGGGCGCTCGGAGCCGGTGCTGCATCACACGCAAGCAGCCAGAGCCCAGCAAGGCCAGAGGCCCGCTGGTTCAGAGGCCTGTTTGGTTTCCGGTTTTTCTGCAGCCGGGGCCGACCGGCCCCTGCACGCTGTAAGGGGCACCTAAAAGCGTTCGGTTTTCTCAAAAACCGAAGTGCGCCTCATATGTGGCCAAGATTGAGTGGCAACTTGCAGCTACAGGAAGCAGCAGCCAACTCCACTTCTCCCGTAGAAGGAGTAGCGCGTGGTGCATGCTGGGATATGTGACTGCGCGAGGCATTCATTTTCGTTTCCGTTTGCCGTATTCGCCCAACTGTTGAATTCAGACACTGAATAAGATAAATTCGAGAGATTCGTTGAGAAATTAACTGATAACTTGAAATTTACGTGTTTCTTTTGTGTTTACAGATGAACAAGATTGGTCATATTCTGAATACGGACACCTACAACGCTGAGTTATGTTGTAGTGTTATTGCTTTGCACCATTTCCAGAGTTCCTGTATTGTGATGCACTAACGTTTGATTTACTGTTACGCTAGCAGACCGTTTCTTTTACCCGTTTACTGAATCGAGGAAAAGTTCACCTCCACTCCACTATGTGATCAAAATGCTGCACTACCTATTAAACATAGTTGTTAATAAAGATAAACTGTGTCATGAAAACACTACGTCACTGACATTAGGTCTGGAAAAATAATAAAACAGCTGTTTATTGATTTTGGGAGTGAACGGAGTTGTCAGAACGCTGGTTTGTGTTCTGTTCATAACGTCTGATGACTTCTCTGACTGTTTTGTTGACATTTTCTTTTAGTGGATGCTAACGCAACCCCAGCTGCTACAGGGGCTTCTGCTCTATGCGCCTTATAGCGCAGAAAATACGGTAGCCATCAGGCAGAGCTGCTTCCAGACGGTGGGGAAACAGCCTGAGCTCCTACCGAGGGGTCCAGGGAGATGATCCGCACGGTGTTGTCCACCAGCCCCACGGCCAGGAAGCGGGAGCGCTGCTCGCCGGGCGGCACGTTGGCCAGGCTCATGCAGACCACGTCGGCAGACATCTCCTTCCGCTCGGTGTACTCGTTCAGCTGGCCGGACTGGAGGTAAAAGCAGCAGAGTTATCTATCGCCTTCCATTGTGCTCATTTACATCTAACACGGCTAATAAAGTCCCAAACTGCTAAAACACGACTTTCAAACAGATCCAGACAGATGCTTGTCTGAGGGACTTTTCCGGAAGGTCCCAAAGTTTATGAAAATATCCCACTGAGGTCCTAAAAGTACTCTAAAATGGCAAAGCTACACATTTGATCCAAATCTGGAAAAATATCCCTTTGAAAATGAACTAAAATAACATTTTTAGGCCTAATTTACTGGTGCGTTCCTTCCTGTTCAGATTGAATTTTGCACGACTAGCTTTCAGGTTTTTATTTCTACATTTGTCCACAAGATGGGGTGACTTTTTGCCATCAAAGCAGGTGGCAAAAGAAAATCTGGAGCTGTAAAAACATTCTGGCCCCTAAAGGAATAAAACCCTAATAAATAGCCTGTGTGCACATCTCAGATAGGAGTTACTTTTAAAAAATACGACTCAAGAATCATATTTTAAAAGCAGTTTAAAGGACGTATTCACTGTAAAAGGACATGAAAGAATAACAAAAAACCAA
The DNA here is from genome assembly GCA_013363375.1 of Menidia beryllina. Classification (NCBI taxonomy): domain Eukaryota; kingdom Metazoa; phylum Chordata; class Actinopteri; order Atheriniformes; family Atherinopsidae; genus Menidia; species Menidia beryllina. Next base: position 213,970 of record JABUIW010000087.1, read on the forward strand.
AAGACGGCATCGGCTGTCTGTCCAGTTCCTTACCGGGTCCATCTCAAAGTAGACCAGCTCTCCCCCGGTCAGGGCGATGACCACCTGCCGCTGGTTGACCGCACAGCGGACGATCGTCTTCTTACCCGGAGTTTTCCACTCGTTCACACGCTTGTCTGCTCGAATGTGGCGGATGCCGTCTGGGTAGACCTGTCCGGGAGGGGGGGGGGGCACAGATGTGTTTATCCGTGTGCTCCGTGTGTGAGGCCGGTCCGACGGCGGGCCCAGATCACCCACCTGCACCAGGGCGTCCTCGCCCAGGAGGGAGCAGGACAGGGTGGGCGTGGTTCCCAGAAACCCAGAATCAGTCACTTCCTCCACAGTCTCCCCGATGGACAGCACCAGGGTGGCGTTGACGAAGGACACGATGATATAGGCGTCAAACTCATCTGATGACGGCAACAGAAAAAAGGGAGGGACTCACTTTAGACGGAGGCAATGTATCTGACTAAATAAAACATCTGTGAGATGCTTTTCTATAGTTGCTTTGTGAATCTGGGATCCTCTCTTAAGCCTTTGGTGGTGAAGGCTAAACAGTTGGCGAACCATTGGAGGTGGGGGGGCATTACCTTCCACGTGTCTGCGGACTGTCCACACGGCGTTGGGGTTACCGGGCAGCTCAGACACGGCCATCTCAGAAACCTGAGGAAGAGTCAGACAAGCAGAACAACAATTAATTCACCCGCTTGCAGCAGGAATTCTATCTGGTCGTAAAAACGTCTAAAGGTTTGTGAAAGGCATCTGAACCAATTTCTTATGTTTGGGATCGCTGCTGAAAACCCAGCATTCTGGCCACATGTGACCGTTTGTGATCGTATGGTCGTCCGGCAGGATTATTTTTTATTCAGAAACAAACTACACTGTTAAAAACACAATGCTGAGATTCTGGTCAAACCTCTAAACTGAAGCCCTTTTAAACCAATCTAAATCACACGCTGTGACATTGTGTTTAATAAAAGTTGTTGCTGGTTATAACTTTTTTAGATTAAATCATTTCTGTGTCTTTAAAAGAGCTTAAAACATCCTGAATGCTCCTTTTCTGCCTCCACTCATAACTTAGTAATAGTTAATGGGACTGAGGAGCTTTCTGAGGGTCAGATGTGTCAGACAGGAACAATTTTGTGTTAAAACTTAATTCTTTTCCATTGAATTAAAGCAATGGCTGCGCTTTCCGCAGCTTTCTCTGTCCTATTTTCAGAATAGAAACGTTTGCATGACTAAATCAATCTGTTCAGCGGCTGAAATCAGAACAATAAACAGACTCTTCAGCTCGTTTTCAGAGAAGAGACATGAAAACTTCATCACTCAGCCAGAAAAGTGTGTGTGGACTGTGTGTTTCGTGATGAGAAGGGCGTGCACCTCCAGTCCATGCCGAAGCACCCGCAGAGTGGACCTGGGTCCTCGTCCACAGGCCACATACAGCTGAGGCGTGTCCTCGTTCGCCAGATCCGCAATCTGAGGAGCAAAGTGGTAAAAAAAAAAAATTGAATAAATGCGGGTTTCTCATTTCCATTTTCCTCCTTCAGGATTTCTGACAGGATCGAAATCAGCCTGAACTTTAACACGCACCGATTCATTTTCCTTGTGCAACATGTACTCTTATGTGCAATATATTTAGTTACTTATTTAATCTGTAAACCACTTATTACCACTTTACACCATTATTATTTATCACCGCTGATTTTCCGCATTAACTCTGCAGCTTGTAATCTTACATTTATATTATAAATACTTAACATTTTCTATTCACACTCTCCTATTTTGCCCGTTTTTGGTGGCTCTGATCTCATTATACTATGTATAAATAAATAAGGTAAAAAATTTAAATAAATCAATCCAATAAAGGCCTTCTGATTCTGATGAGGAGCTTACTTGGCACGACATGATGGGCGACAGGTTCTCCTGCTCATCCACCAGCACCAGGTTTTTAAGGGGGCGGGGCTGGAAGAAGAAGGTGTCCCCCTCCTCCAGAGGCATCGCCGAGGAGAACTCGGGCTCCTCGTCGTCGTCTCCCAGGTGAGCGATTTGGTAAAGGTAGCTGAGGGAAACAGTGAACAGGAGATGGAGCACAGGCAGCAAAAGCCACAGGGTTTAGAGGCGCCGTGAAGAGGAGGAGGAAGAGTTCGGCGAGCGGCTGGAAACTTACTGGTTTCCAAACTCTGAGGCCACAAACAGGAAGCCGGTCTTCAGGACACACATGGCTGTTGCCACGGGGATGGTGTCGAAGTACTTCAGTCTGATCTCTGTCACCTAAGAGACAGAAAGCGGGTTACCCACATGGAGCACCGGGGCCTTTTTAGGCTGCAGAGGCCCATCAGAGACGTCTGCACGCACCATTTCTTCATCCGTCTCCAGGGTGACCTTAAAGATGTCCCCCTGCTCGGTCTGGGCCAGGAAAAAGAACATGGACTTGGTCTTGTGGGTGGCTGAGCAGACAAATATCATGCCGCGCTCCGGGTCGTCCAGGTCGTTCTGTGGGGGCGAGGGCAACAGAAGTAAGCAGGACAAAAATAAGCAGGCACACAAGACAGGAAAATGATGTCTTTCTGAGTGGCTTTCTTGCATAACAGATTTTCCACACAAACAGGAAAAATGGTGCAGTCTGTCTTCATGTGAGCGCAGCATAAGTCTGTACAGTGAGGAGCATCGCAGCCCTCTGCAGACACCCAGACAGTCCTGGAGTGTACCGTCTACGCACCCTTTACTTTAACCAGGTATAAGCTTATTTCTATTATATTAGATTATTAATAATTATAATAATAATTGGATTACTATTATTTGTACTAGATTTATTCTTACAGTTTAGTGTTTTTGTTTTTTTGCACATGAAGCATATCCTTTATAGTTTATACTCATGTTCTTTAATTTTTTCTTATATTCAGACTTCTCATTTTTACTTTGTTGTCTGGTAACAGGAGAGTAAAAGTTTTGAATGTGAATAAGTCTGACTTTGTAGTAAAGAATTGACGATAAAGCCAACTTTGACTTGACAAATTTTTCCTTTAAAAGCCTGGAAACCTGACGGGTTGTGTATAAAACGGGACTCTCACCCTCCGCCTGGGGATTGGACAGCGGATGTCAGGCTGGTCTCCAAAGTTCTTGTATGTGATGTAGTTTTCAGAGCAGATCAGAACTCCACTGGGTCCATCCGATCCACCAGGAACTGGACAGGGAAGAAGAGGGTCCAGTTAGTTTCTTTTTAAGATGGAATCTACCAGGATTAGCTCCTTCAGGGTGGAGCTCTCCCTCCACCATGAGCCTCCCAGCTCTTTTAGTGAATTCCTGCTGAGATCAGAGAGGTTGAATCTTTCTCCACGTTTCATCAGAGAAGAGACATGATACACTCATCACATCCACAGCACGTCATCGCTGATCCAGATATTCGTTTTAGCACCAATTTACCTTTGAGATTTTCAGCTTTATCAACATTTTATCATAAAATTTTGCAGAAACTGTGCATAGAAACCTTTATTCCTCTGTGGAAGTGAAAGACTTGGAAACAAGGACAGATAAATGGATGGATAGATATAATGACCCAAAGGAGCTCGAGAGAAGCTGAACAACCGGCTACGTGTCATTACCAGTTATGAGGAAGTTTCCATGCTCCTCCAAAGCTTCACTGTACTTTCGGACCACGTGATTCAAGCCGAGGTCGAGCTCGTAGAAGGTGAGCGTCTGCTGGGTGTTGGCGGCGGCCTCTCCCGTCGGGTCGTTGTCCGCCTCCTGGACAGGGCACGCCAGATATGGTCAAAAGCAGCCGGCATTAGCTTTAAAATGCTAAACCCCCCTCCTGTAAAGACGCTTCTGGGCAGCATCTGTTCACCACTAACCTCGTAGTCCATTTCTAAGCAGGCAAACATGGGATTTTCAAAGCCGACATCCACCCCGACCACATGGTAGACCAGTGTGTTCGCTTTATGGGCTTCCAGAGGCGAGGAGATGGTCAGCCTCGCTGCAGCGTCTCTGTTCAGAATATAAACCAGCTTCTGTTTCTCTATGGCTCCTAAAGAGGTGGAGGACAAAACAAATCAGCTTTACCTCATCGACTTAATCACAATGCAGTCAGAGGGAAAAACTGATTCTTTCAAGCTTAAAAAGGGTGGATTTTTGGATACTAAAGACGTTTTCAAATACTGTAGAGTAGGATTTATTAAAGCTCGGCTTCAGTCCTCACCGATCATGACAGCTCTGCCTTTGGGGTCAACAGCCAGGTACTGTCCAGGCACAATGCGCCGGCAGCCGCTCTTCCCAAACGTCTCCTGGTGGATCTTCTCAAACATGTTCTTGGATGGATGATACTCCAGGATGACGATGCGACCACTGTCACTTCCCACGACGATGTAGTCTTTAAGCAAATTAGAGAAAGGAAAGAAAACAGCCATCAGATCTCAGGGAAAGTCCTGGAAGGTGCAGATGGAGCTGTGTGTGAAAGCAGAGTCCCTTCTGTCCAGCATTTTTTAGATGTTTCCCTTCGTCAGCACACCTGATTCAGATCGAATGAATGTCCACAAATGGTGCAGCGACATGAATTAGGTGAAGCTGGGACATCTAAAAACTGCTGGACAGCAGCCCACAGGACCAGTTTGAGACACCTACTCACAAAGTAACATGTTGTCATATTTGTTTGAGCACTGAGATAATTCAGGATTTTGTGATTCTGATTCTGGGCAAACTACCAAAAAATAACATTTTTTACATCAAGAAAAAGAAAGAACTGTAATACTACATATGGTTTCTCTTTTCGGGGGGACAGTTACACACAGTGTGCAGCTTTTTTTAATTGAACGTCATAAAACTTAACTTTTGCCCCAGTTGTGGGAAGAAGAAGCAAAAATCAGACATCTATCCACCATGAAAACCATTAAATAAGGTGTGATGTTTGACCTCCTTCTATATAAAAAACTGATCTATGCTGGATCAGATCTGCCACGTCTCTTTAATCACATCAAGTGTGATGCTCAGAGGAGGAAAGGACAACAAGCTTATGTAAGTTACCACCACGAGTATTCATTAAGGTTTAAAATGTCATGCAGAAACTTTTCCAGACACATACAGAGCAAATCTAATTATGACTATTACCTTTGGTTCCTCCAGTGAGCCTGAATGCCATCAGAGACCTCACGATGCCAAACACCTCCACGGTTAGGAGAGTGTGCACCTTCCCCGTGTTGGCATCTGGTCGCAGAAGCTCCAGGATCTTTCCCCTGGAAACAACAATCTCCTGCATCTTCGTCCCTGCCAGAACCACAAATATCTCACGTCAGAGAAAGCTAAAGCAATCCATGACGTGTGGTCCAAACACAACTCTGTGTTATTACTTTTAGGCCCATATTTGAGCAGTGGTATCAATACATGACAGTCTAAGGTGATCAGAATGTAAAAAGAAAGAGAGAAAAACAGTAAAACACCAGATGCACACCAGAAATAAGTTGTAACAAATCCAAAATAAGGTAATAGTGAATTTAATGCCTTTTTAGATCAATGATTTCCAGATTTAGCAGCAACTGTTGCAGTTTTATGGAGGACCACAACTTAAGCTATAAAGATGCATATTAAACGCTGTCAACTGGGGGTTAATTCAGCTTCTCCCAAGCGAAGGACAAAGATGGAGGAAGCTCACCTGAGAAGTTTCCATGGATGGCATGGGTGATGCCAGTGGCGCGCTGCAGGGTGATGTTGTACAAAAACATGGCTCCCTCTCAGTGGCTTGTTGTTCTGGGGTTGCAAACAGAGCTCTTAGCTCCGGTCAGGGCTGGAGATAAAATAAACAGGGGTTTGTGTCTGAGAATGGAGCGCGAGGCTGAACACGAGCTGAGTTTAAACCCGAAGTTGGAAAATACAGAGAGAGTCATGGAGTGGCTCCTGTCTAGAGAGGCAATAATATACATAAAAATGAAAGTAAATCACAAACAGTAGCATCGAGGCACACAATTTAAACCAACACAATGCAATCAGAAGGAATAATGAGGAGTTTTCTACACACAGAACTTAAATGATTAATGTTTACATGCGCACATTAGCATTAGCATGCCTAAATAGTTAGCCTTAATGTCTACCTGCTGTTTTCTGGCTCCGTTTTGAAGCTAGTTACAATTGCATGCAACGTTTTAGCCTAAATCTTATAATTTTGGGTCACTTTCACCGCCATTCTGCAACCTCAGGACGCATTTTCATACAAAGCGCCACTTCTGCCCGGCACTTCCTCAACTCACGCTATTTATCTCAAATAGGTCAATTTTCACAACCATACGACATCCTGCTCATTACGAAAAGGTTGGTAATTCATAAAATGTTATAGTTACCCGCTTGTTTAACAGGATGATTCGGATTGTTGTGGATAAAAATTCATTTACACAATTATTACTAAACAAGCCGACGACTGGGAGCCGTTAGAGGGGTCCTTCCTCCAACAGAACATCGTCATCACAGGTGCCCCAAACTGTGCCTGACTGAAAATATACTGTAATGGTGCACTGTGTCCAGCAGATGAAGACAAAAACCTTAAAACCAATTAATTAGACTTTTGGGTAAGGCGAAAATAGAAAATGTACTAGTATAATTGCATAAGATTAGTAAGAGTAGTGGTAATTGCCTTTAATTTAGTTAACCCTCTTGTAGCTGAGTCTAAAAATGTCATACTTTGACTTTGATAGTATGGCTATAAAATGGCCTAAGAGCTTTTGTCTCTTTTCCCAGGAGAACTTGAGTTTTCAAAATCTGGTTAGAGAAGCAGAAAATAACCCGCTGACTAAATTTGACCTCTTGACCTTGAGTCATTGAAAGGTTGTATTCTGTTACAATTTACCCCTCAGGTTATTGAAAACTCACTTTAACCATCATGTGTATTTAGGAAAGAACTCAGTGAACTTGGATAGATTATCTGAAAGTGAATAAAATAGACATTGTCTAAAATAATCTTCCAAACAATTATGTATAGGTGACTTTTTCTTCTTCACTTTGCTTTAAATGTGTAAAAACCTGTCACGGGTAGCACATACAACCTCCACACAGAAAGCCTCCCAGCAGGGATTCATTGATCTTTATCTATATCTGTGTGTGCATGTAACTTTTTTATAAAAGTACCCAAAAGGGAAAAAAACAATGACATGAACTATAGATGTTAACTATGCAAAATCTCAGTAAGGTTTAGGTGACTCTTAACAGTAGTCAGGGAATAAAATGTAAATATGTCCCAATATTTTTTAAAAAGCAAATACTGAAAATGATAAGCAAATTAGATAAATGTAAAAATAATGGATGTAGTTTAAAATGAAAGCCTTTGTTCCAATTTCACCATATATCAAACCATTTCCTGTGTGATGTTTATAGTTTAATGTGAACCACATTCTTTAACATATACGTTTTGGTCATTTATCTTGTTTCGTATAAAGTATTTAATTATGGCAGCTTCGGGCTTCCATAGGTCCCCACAGGGAACCACTGTGTCCTCACAACGGGCCTAAAACACACAAACACACACAGTCTTGAAGTATCTTTAATTGTGAAACGGTCAAACAGGAAGTTGTTTATCACGCCGCTTAGCATGATAACCGTGTCCGCCGGGGTCTGTGAGGACCGGCCCCCTCCGGAGGACCCCACCGACGCCGCCTCCCGCCGCTCCATCCCCGCCTCAGCGGCTCGTCCGGGGCTCCGCGGCCGAGTTGGACCCGCCTCGTCGGCGTGCTGGTTAGCAGCTTTAGCCTCCTCAACATCTGTTCCCGACGCGGAGCCAGGCTCGAGCCGTTAGTTTTTTTTTTTAGCTTCGTTTAGCTAAAGCCAGACTAAATTCCTCCGCTTGTTCGGTTTTCTGTGCTCAGACATTAGAAAAAGCGAGGGGACAAACACGCATTTGATTCCTGACAGCGTGGCCGCGCACCGGGAGCGACGGGCGCCGCCACCCGCCGGAGACGAGCACCGGCAGCCCCGGAGGGATGCCGGAGGGCGGCCGGCGCTGAGGGCGGAGGACGCAGCCCCCGGAACCGGGAGGTGAGTCGGCCGGAACCCGGGGGGACGTGGCCTGCTCGCGGCTGTCCGGTGTCCGCTCCGCCCGTGTCGGATGCGGCGCATCTCTCCGGGTGGAGCGTGCTTGACCTTTTAAAGTGATTTCCACGCGTGTGCAGCGGTGCGTTGAGGCGCGTTTCTGCTCGCTTTCACGCTTTCGGACTGAAGTCTCTGCACAAAGCCGGATCGGGCTGCAGATGTGCTCCATCTTCCCGTTTGAGACCCAAACCACGTCAGGCGTTTGGACATTTAAGCCCTCTCAGCCCCATCTTCCTCCCCCCCCGTTGCTTCTTCTTGCCTCTCCCTGCTCCCCTTTCCCCTCACTCCCTCCCCTCTCACATCTCCCCTCTCCTTCCTCCCCCCTTTGTCCCCTCCAGCCTTCATTCATCTCCCCTCTCCTCCATTGATTTACGCTGGCGTTGCCTGGAGACCACAGCCGGTTGAGTGGATGGAGGGTCAGCTCCACTTCCTCAGAAAGGGACACAGGGGCGTCATTTAGCCTGTTTAAGGGAGGCTTCAGACACCCAAAACAACTCAGATATTTATATTAATTCTGCTTTTACTGGCGGTTCTGTGTGTTCATGCATGTTTGGATCCGTATTTAAACAGATTTCTCCTCTCAGGTCAGAAGGAGCTCAGTCGTTTGGCCGTTTTTTGGTTCATGCAGGGGAAAAAATCTCAGTATTTTTGATCTTTTATCATTTTTCTGCAACATGACTAACTCACTGATACATAATCCCCTTTTTTTTCCCGAAGCAGGGGTCAGTTTAATCACAACGAATACTCAGTTCTGAGTGGAAACAGTCAGAAATCCTACAGATTTGTTCAATATTTGCAGTAATATTTAAAACCACTGAAGGCTGCACGAGTGAGCTGTGAGCGTTCTGCTCTGTGAGGGTCCATTTGTGTCCTGAAGACCAAAATACTCATAAAACACAAATAAATTCATGAGGAATACTGATATTTATCTGATCTGTGGAGGATGCAGAGGGACACAATTCCTGAAAATGACAGGAATTCTGTGAGAGTTCAGCTTAAAAAATGATCTGGGCTACTTTTCGATATCAGAGTTGGATCGCCTTCTTTTCTTCTATTTATTTTTAATTAGTCTTTTTTGTGTCCTCAAGAGGAAAATCTGTCATTTCCAGCTAATTCAAATGATAAATCAGAGGTGAATGTTTTCTGGTTGAAGTTTCATATTCAGAATGATCCAATATGCTGACGCTGTTGATTGAACTGTGTTTGTATTATGATGGGCCTAAAATTCTGGTCTTTTTACATTTGTTGCCATTTTTTATGTAGACTTTAGTAAATAGATCATTCCTGGTGGGTTGCTTGTGGTAAAGATGTGTGGATGAACAATCGGGAATAAAAGTATAGATAGCCGATTAAGCAAAAAATGTTCGGTCAGATCAGTTCAGGAAACTAAAACAGTTCGTTTTCATTTTTTACATTTATTTTCCACCCTTCATATACAGCAACAGAAACTCTTTGATGAAATATTAAAGTCGATGCTCGGCTCTGTGTTAAATATTGACGACCGATTCGGAACCTCCTGGTTTGATTTATTCACACATAAATCTCAGGAGTCAGATCAGTTTTTGTTTACGCTCTCTGGGCTCTTTCTACTGTATGTGCATCGCGGAGCCCTGAGACTCTGAGACCAAAGCTCCACTTTGCTTTGAGGGGAAATCCTGAGGCTAAACCGTAAGCGGGGCTGTGAGTCCTCCAGCTCGCTCTGCAGTCTGCGTGGAGCCGTGGACCTTCTGCCCATTAGCAGCTGTGGAGTGATTACAGGTTGCTGCTCGGCCAGGTAGCTCCTCAGTGGAGCTCCACAGTGAAGCTCTCCTGTTTTTAAAAGAGGCTTAGAACCCGATTCAACAAAGCCGCCCTATCTTTGTAATCTTGGCAAATATAACTCGTAAACCCCGTCTATTCTGAGTGCTCGCTGGCTTCGCTCGGCCCTCCTCTTGTCCAGTTTGTCTCTCACTTTCATTTGTTGACGGACCCGTTTCACATACAGCAGAACCTCTACAGACGACTTTAACTCGTTCCAGGACATACTTCGTATGTGAAAATATTCATATGTTGGTTCAAATATTCCCATCAGAATACACTTTAATTGGTATAATTCGTTCCACAGACCCAAAACCTACGAACACTCCTTAATAAATACTGCAGATAATTACACATAGCAATGAAAAAAATGCCTTTTATGAGAGAGAAGTAACAAGAAATAAATTATAAAGAAATAATCAATTAAAAGGGATTTTATTTGCACTTTACCTCAGAGACTTAAGAACGGAGGTGGTGGTGGAGACTGAGATCCAGGACTTACCCTAACTTCCTCTAACTTTCGTTACCTGAACTTTAAACTAACTTAGCTTATTTATTTTGATTACATTTTTTACATTATATTTAGCTTTGGATGTTGGAAAATTCGTACGTTTCGGTGAGGGTAGGTGGAGGTTCTGCTGAAGCAAATCTGTCTGCTGTTAAGTTTAATTTGGGGCTAAAACACCCCAAATCTGCCTCCGGCCTGCTCCAGTAAAACATGTCGTCAGACCGTCGTCAGGCGCTGGACTTGTGAACTTGCAGATTTTGTGCAGCTTTTTTTAATAAGTCTTCAGTGAATGCGTCAGCCTGCCTCCCCTCAAAGCCTCCAGGCGGCTGCGATGCCTTCAGGGACTTGCAGGCGCTCAGAACCGCATCCATCAGCACATCAGTCTAAGATTCAAGAGCCAAAAGGCTTTATTTATCCTGAGGGGGAATTTCTGTGCAACACTTGCGAAACAGGATGAAAATAGATGAATAAATAAATGCAACTAAATGAAAGAGCAATTATTTAAAGTGAGCAGTGCAAATTATAGCAGCTTTTCCTTAAAAATGCAACAAACAGTATACAATAAACAGAGAAAAAACTCAAAATGCAAACAACTGAAAATCCAAGTCGACTCATGAGTAAAGTCTGAGGTTTAATAGTGAGCCTTCCTGTCAAACTCCAACAGATAAGGACACAGTTTGTGATTGAACCGGATCCACCGACGGCACAAAAGCTGCACTTTATCCGTTTAACCACAAAACGAATCGAACACACTGAAGAATGAAGCTATTTTTCTCCGGCAGTTCATCCCAAGCTCAGACTTTTCCCAGAGTCAGAGCGTTTTTTTTTAAAGGCAGCGGAGATCAAATTTCTCTCCTCCACACGAATGTGTTACACAAAACCCCCAAAAAGCTCAGCTGACCTTAGAGATCCGCTGCTTAAAGAGAGGAAGGGTGAGAACCCACTTTTTGTGGTAAAGCCGTCTTAATTTGTCAGTGATTCATCACTGAGCCTGGGACGCTTAAAGTTATTAAGAAAACCTGAAATAAGCCGTCGTGAATCCCACAGAGAGCCCTGGTTCAGCAACTGTTTCTGCATTCCCTCTATAAGTTAGATTTTAGGACTTTTTATCTTCCAGATCTCAATGTTTACTGGAGAAAATGGAGATAAAACTCAGAAGCAGTGAGTTAAAAACTCCCAGCAACTGCTGCTCGGCGCTCTGATTATTGATCCTCAGAGAGTCTCTGTGCAAGCAGACCTTCGCTCAGTTTGCTGCTCTGCAGCATCCAGGTGTTTTAACACAACGCAGAGGAGGAAAGACTTCAGAAACGCTGCTACCCGTCAGTCTGAAGGTTTAAAAACTTTTAAACTATCTGGAGTCCGTCGTGTAGAGAGGAAGATGATTCGAAGATGATTGGACCCCCCCAGCAAGGTCAAACCCAGCAGCTCCTTCTCAGACTCTGCAGCCTCAGCTAGCCACTCAGAGGTCAAAGGTCAGGGCAGCCTGAGCAGGCTGGTCCGTTCGGGCTGCAGGAGGAAACAGAAGCTGGCAGCTGGGCTCAGGTCTGAACAGAGAGCCGAGTGGAGGCGTCTGCTCAGAATCCCAGAAAGCAAACAGCTCAGAGCAGCTGGCAGCACGGCGGGGGAGGCGTCATGGTCTGGGCTGGCATCAGGACCTCCAGCAGGAGATCCTCTGAACCCTAAAGTGTTCAGATGGGGGGGCGTCAGAAACCACCTCCTGCTGATGGAGGAGCTTCTGTCAAACCGACAAAAAAAACGGAGTAATGCTGGTTGTTGCTCACGTGAAGCTCAAACGGGACCAGAAGAGCCTCGAAGTCTCCGTGTTTTGACTGTTCAAAGCTAATTTCCAGCAGCACACAAACAGCTGACGGGCTGAACACGGAGCCAAGTGGCTGCTAATAGGATTCTTACCTTTAAACCGTCCACACACACACACACAGCCACTACATTCTGAGAATACCAGGAAACGTGGAGTCGGTGGCTCCGGCCGGGCGGGCGGCTGCGCCCTGAGCTGCCTGATTTGGTGCCGGCGGGGAAAACAAAAGACGATTTTCACGTGTGTGTCACGGGTGGAGCCTCGGCTGAGTCCGATGAGCAACCGGGAGTCCGTAACGATCCACCATCCTCAGGTTGGGATCAAAGGCCCGTTCCATCAAAGGCGGCAAAAAACAGAAAACGTTAAATGGCAATTATGAAATGCAGCCAGCGGCGGATGGATGGAGTCCCCTGATATGAAATATAGTTTATCTGGAGCGCGACAGTCGGGGTCAGAGGTCGGGTTGGTCAGAAAAATCCTGCAGGGGTGGGAAATTCCTCATTTAATGAGCAGGAAAAATCTGTGATGTGCCGTTAAATGTGTGCTGGAGGTCAAAAAGACACTCCTAATCCGCTCACTTTAAACTACTTAAGAGTGACTGTGGTTTATTTTATCACATCCACGCACTCAGGACGGGCCTAATGACTGTAAGCCACTTAACTTCACACACATTTAACTCGTCCATTTGCATGTGTGATTAAGTAAAAAAGCTCCATATGAAACTAAAGGAGGCCAGGTGCTCCTCAGCGAGTCTTAATTAGATTATCGACGCACAGAGGGAAAAAAAAAACAGTTTAAAGATCTGAAAGGAGTTTAAAAAGTGTCCGATGCATTTTTACAACCTGGAAGAGCAGCAGTGGAGCAAATACGGAGATGAACTCAGTTTTTTTAATTAGAATGAAGAAAATGAATGGTGAGAGCATGTCCACATGCATTATGCAGACAAGGCAATGGGATTGAACTCAGTCCTTCTGTGTCAGATTAAAGGCAGCAGAGACAGCAGCTCGTGTCTGTGGTTAGGTTTGGGTCAAACATGGTAAGAACAGCCTGAAACCAACCCAAAACAGGACAGAAACCACCTAAAAACAGGGCAGAAACTATCTTAAAATAGGGGGAAAAAACAGCTAAAAACAGGGCTTAAACCAGCTAAAAAACAGGGGTGAAACCAGCTAAAGAACAGGGAAGAAACCAGCTAAAAACAGGCAGAAACCAGCTAAAAAACAGGGCAAAAAACAGCTAAAAACAGGGCTGAAAACCGCTAAAAAACAGGGCAGAAACAAGCTAAACAACAAGACAGAAACCAACTTAAAATAGGGGGAAAAAACAGCTAAAAACGGGCAGAAACCAGCTAAAAAACAGGGCAGAAACCAGCTAAACAACAAGGCTGAAACCAGCTAAAAACAGGGCTGAAACCAGCTAAACAACAAGGCTGAAACCAGCTAAAGATCAGGGCAGAAACCAGAAGGACAGAGGCCGGCTCCTCCTGCTGTCTGAGTGTTAAAGGTGTTGGCACCGAGCAGCTGGCAGGCTAAAGAAAAGCGCGTCTTAGCGAGGATAATCGGAGGAAAAGGCTCCGCTTTGCATGGGCAGCCTGAGTCAAACAAACTGCTCCCCATCAGCTTAAAGAACTTAGAGGGCTGACCCATTTATTTGGATCAGGTGTGTGGGCAACTCTGTGCCAGGGAGCCAACAGATTACACTCCGCAGCAAAAGAGAGGCCACGAGGGCTGACGGACGGCCAAAGACCAACTTCCAGGCAGATGGGGGGAGATTGGGGGTGACTTTACCAAGCCTCCATCATCCATAAAACATCTTCATGAAAACTGAATGCAGCTTCCCGTCATGAAGGCTCAGCTAAAGCTGCTTTAGCCACAGATCTCAGGTCCGTCTGCTGGAGCTTCTGTGTCACCCCCCATTGAGATGACCCTTTTCTCTGTCTGGGAATGATTCATCTCTTTTGGTTTCTACTCTGTAGAGCTCAGCAAGAGTTTACATGCTTAATTAACCCGAACATTCATGATTTCTATTTGAATCAGACATTTACTTTAAGGTCTAGTACCTTGAAACCTTTGGTTTGATCAATTAAATACTGACAAAATATCATGTTTAATAACACAAATAACACATTTAGTTCTGCCCGGATGCCATCCAGCCCAATAGGTGGCACTAACACCTTTGAAGTTCATTTTCCAGTCACGATTAGGAAGCCGACATACTTATTAATTCAACGTCACTTTGTGCCAATGGAAACATTCAAACTGTTTCTTAAAAATAATATCAAATAAATGCAGATATTTAAACTATTTGGGATGAAACTCACAACCCCCTAATGGCCTCTTTAGTTAAAGTCAGTTTAAAGTACCAGTTTGATCGTTGATTCGATCGTCAAACAACATTCATTAGAATCAATAAACTAAAAGCATGAATAGTTCAGAAAAGAACACGTTGAAGCTTCTAAATCAGTTTAGAAGTGCGTAATAAACCCCACAGAAGGCCGAGAACGTGTCGGAACTTCTGAGAGGAGCAGCACAGCTTGACCTCGGCAATTACTTGCAATCATAGGAAAAAGGCTGAGGCAAAAAATCTCAGACCAAAGCAGGAAATCAGGCTTTATAAGAGGCCAGTTTTGTGTTCTCACTACTTTATCCAAAGTAATTGTTTGCAAGTCACATGACCTTCAAAGAACCTTTTCATTCCCTCTGACGTGCATCGAATCTTTTAAACTCATGAATGAAGGTTTTTTTTAATATTTCCATTCACCATTTGTTCTAAATGCAGATAAAAATGACAATACAGGAGAGAGAATTGGGAATAAAGACCTTCCCCTCATAGAGGCCTGAAGTAAATGAACTGTTTTTTGTAAGCCGTTCATAAAAAGAAGCTTCCTAGTCTTCACCTCTTGCACAGCCTCTGTGTTATGAAGCAGGTGCCTTAAAAACGTTGCTGCGTGATATTAAGATTCAGCCACTGTGGAGCAGAGGAGCCAGACAGCGTGGGATGACAACAACCGAACCTCAGTGAGCTTCCCAGCTGCTCCTGCCAGATGAGATCACCGCCTGGAAGCAGGTTATGCCTCCAGGCAGTCGCATCCTCCACCCTGCAGAGGGGACTTTGAATTAAAACTAATCGTATAATTATATACGCAGTCGATTCTAAGGCTGCAGCTGATTATCTTTATTATATCATTACAAGTCTCCAACCTTGACTAATTAACTCATGCGAAAAGCTTCAAATAGGTTGATCTGATATCCAGGGAGCAGAGTTTTTCTAGAGCCCACAGAGCAAACTGGGTTACCGGCATCTCCTTTTTATGATTCAATCCTTGTGCTTCGTTGGCACCTCAGACCAAACCAACGCAATTAATCCTCTTCGAAACAGCCTAAAAAAAGGCTTTGGTTTTTATCCTGCTGCCTCTTTCCATAAACAAAACTGAAAAAATGTTGATATGTAGGATATAAGCAGAGTAAATGAGCAGGAACCCCCCGTTCCCCCTGTGAGGGCACAGATGGTGATGAAACAGATGCTCATAAATAGGAATAGTCATCAAAAGTGTTGGGTTTATTTTTGGATGAGGTGAAGCCTGAAATGAAGACAGACCAGGAAGTGTGTGTGTGTGTGTGTGTATATACATATATATTACACCAGCTAAAAACAGCTTACAGCAACTAGCAACAGTTAACGGTAATGAACATCAGCTAACAGAAGCTAACAACTAGCAGCAGCCAGTAGCCAACTGAAGCTAACAACAGCTTAAAGCAGCTAGTAACAGCTAACAGTAATGAACATCTGCTAACAGTAGCTAATGGTGGCTAACAACTAGCAGCAGCTAGTAGCCAACGGTAGCTTACACCAGCTGACATCAGCTAACAGTTATAAACATCAGCTAACAGTAGCTAACAACAGTTTACAGCAGTCGAGTTGTTGGGTCCATATTTCGTTCTAGACAGTTTATGTTCTAGAGAATGAATTGAATTAAGAAGTAGGTGATGTGTTTGAAGTCTTTCTGCAAAAATGTGCATTTTCTTGTGCATTATATCTAATCCTGATGTTTTTCTGCCCATAACTCCATTCATTTAATTTCCCATGCACTTTAAATGGGTAGCCGAGTAGCAAAGCTCTAAGATAGGAGCAAAAATAAAGCGTTTTGGAGTTTGTGGAATGACTGAAATGGTCATAGTCTGAGACGCTTTTTGCTGTTGAGGAAAGAGGAGAGTCCCACCTGTCTGTACGGTCCCTGCCGCCTGGGCCTCTGTTCCCATCAGTCCTGATGACGGAGCTCCCTGTTTCAGAGCACCTACCAAATCTGCCCCAGGTGTCAGTGACTTTGTGTAATCTGATGCAGCATCTGACAGATTACTGCAGAAAGAAGTGGAGAGCAAGAAACTATTGTACAGCAGAACTTCTGCATAGGAATTTAACTGGTTCCTACTTTGTATGCTAAAATATTCGTATGTTGGTTCAAATATTCCCACAAGAATACACTGCAATTGGAATAATTTGTTCCACAGCCCAAAAACCTACGATAACTCCTTAATATATACTGCAGATAACTACACAAAGCAATAAAACAAATACATTATATGTGAGAGATTTAAAAATAAATGAATGATAAAGAAATAATCAATAACACTTTACTACCTGAACTTTAAACGAACTTTGCTTATTTATTTTAATTTATTTTTTATATATTTTTATGACTTCAACATACGTATGTTGGAAATTTACTTCAGGTGTCGAGTCGAATATTTGATCGAATTTCACTTATGTTTAGGAGATCGAAAGTAGAGGTTTTGCTGTATTAGTTTGGGAGATGAATTGAATTGGACACTTTGGTTAAAAAAATAGCAGCATGTGTTTCCAGTCCATGTGTTTTCATCTCCAGAGGCGCCCTGTGAGTGTCTGACAGGGTGTAACAGTTATTACATCCCCCTCTGAGCCCCAAATGGGGCGGCAGGCGCAGCCATCAATCTCAGACCGACTGGCCGTGCCGGGCTTTGTTCTCCCAGGTTTATTGTACCCTCTTTACATTCCCTGTCCTCACCTGGGGCCCGAGAGCAGGCAGCCTCATAACTCTTTCATCTCCCATGATTACACTTTGAACCCCCCCGGTTCAGGGGATCCCAGCGTCTTCAGTCACAACGGGGCCCGGCCATGGTTCCTGCTGCCAGGAGGGGGCTGTTAGCGGCAGCTATGAGCAGCTTTTTCCCCGTAAAACTCGCTCTCTTCCTCGAGTTTGAAAGGGTTTCTCTCCCTCCCGCCTGTGCAGGAGTTCCCAGGGCAGCTGCCTGTCGAGCGCTCGTCTCTTTGGAGCATGAAAGGCACCCATGGGAGACGCTGAGCGGGGGATCCCTCCTGCTCTCCTCTCATGAGATCTGTCGGTCTGAAGTCTAGTTAATTGGCTCCCCCTGAAACTACGGGGACTCTGTAAGCTCCACCTGCTTTGAACTGAAGACGCTCAAAGGCTTTTGTGATTTGAACCAAACGTAGACGCCAGTCGGACCGTTGCAGCCCTTCTGAACAGAACAAATTTGATCTTTTAAAATCCAATCTGCTTTTACAAGTGTGTCCTAAAGGGACGCATACGTAATGTTTGTCAAAGCACCTCGGACTGAAAGCTGGGGCCAGATTCAATTAGACCTCCGACCAGGCGATATCGAATGTAAATGATGGATGAAACGGGCATCAATCTTTACTTCTGAGGGGATTTTCATCATAAAATAACTACATAAAGTCCGATCCATCCATTTTTCGTCAGCGTGCTGCACAGTCAGACACTCCTACAGGAACTTTGGGATCAGCATCTTTATTTCTGTAAACACGCCGTCCAGCACTCCGCATTCAGGTTATTTCAGAGACTCCTGAAGGAGTCTGATGGCGGACGCATTTACCGTATAATGTGAAGAACCACAAAAAACACCCCATGTGTGTTAAAAGCTCCAGGCTGAATGAAGCTTTTGATCCAGTTCCCGTCCTGGGAGAGCATGAGGTGACTGTGGGAGTAAACGACTGCATTTGAGGAAGAAGAAACTTCAGAAGCAGAACCAGGAAAACACAAGTTAATCACAACAATGATGTCACATAAGAGAGCAGAGTGAGGACAGGAAGCTGAGGCGCATCATAGGAGCCCCTCAGAGGGAGGAGAGATGCATCATGGGAGCCCCCCAGCAGAATATGAGGTGTTTCAGGGTCTCTGAGCATCTGGAACTATCAGCTTTATCAGAAAGGAAAGTCTGATCTTAAAGGTAGAGGGGGTCTGCTTCCTGAAGGTTCTGCCTCCCGTTTTATTTTAAGAACTCAAAACCAGAACCTGAGAGCAGAGAGCTCCTCTGGAAACATCCAGCTGTGATGGAGCTGCTCCCTCAGAGTTCAGATGAGAGGAGCAGAACTGTATGAAGTGACTGTTGACATGAGGAGGAGGAAGTTCAGATTTATTTATTTTTGTACTTCAACATATTCTTGTTATTCCACCATATTTGGCTTTAATGACTTGCAGGCAGCTTATGCTATGTGCATCTGCTCTGAAAACCCTCTTATATAAATGTTTTCATGCTCATCCGTCAGGGTCAAACAGGTCATCCATATAGCAGCTTGGGTCAGTCCCTATGTAGAAAAACAAATAAAAACCCAGGTCAGGGGCACAAAATGGCCGCTGGGAGCTGGAACCCACAATGCTGCAGTCTACTGTGGGGCTTCGAACCACCGACCCCACCGGGGCCACATGGAGGGTTCGATTCCCAATGACACCCAAACTATGCCAACATTCTGTTCAAAGTCGTACCCAGTATCAGGACTTGAGGTTTGTAGTTCGAAGCCCTCATTTACTGATCAGGTTGTACCTTTTCTGTAAGTAGATCCCCTGATCCTCGTTATCGAGAGCATGTTTTTCTGGATTTCAGCCAGATTTAGTAAATCTGTGCGATCGTCTCCGAGGTCACAGAGCTTATTCTTTGTAATGATCACAGTTAATCTAAAGCTTCTTTTCTCCTGTTTCCCTGCGATTGAACCGATGCAGCGAGTTTCCTGTTTAACTGAGCCACCTTCACTTCAATATGAGATGAAACCGACACAACTTCAGCAAACTGTGTATCTCAGCTGATTCTCAGGGTTGTTAAAGTTATCAGATTCAGTTCAGAAAGTGGGGAGGTGGTGTCTGAAACCATTAAGACGCTTTGCAGTCAAGCTCGGCCCACTTATGGAGTATCCTTGGCTCTTCCCCGGCGTTTTCCATCTAAATATGGTGTTCGACCGTGAGACATTGGAAGTGTGCCGCTTTGAATGCACAATATTTTCACTGAAGTGTAGACAAACAGGAGTTTCCAACTCCATCTGTTGGCGCATCCCCCAGATGGCTGCTGCGTTTGTGCTCTGGTCCAGCTAACTCCAAAGGGCCGATGGAGGCTAACGGCTCCAGAGGCTTCTGTGCCAGTTACCCAGGCTAACTGTCCTGAAGTTTGCTTATTGAACATGTGCAGAGTTAAGGTGTGCAAATATGCTGCAGCACTCATTTTTCCAGCTTTTCCTTCCAAACAGCCAGACTTAAGCAACAGCTCCAGATTTCTGAGGCTCTTTCAGGGTAGAGCTGAACAGGAGCTGAGAGCTGCATCTGGACGTCCAGCTGACCATCTCCTGGTGGCCTCATCAGAAATGCTCTCCATGAAGGGGGGCTGTCAAGAAGCCCCTCTGAAGGAAGGAAACAGGGAGGAAAGGTGTGGCTCTGCCAGAGGAACCAGAAGTGGACTGAACCCCAGCTCTGATGGAGGGATGGATCCTCCCCAGAATCCTGTAATGTGCCATTAAAATGAAGAAGACTTTCATGTCCATTTATGATGCTAACATGCTAGCATACCAGTACCAGGGTCTCTCCTGTTTGTCACGCTAGCGACCCTCTGAGCTGCATCTTGTGTCGTCGCTGCCTGTATCCGGATGGACACAGGACCACCTACCCGTCTTCCCTTTGTCCTCTCGTCTCTCACAAGACTGAAGGCTAATGGATGGAAAATGAAATGAGCAGTGGAAAAGCCCGGCGGGGGGACGAGCGGGAAGAAAGGGGAGCGATCCTTCATGCTGGAATGCTTTTCTTTGTTTACATCCACAACATCAGCTCTTTGTTGCGCTGTTGTCATAGCTACGACCTGAACAACACTGTCTCTGCCTCCACATCCCAGCAGAGCATTGCGATGTGCAGATAATTCTAATTATTTATCATTATTTACCTCGTAAACTAGATGCTGTTTGACCTTGGAGCAAACTCTGCTGCAGCTGTCTGTCGCAGGGCGCTAAGCTAAGCGAGCTAATTACCCCAGCTTACACAAATGCAGATAAACACTCATTTAAATCCAGCTTTTTAATTTGTGATAGGCTGATTAAAACCGTACGGCCCATAAATACTGTCTCATCGTGATTTTAATTGACAGTTTACCCTTTATACTGTAACCAGACAGACTGTGCTGATCCTGTTCAGACTTGTACACAACAAGTCATATGATTCACATGATTTTTGTTATCAGCTATTAAATACACATAGATTGTTAGATATTAATGTACAGTCTGAAATAATTAAGTAGAAACTAAGTCCTGAGAGTAAAAACCAAAGGACAAACTGAAGAAAACCTTTTGGACGAGAGGCAGAACATCTTCAAGAACTAAGAAGAAGAAGTTCAGTTGCCTTTAAGAATGATGAGAATCAGGCATCTGTACTCGGTTGTTTCCAAAAGTTTTCCTGATTTTTGGAGCCAAAGCTGCTGCTTTCTGACCATTTATTGGACGCTGCACTGTCCATTGAAGGGAACAGATGCTTTAGCCTCTAGGCTTTGGTCAGACCTGCTCCCAGCTCCCCCAGGAGCTCCCAGCCATCCACAGCTCGGACCCTGTGAGGTCAGGCACCCCGGCTGGTCAGAGGCCTCGGACTTTACCCCCCTCTGCTTTATTCAAGCATCCACAGTCTCACTGGACTCTGCAGTTTTTGTCCCTTTGGCAGTTCTGGGAGCGGGAAAGCTTTTGTTCCTCCAGCTGCTTTCGGACAGCAGGTCTGAAATCTGAAGTGACGCAAAGGCGGCCGGTGGGAGAGAGAAGATTGAAAACCACTTAGTAATCCCTGTGTTGTATATAATCTTAGTAATCCCCTTGTTTCACTGTTGCTCCATTGTTTTCTCCTTATTTTTTTTTAAAGTTATTAGAGGCTCAGATTAAGGGGATTGTTCTGGTTTTTGAAGCGGGGGTTTTATGACGCACTTCTGAGTGTTTAGGGCTTTACCTTCAGTGGGCAGAGCGCTCTCTGCCAGCAGAAACATGGAGGAACTTTGCAGCTCCGGCTTGTTTTAGGTGCGAATTCTGACCTCTGTCTTTTGCAGGTGAGACGCGAACAATTCCTAAATATGTCGCCTAGAAAAGCCAAACTTTTGAGTCAGTTTTGGACCATGCGGTAGTTTCACATGAGCTTCCCCTCAAGCAAAGGAGGCAGAAGTACGCTAAGTAAGGGGCACCAGTTTAAAAATGAGCTGGAAATGGTTATATAAATCTTTAATAAAGTCGCTGCTGTGTGCCTGGACCGCTGTGAACAACATTTCCTCCAAATATTTGAACAAAGCAGCACTTAAATCCACTCCACTTTTCACATTTAATTAACCAGACCAAGACCTTTATGTGGGACAGTGAGGAGGTGATGGTGCTTTTTAGGAGCTGAGAAATCCTTAGAGATATTTTAGTCCTCTATCTTCTAAATGTCTTCAAGTGACGCCTGAATCTTGATTAGAAAAAGAAGTTGGAGGTTTCTGTGATAATGGAGGAGAATTGGCTGAAGACACTTCTGATAAGTGGTTGGTTTCGTAATTAAAATGAGGAGACAATGGTCATTTCTCAGTAGCAGGTTTGCTTTGTTGTGGTCTATTAGAATCCAGATGTCCCAGGTTTCTGCTCACACCTAAAGGCACCAGATGGGATGAAACTCAAGAGTTTTAAGGAGCCGGTTTGAACAGGAGGTGATCCCCCTGTGTGGTCAGAGGTAGAAATCTCTGTGAAAGATGAATGTTTTTATGCATGTGCACGTCCTGTTTAGGTGTTCGGTTCCCCCAAAGTGGTCTAAACACACATTGAGCGGCACTGAGCTGATTTTCTCCCCACAGAAAAGCCGACAGAAAAGGAAGCCGAGATCCAAAAGTATTGACTCAGCTTACGGAAAGCATGGTTATAGTTCATATTAATGAATTATATAGCATATTTTAAGTGGGTTTGGAGACACTTAGAGGCTTTTTATTAAATAAGATATGATGTAAAGCCTCCACAGTCCAGACTGGAAGGTGATAAAAATGGAGGCAGGGATGATTTCTGGGTCAGCAGGAAGAGGCTGTATATGTTTATTAGCAGGTCACTGTCTTTACAGCTTTGTTTTAAGCTTTTCCAGTTTGTTCTGAGAGCCCTCTCTGACTCAGACACAAGGCGAAACAGCCCATAAATGGTATATATTAGCTGGGACATCCCAAGAGATATTTAAGTTAGTCCTCTTCCTTCTAAATGTGGATGGAAAGAAGATGGAGGTTTCCAGGATAATGGAGGAGAAGTGGTTGGTTTTGTGTTTAAAATGAGGAAAAAAAGGTCATTTCAGACTGGAAGGTGATAAAAATGGAGGCAGTGATGATTTCTGGGTCAGCAGAACGAGGCTGTAGATGTTTTAAGCTGTTCCAGTTTGTTCTCTCTGACTCGGACTCAAAGGGAAACGGCTCATAAATCCCACAGAGGAAAGCTGAGGTAACATCTGAAGACGGCGTCCTCTCAGCTGGAGAGGAACGAGTCGCCAAGTAGAGACAGTTTCCACGAGAGGAGGGAGGAAAGAAACAGGACAGACCAG
Source organism: Menidia beryllina (assembly GCA_013363375.1). Taxonomy (NCBI): domain Eukaryota; kingdom Metazoa; phylum Chordata; class Actinopteri; order Atheriniformes; family Atherinopsidae; genus Menidia; species Menidia beryllina. Next base: position 237,013 of record JABUIW010000087.1, read on the forward strand.
GGCTGGAAGGAGGGGAACGGCCAAATTACAGCGCTGGGGAAACTGTAAGGGCGAACATCAGTGACCAAAGAGGAGGTGGATGAGAATAAACTGCTTCTCCTGATCTAATAATTAAGTTTTGAGATGGTTCTGCCGGCTGACGGGTGCAAATCAATCCTGGAAATGCTAAAGTCAGACTTAATTTGGTTTAAATGGAGTTCCGCTTCCTCAAAAATCTCCATTTCTGCGTGGCAGCGGCAGGATAGAGGTTAAGGGACCCTTTTCTCGCATGTTTTAATTCTATTTTCATGCTTTCCCGCTGTAATCCTGTTACATGTGCGGCTGATGGATTGTGAGTCTCTCCTCTCTGGTGGTAATTTCATCCTGCCTGCGCCCCATGTTGTGTGTAATAAGCGTCTAAATTTGACTACACTGGTCGGGGTTCAGAGAAAAATCACGGTAAAACCCAGCCAGTTGTGGGAATACATATGCACGGTTAAGCCTCTCTATCCCGGCTAATCCTCACCGTGCTCCTCTCCTTAAAATACACAGTCAGATCAATGCAAGATGTGTTAGCATACAACGAGAAACGGAGCTTCAGCAGTGATTTATGGACTGTATTTGCATGCTGTTGCTTTACTTGCCAGCCGTGTGTTCTCCTGCTTCATTTATCATGGAGCCGACACGCCTCCATATTGGGGTCAGAGCTCAGTCGGATTTCAGCTCGGCAGAGAAAATTAAAATGTAGGAAACGGCAAAACGTTGACAAAGGCCGCCTTTTTTTTTTTTTCGCTTTGAATGTAAATGTCAGTAATGCGCCATAAAACTGGAGGTTTTTCTTTTAGTGGATGTTTAGGTTTGTTCCTGATGGCGCTGAGTTTTCAAAGTCTGGGTCATCCCAGAAATATGGCTCCACAAATGTGGCACTTCATCTTCTTTTCAGGTTAAAAAGCTCAACAAACTGCAGCTTTAATAGGGAAAAATCTGCCCTTTTTTAACAGGAAAACCTTCATGACTGGTACAACCACCCAGTCCTCCCCAGTCAGGAAAAAGGAAAAAGAATCACAAAACTGGTGTATAGACACTTAATGGACGCTTCTCCATTAATTTAAATGAATGAGCAGCTGTAAAACTGTCTGCTGAAGCTCTACAAAGCAGCTTTGTTACTCGGTACCATAAAATCTCGCAGCTCAGTCTTTCTTTTCACCAAATGGAGCCGACTGCTGATCCAACGGGCCAAAGCGTCCCACCAGAGGCTGAATTTATAGGTTCATCCACCCATCTGTGCTGCCTCGTTAGGAATAACAGCCTACAATCCGATATCTGCACATATTTAAATCTATATAGTCAAAAAGTGTAAAAACCTCCTTTAAGGGGTAAACTTTAACCCCTGAAAGAGCAGCTGGGAGGGGGGGAAGGACCAGAGGATGCCTGAACATCTTATTTAAACTGATTTAAATGATTTGAATTGCATTTCCTGACTGGAGAGGCTTCATTAGTTTAGCTGCTTTCCCTCCTCCACTCCTTATTATCATCTGAATTAGCTGTGGAAGTCAAGTGAACCATGTTAAATAAGAGAAGCTAAGCAAAAGGGAAAAAAACTATAGGATTGGCTCTTGTTTTAATTAAATTTTTTCATTTTTTTTTTTTTCTTGGTGAACTCTTCAATAAAACCATTTAGAGCGTATTTTTTCTGTCTTTGCTCTAATTAGGGACATGTGATTAGTTCCTATTGAACATAATTGGCCAATGCTCTGTTGGTAATGTGGGATGTTCTGTTCTCATTTTACTTCAAATTTTAAAAACAAACATTCTATCACAGGTCATCGTAGATTTACTAGCTTGGATGAGCCATTTTTCTGCAGGGAGTGGATTAAATGTGGACGGTGGATCAAATATCTCCTAATTAACTTCCTTAGACTCAGTTAAAACTTTATACGCAGTCTGTTTTGTGTGGCTTTTAGAGGTTAAGTCTTGCTTGCGCTGCCTTCAGGACCGTCTGTAAAACAGAGGCAGGCCAGACAATCATCTCACAAACCCGGGCAAAATAATAAAAACGTGATTATGTGAGGCGGTTTGGCTAAAAAAAGACACTAAACCCAGAAACCAGCTGCTAAATGTGCTGTGACGGACATAAAAGACGAGTCACTTCTCAGCCAGTCGGCATATAAAACACATTTAATACTCATTTCAACATTTTGGATCCATGTAATCAAAGTCTTCACCTTCTTTATGTCTGTCTCGTTATTATTTTATTGGTTTTTATTTAGGTTTATTTACTTTAAACAGTGTAATCGCTTCTTTTTGTCCTCGCCAGTTGATGAAAACGGTTAATCCAGGCTCACGTCAGGAACAATTATAACCCGTTTACTCCCCATTTCATCCAGCAGCCCCATTAATGATTATAATAATTATTTTTATATAATTATAATCCTGGAACAAGTTTAAAACCAGTGGAAGTTCATCTGCTTTAAACAATGTCATTCCTGTATGTCCTTTCCATTATTTATTCATTTTTTTACATTGCTGTGTCTGCAAACCGTGTTTAAGATGCAAATTCCCATCTGGTTGTATTTTCTGTGGGACCTTTGGGAAATCCGAGGCAGGTGTTTTCATCTCCATTTAAAAAAAAAAAAAAAAAACCTACATGTGTGTCAGAGGCTTTTTCAGGTTTTTAAAGGGCCCCTTTGGCACAGGAGCTCATCTGATTCTACTCATGCTGACACAGCCAGAGCAGCCAATCACAGCTCAGGCACAGAATGAGAAAGAGGACAGGACATAGCTTAGGTCCCGTTTCACTCACATTTACGGAAAGAAAAGATAGAAAATGATAGAAATTATGTTAAAGCAGAATACTGGAGCTTCAGAAACATAGTGGTTTCGTTTTTGTGTTGTTTCTGTTGGGGAATGGATCCCATGATCCACCTTTTGTGAGCAGTTTTTTTGGGTCAGGAAGCAGCTCGTGTGGTTTCTGACCCGCAAGGATGTTTTTCTGAGCTGAAATCAGAGGCTTTGCAATAAAGGCCCCCTTTTTTATAGGGTTACCTCATTAGAATTAGAATTTTAAAGCAGGAATAAACACCAAAATATATGCATTTATAGACGAAATCAACTGGAAATGAATAAAAATGTGTAACGCAGTCTGAATAAAAAGAAGAAATAAATCATTTATATGCAGCTATGAAGCGGGAAATGGTTTTTTGGGGTAGAAACTCCTTTAATGGAGTTTGTTCGCGCAGAAATGAGGCCACAAATGTGTCATGGACACCTGATTTTAACCCAGGAACATCGGACTGATGAACCCGGAGTGAACGATCACTCTTAATTAAAACATTTTACCTGAAAGTGGCCTTTTCGGGACAAAGGGGTGTCCGACGCGCCATGCTGGTGCTTGCTGTCTGGAACCGGAGTGTGGGACATAATTAGCTGCCGACCAGGGAGAACGAAGCATCTCTTTCTGAAGGATGCGGATGGTGCGTTTCCATGGCTACAGCGAGGACTGCTTCTGCAGGCAGCGCATGAAAATGGATTCACTTAAATTTGGTGACAAGTGACCTATTATCATCTTTTCAAATGAGTTCTCGGACTGTGTCTGGAGCTACTTTCTTGTCCTGTTTGGGCCGGAACGGGAGGCCTCCTGCTGAAGTTTTCCCCTTTTGGTTGTTAGAACTGGGCTCTAATTACTCCCTTTAGCATGGTATGCTATCACATAATCCATGTAAATGACTGATGGTCTTATTCCTTTTAGAGCTAGACTCTGCTGTTAAATTCTCTGGCTGAGCCCACAGATTCTCCTTTTCTCTGTTACAATAGATCCACCTCTTCAAGGTCAACACACACACACACACACACACATTCTCATCACATTCCAGTGAAATCTGCATGAATTAGGAGCCGCCTGCTCATGTCAGAGCTAACTGGCCAATAACACTCGGTTGAGTCCATCCCTCCTTTTCTAAAGGGGCCCAGCCCAGAAGATAAATGTCCATCACACCTGGATTTCAGGGCTCCTTGCCAACTGAGATCCTCCGGGAGCTTTGTCTGTGAGAGCCCAGCTGATTTACTCTGCTTGTGACCAATAAGTGTCATATTTGTACTCTTGATCTACTCTGGTTTATCCTCAGGCCTCTGACTAAAGACTGGGGCTAACATGGGCTAACAGATCCTGAAAGGCTCCATCCTAAAGGCTCCATTCGAAACTCCATGTTTGACCCAGAGCTCCTCGTGAACCGTTTTAATGTGTCGATCA